>OZ008363.1:8163464-8701958 GCA_963931975.1 Cataclysta lemnata
TGTCCCGTGGCATACTCGTACACGCTGCAATGTTAACTATGCAGCCTATCATTGTGACGTCAATGCGACGCATAGTCCAATCCAAACGTCAAATTAAGATACAATACTGCATGTATGTACAACATGCAACAGAAAAAACGCACAACCTGGACACTACCCATGTTAACTTAGTCATATAAAACTTGTGATATGAAAATTGTAAATTAATTTTCGTATTCTGCATACATTTATTTTATTGACTGAACTGACTGTATGGAGGAAAATAAAGAACTAAAAATTTCATACATATATAAAATCACGCTCCCGAACCGCAGAGGTGAATTAAACTCCCACTTTACCAATACCACCTACCAATTAGTTAGGTCGCAGGTAGCGTAGTGAGTAATTTGTCCCATACGCCCTAATTGCGCAAATGAACATGTTGGTACTTAGATTTTAGTGGTTTTTTTAAAGCTTAGGTTTCAAGCTTTCAAATGACATATGATTTCTATTAAAATGTTGTATACTTTTACTTGAAACAATGTTTGAATGCAGAGGCAGCGCTCGAGTCGGTTTGGTTGCTCGCGAGTGTAGTTGTTTTATGATGCAAAACAGTTTATTTTGTTACGATTGATGTGACTACGTCAGCACGGGTAGTGTTCGGGGTGTGCGTAACATGCTTGGCGTGCCTCGTGTGCGTGACTAACCAGCGCCCCTGCAGCCGCTGCGAGGCGCGCTCGCCGTCGCCGCTGGCCGCGCGCGAGTGCGGGCGCCGCGCCTGGGCCCGGCGCGACCCCGCCTCGCCTCTGCTCAGGAGGGCGCTCTCGCCGGACAGGTGCGTCGGACGACCTTCGACGGGTGCCAGGAACAAAGTCGCTGCAAGGGGTATTAAAAGGCAACAGTCGCCATTGACTTTTAATACCTCTTGCAACTTGATAATGTTAAAGATACGACTTTGTTCTTGGGACCCGTCGCTATGATTGTCTCTGTGTGAAGATATATGTTCATGTTTTCATTTAATATCTGTACCTACCTGCCCAAATTGTTACCTACTTTTAAATAATATTGATTTTATTATGCGATTGGGCCAAGGACCCTGAAATAAAATAAAATAAATGTATAAAAGCATAAGAAAATAATCTCTGAATAGTAGATTTTATACTAATTTTATACCAAACAATGAATGTCGCATATCGCAAACATTTGACATGTCTTCTCTTATATATAAAAATGAATTGCTGTTCGTTTGTCTCGCTGGACCTGACGGAATTCCTCCACTTTTTATTAAAATGACGTCAAATAATTTGACTCTTCCCCTAAAATTAATATTTAGTCATTCTTTATCATCCGGTGTCTTTCCAGCTGTTTGGAAACAATCTAATGTTATACCTATCTACAAGAAAGGTGATAAGGGTAATGTAAAAAATTACAGACCAGTTTCTATTATCAGTTCATTTCCCAAGATATTTGAACGATTAATCTGCCCCATTCTAACAAATCACTTCAAAAAAAATTTGTAGATGAGCAGCACGGATTTGTAAAAACAGATCTACTGTTAGCAATCTGATGGATTATATTGGAAAGGTAGCTGGTATAATGGATGGTCAAGTGCAAGTGGATTCCATATACACGGATTTTTCTAGCGCCTTTGATATTGTGGATCATCGGTTGCTTATATCTAAATTGAAATCACTTGGTATTCATGGAGATTTACTTCGTTGGCTGAATTCTTACCTTATTAACAGATTACAAAGTGTAGTGGTTCATGGATTCAGATCCAATCATTATGTAGCTCTATCGGGCGTGCCTCAGGGATCACATGTCGGTCCTATCTTTTTCTTGGCTTTTATCAATGATATTACTAGTAATATAAAATACAGTCACTGTTCTATTTTTGCCGACGATCTAAAATTATTTAGATTTATTAAAAATAAAAATGATGTTAAATTTTTGCAAAAGGACCTAGATGCTGTCCACCTATGGTGCAAAAGTAACAAAATGAGACTTAATCCTCGCAAATGTACATACATACATACATACATAAATCACGCCCATATCCCCGAAGGGGTAGGCAGAGGTGAATTCTCACCCGCGTTTCGCCAATTATGTCAAGTCAATTATGTCGCAAATGTACGTTCATTAAATTTACTAAAAATAAATTTACGATTGATTCTTCTTACTCTATTGATGAAGATTTACTAAGTGAAGCTTCATCCATTTGTGACATTGGGGTTATTCTGGACAGCAAGCTCAGTTTTTGTGGACATATTGACAACATTGTAACGCGTTCCTGGAAAATGTTGGGTTTTGTTAAGCGTACTTGTAATAATTTCAAGAATATCCACACACTGATTACTGTTTTTAACGCCCTGGTTCGCAGTATTTTGGAGTATGCCTCGGTTATATGGAATCCTTCTTATAATATTCACATCCACAGAATTGAGCGAATTCAGAAAAATTTCACCCGTTACATTGCATACAAAGATCAAAGTTGCCGATACTATACAGATTATAAATCTAGGCTTTATAATCATAAAATGATTTCACTAGTTGACCGCCGTAAACTTTTAGATTTGATGTCATTGCACAAAATTATTCACGGTGGGATAATCTCGCCCAATGTATTGCAGCAGGTGCGCATTGCAATCCCTTATCACATCCCTAGACATCCAATGATAAATATCTTTAAAATTCCCTTTACTAGAACAAATTTGGGAAAGTTTTCCCCTTTAAACAGATGTATGCGTGCGTGCCTTTAATGGCCTAAACAATTGTGACATCGACATCTTCAGTGATCGCGAACACGCATTCAAAAGAAAATGCAAGGAATTGATTGCTTTAGACAGTTAACTTATTTACTAAATCAATAATTGTATGTACTCTATTTGTGTAAATTGTTTAGATTTCTTCGAGGTGGGGCAGCTTTTGCGGATGGGGCCCGCGTGTTTTTGGGTGTTTCGCACAAAAATGCCAAGCGCCTGAATCTGCGCGGGTCTTGTCTGTGAGGGTTGTTTCATTTCAAAAATGTAGTCCTCGTGCAAATATAGGAAAACATTGTATTTAGATTTGTGTTATCTCTTCTTATTTTACTATTTATGTAGTGAGTTCAATTTTGTGTAAAAATGTTGTATATGCCTGTAAAGACATATCTTTAGTCTTATAATGTATAACTCTATTTATTATTAATGTTTATTGATATTGTCGATGGTGTATCATAACAATAAATAAATAAAACTCGATAACGGCTGGGCCGATTTAGCTGATGTTTTGGAATTATTGCCTTGGGCCAGGCAAGTCATAAAAGGTGAGAAAATATGGAAAAATTGGGAGGAAAATAGTTAAATCAACAATTTAATTTTCCACTATAAACTGCTTTCCTGTTAAACATTTGACGTAACCATGGCTACCAAATCGTAACGATAGCTACGGGATAAATTTATATGGCGTAACAAAGTATGCCGGCTGTGCCAGCTAGTATAAAATATCGCCTTTTTTGTATACTATTGTTGACAATAAATTGTTATTGTAGGTTGCATCCCCGATCAGCCGAGTCCAAGTGCTCGATCTCGCCCCTGTGCTGCGGCGGGGTGAACGTGGGCGGCGTGGGCGGAGGGGTGGGTGTCGCGGTAGGCGTGGGGGTGGGTGGGTCGAGGCGGGGCGTGGTGTGGAGGGCGCCCGCCCCCGCGCCGCCCACCCCGCCGCCCGCCGACAAGCAGGACGAGCCGCCGCTGCCCAGGATAGCCGAGGAGAAGGACTCGCCCACGCATCACGCGAGGAATCTTACCACCAGGTCAGTCATCATCATCATCGTCAGAAAAAAATACAAACGACTACATTAATGATACCTGGCCGTGTGGTGACGGCAGAGTAGAATACGATTGTCACCACCCCAAGTCTCTCCCGTGGGTGTCGTACAAGGCGACTAAGGATGGATCAGTGATGAGGAATGGGTAGCAGCGTTCCCTTTTATACCACCTAGCAATGTACTGCGACTTTTATGCTCGATAAATGGCAATAGGCTCGCCACCTATTACATGGCGAAACGTGGGTCCTAGTTCACCTCTGCCTACCCCTTCGGGGATATAGGCGTGATTAATGTATGTATGTACATTAATGATATGGCCAAATAAATAAATAAATAAACGTGGATGGACATATCGTCAAACGTTGAAGTTTAAACGATATGGTCAGTTTTAGCTGGCCATTTCCACCATTCATGAAATGGTCGGCCACTTCATTGAAGTGATCAATTCTTTTATCTGGCCACGACATGGACATGTTTTGAGACGGGATGCAATGAATGTGAGTAAAAAAGTAATGAACGATCAAAAAAATTGTGTGAGGTGATGGGTGGATTGATGGATTTTGTGTGGTATGATGAGAAAGTGATGGGTGCGGAAGAAATGACGAGTGACTGAAGAGAGTGGAGATAGACGATATACTGTGCCGACCCCAAATAGGATGGGACAAGGGCGGGGTGCTGATGATGATGCATGTATGTTATATTAATAAATAAAAAATCCAATTGTTTCAGCAAAACGCCGTCCAAGCAACAGAGCACGCCGAACATCTTCACCTCTTCCCCCAAAACAAGTCTGGACAAGTCGGCGTTCGACGCGTCCACGTCGTTCGCGTCCCTCTCGCTGTCGGACGAGTCGTTCCTCGACACCTCGGCCGATATATCCGCTTTGGACACCTCGAGGGACATCAACATGGGTGAGTTTGGTTTATTTAATTTTATTTTAACAGGCAAAGCGTTTGGTCACAATTTATTACGCCCGATGGATAACGATGATGAGGCCTAAGGGCCACGGCGACTTTTTGTAGCGATGCTGTCGCGCGTTCGTATCGATACAGTCGCGACGTGGCCCACGGGGCGCTCGGATTCAGTCGCGATGCAAACGCGACACTGTCGCGCTTCTGTCACGATGTAAGCGCTTGATGAAATGTATGCATCGATTCAGCCGCGATGCAGTAGCCCGTTGGTAGTGTGTTCGCATCACCACTGTAGCAAATGCGACTAATACGCGTTTGAGTATCGCTACTACGCATCGCTGCAAAAAGTAGCCGTGGGCGAGGGCTCTAAGATGGTACCCGCACGCCTAGAAGATGCCTGTTCACTCAGGCCTTGAAGATGTTCCGGCTATACTGATCTGGGAAACAGACCGCGGCAAAGAGTTCCACTCCTTAGCTGTTCGGATTATGAAAGTGGAAGCAAATCGCGCTGTTGATGAATGATGAATCGCAATTTTTTACAAAATTAATGGCCTGTTTCACAATCGACAAGTAAGTTCGAAGTAGCTTACTTTTGCAGTTCAATTGACATATATTTCATATTACAACTGTCAAATGATCTGCGAAGTAAGCTGCTTATAACTTACTTATCGATTGTGAAACAGGCCCTTTGTCTTAGAACTATTAAGAAAATTTCAATGAATTATTTGCCCTGATGCGGGAATCGAACTCGCTACCTCTGCAATCCGGGTAACTTCCTGAAGTTCGTCTAATCAGCACCAGGATAAATAATTTATCGAAATTTTTGTGACTTTATTATCTCTGTAATATTATTTTATTTCTAACATTTTTATATTGATCAAATAAAAATCAAACCACAAAAATAAATGCTATGTAAAATCATACTGCACGTGGCAAGTACAGATATTCTATTTCACGAAGTCTGGATACATGAATCGCGTCTATTTATTCCCAAAGGAGAGGTGAATTACGTTTCGCCTATTATGTGAATTCACATTTAATAAACGGCGAGATTATCGCCATCTATTAGGCACGAAAAACTATATGATTGAAAAAATGGTTAATTTTTGCGTACCATTAACTCTGGCACAGCAGTTTTGAATTGCTACCAAATGCAAATGTCTTCCAGTCGCCTTTCCCTGCAGCCGTTATCTCACGCGTTTTGATTCCGTCGGGTAACGAATGCAGGTCATGGAGGCTGGAGATGTCATCTTAATCACGGACAAGACAGCAAGTGCTTAGGGATAATAGGTATATTTACTTTATTTTATTTATTTATTCGTTAACGTCTGTTCAAACACTTACAGGAAAGATGTGTATTAAAGCAGTAGTTCATAGTTAATACACATCTTACTAGATGACTGGTTGCGAATTCCATATGGTATTAAGTCTGCCAATTTTTTTTTATTTGGCAATAACGGTTTTATAAATGAAATAAATACATACATACATAAATCACGCCTACATCCCCGAAGGGGTAGGCAGAGGTGAACTAGCACCCACGTTTCGCCAATTATGTCCCATGTAATAGGTGGCGAGCCTATTGCCATTTATCGGGCACAAAAGTCGCAGTACATTGCTATTGTTAGGTGGTATAAGAGGAATGCTGCTGCCCATTCCTCATCATTGATTTATCCTTAGTCGCCTTGTACGACACCCACGGGAGAGATTTGGGGTGGTGACAATTGTATTCTACTCTGCCGTCACCACACGGCCAAATAAATACACCTTGCAGGAAAACACTTCTAACCATACTTAATAAATGCATTACTCCAAGTAGGCTAGAAATATTAATAAAAAAGTAGAAAAGGTTAACCTTGCCCTGATCCCATTCTATTCGTCGCCTCCCCATCCACACCCTTCCTTCATATCATACCTCACATGATCCACACATGTTTTCGATGGTTTCTCTCTACATCGAAATCCATCAACATCATTCATGTCCATAACTTATTTCGAGTACAGTCTATTAGTTTCTAAACGACTTCAAAAAAGAAAGAGGTTCTTAATGCGGCTGTATTTCGTTTTAATGTTTGTTACCTCAGAACACTGACCTTTAATAGACAAGTACGCTGAACTGACTATGTCTACTAAAATGTCAAATGTTTTTTGTGCCGATTTGTAGCGCCCCCTCGAGCGGCAGGATATTTGGCGTTGGTTGCTTGTATTTGACATTAAAAATGCATCTCTAATATTAATTCCGTGGACGTTCACCATCTTACACCAGTTCCATCAGCGCAAAGGTGGCGATAATCAAATTGGCATCATTTTAAGGATGACAACCTTTAGTCCAGCATACTTGTATAATAGAGGTCAGTGCCTCAGAACTTTCGACTGGGTGAACCAATATTGATGATCATTGTCTGTTTCTTTGCAGATGATAGTCGCACCAGCTCCGAAATGAACATCGCCGTCGATGACAAGCCGAAAAAACCACAGCTTCAACCACAACCCGAGCCGGTTCTACCCCCTGAACCAGCAAAGACAAGGAAAAAATCCGATTCCAGTCTCAAAGACGAAGACACGAAGAGCAAAGAGAAAACAAAGCCAAAGGAGAGACCCGAGCTCAAGAAGCAAGACTCCGTGAAGAAAATAGAGAGAGAGAAGCCGGAGACGAGAATGGAAGAGAAGATCGTTCCAGAGGTGAAAGTGGAAGAGAAGAAGCCCGATAAAGCAATGGAGAGAACTGGCTCGGTTAAGAAGAGTGACAAGCAAGAGAAGGCGGAAGCTAAGAAGCAGGACAAACAAGAGAAGGCGGAAGCGAAGAAGCAGGAGAGGCAAGAGAAAGCCGAAGCCAAGAAACAGGAGAAAGTGGAAGCCAAAAGGACAGAGTCCGTGAAGAGGATTGAAGGGTTGAAGAGACAGGAGTCTGTGGATGCTAATAAGGTATGTTGTTTTTAACACAACGGGTTTGGTCTTTGGGTGGTTAGGGGGTGGAGCGATATAATTACACCCATGGCTGGTGAATCATTTCACTAGGACTCACCCCAGAAGCCAATAAGCATTATCTCAATAGAAGTAACTTTCAAGGGAATCTTTAAATTACCATTTTGAATAATAATCGTACGAAAAAATCTCTGAAAACCTTGTAGATGCTGTAAAAGCACCTAACAGCCTTGGTTTTGAATAGAATTTTATATTTTATATTTAAAAAAATACAAAATTTACCAATCCGCCAAATTTTCTCAAACCGTCAGTTTCATACTTTTGTATTCTATGCGTTCGAACAGAAAAGCCTCTGGACCGTCGACGTGACTACATCAACGCCAGGTCTAGGCACAGATATTTTAACCTGTTAGTATTGGTCGACATGTCATTGTGTCTCAATTCTGGTGTTATTCCCTGGTGCCAGTCTCCGGAGTGCGATGCGCCTGAGAGCCGGAGCAAGAGCGTGGTGAGCAAGCTGCTGGGCGTGATGGGCCGGAAGACCCGCGACGAGGACGACCAGCGGCGGAGGCAGGAGAAGCCCAAGAAAAAGGTTAGTCTCTGCGACTTGTTTCCTCGTCATAGGAGAAAATAGGGCATAAAATCAACGAGACTTAGTAACTTGACAATTTAGATGAAGCTAGCTGGTCCTTGATACAACTGTACGAGCGGGCAGCGGTTGTTGAATAGGAAACTTTTTATTATTCTAGACAGGGAAACCCTTGGCCTTCTCACCTGATGGCAAGTGACGATTATGCATGGTCAGTGACTCGGTATTTCGGACCCAGTAGCTGGCTCGCAAGCGCAGTGGCATAGCGCGCTTGGCGATTGCTGGGTGGGTGACCAAAAATTTACTATCTCGAGTTTTTCCCTGCTTCCAAAGTCCCGGCTCCGGTCCCGTGCCCCAACAGTGAGGATATCGAATATATATCGCTTTGGATGTAGAATATATGTATATCCCTGAAAGAACATATCGTATCCTCACCTTTGTGCGTGCCAAACAAATACTTCATCATCATCACCATCATAAGTCCCGTACAACCATATCATAAGAGCTTAATTACACTGTCGGTGTTTATACGAATTTTTCTAAACATTGTTTCTATTATATTACCAACCCTTTGCAGACAAGTAACCCGTCCCAATCGCAGCCGGCGAAACAAACGGAAATTGAGAAAGAGAAGACAGACACAGAAGACAAAAAGAGAAAAGGACGGGGGCGCGCCTCTAGCTCTTCTTCCGGGGAGAAGTAAGAGACAAAGAGAGACTCACATTCAGTACATGCAGTAGTCTGTCCTAAGAGAGACAGACGAAGGTGTTTTCGATTATATATTGGTGTCATTAGAACGAGATAGAGATCTAGTACGTGGAAAGCATGCTTAAGTGTAGAAATGCAGAATATTATATTTTGAATCTTGTATGTAAACTATTTAAATCACAATTTCGAGTGTAGGTAGCGTTTGTTAAATTTTATTTAAAGTTTTCTATTTAATATTGAAACGTGCAACGATAGGCTGCATTTTTACTGGTGTAAATTTATAATCAAATTCTTAATCAATGTGTCCATAATTAATTGTTGAGAAATGTGGCTAATATTCTTTTAAATTGTTCTCTGTAAGAAAATGGCGAACCGTACGTCGGTACGAATGTGTTTCGTGTGAGAGAGACGACAAAAAATGTTTTCGATTTAAATCGAGCGTAATCAGAGTGGTTACCCTGCGATCGTTCCAGTCTAATCGTCTCTTTCACACCTTGCCAATAGCCTGGTGAGTGAGAATGACGGGTAGACTGAAACGATCTGAATCACCTTACAGAGTAACCTCTTTAAGTGTTTGGCGCTGTTAATATGTTGTCGTCGGTATTTAATGTTTTTGTAGATCAGCCATGGCCACTTTATAATGTCAATTGGATGCAAGATGGAGGTTGTGTAATGCCGGTTTCACATATTATAGACACTTACGCTACTGGTCCAGCGTGTGGTTTAAAATTTTTAGACTACCTTCCCCTAAACAGAAAAAAAAGATTGTCCCTAAAAGGAACGAGCCTACTATTACTAGCTAGCGCGATCGGCTTGCGAATATGTAAACTAAGCAACGATCATTGGATGGGTGGCTAAAAATACATATTTATGTCATCTTGAGCCTTGGGGATTGGGCGTCGGTTCTTTTAAAGGAATCTGTCTATACGTTGGAGGTGATGTCGCATGGAGTGTATAGCATATCAATAATGACACTAGAGAGAAAAAATATTTTTCATAAACAAAACCCTAAATAATCATATCTTTGCTTTGAATCTTGTACAGAAATAGTGTAATTGTCAATTGTGCGAAACCGGCATTATTTAATAACGGTGATGAATAAAATTACTATCGATAAAATAGCCTATGTCGCTATTTTTAGTGGCCACTTAGATGAATATGCGTGTTCATACTTAATCAACGCGAGACAGGTATACAATCGTAGTGAGAGATGGAGTGAATATATATTTTGGTCGGATTGCGAGTTTAAATATTTTCGTGTAGATTTTAATTAAGCGATGGTTGTATTCACAGTCTGTGTAATATCATTCGGTGTTCGGTGTTGTGTTGAGTAAATGTAAATGATTTAATCGTGCGCTTGCGCAGTGTCTTGGGTGTTCTCTTTTGTGTATGACGAATTGGCGTTTTTCTGGGTGGTTTTGGTGTCTGGTATGCATATCAATAATATTTGCATGTTTACTTCAGTATCTGAAGCGTACATACGTCACAAGTGTATATACAATACATTATACTGGAAACAGGAGTAATCTTCTTTTTCTTCTTTTTAAATTTTGGCTTTGTTTTGCTAAGATTCAGCCAATGTCAAGTCAGAAGTAATCAGGTTAGGTACCGGCAACAGCACGTGGGGCTATACAAAACTATCAAATGTTTCCAATCGATTGGCAACCTTAATTGGCTTGACATAAAGGACAAAATCAAAAGAGGAATTTCGACAGTTTGCAGTGGCTTGATGAGCTGTTGTGTGTTGTGTACAATACAGTTCATTTCTACGCAGCGTATTGCAATGTGACCTCAATAATACGGTGCCACTTGTGACAGCTGGCCGCCTGCCTGACACCAGCCTTCTTTTGGGTATTTAATTTAAGCATTTAAACATCAAAGAACAATATAGCCGCTTTTTAAGAGCAACAACTGGTCGCGTACAAGGCACTGCGCACGCGCATCTATGTGTAAAGTCGTCGTAAGCTTCCCCTAGACTGTGTATAGCTTTAGTTGGTAAGAAAACAAAATACTGTGTTTCCTAGCCTCCAAATTGGGTTTCTTTCGCTTTGCAGTATTAAAACGTTGAGGCATATATTTAACTAGTACCTATCTTTTTTTAATTAGCCTAATTACAATTTTAAACTGTGGAATTGTCGCCTACGTGTGTGTTTGAAAAAAATACATTTAACTGTCAACGGTTTTCCTATAAATCTCAGTTTTTTTAGTCATAGTATTTTCACGGAGTTTAAATGGTTTTTTTTTGTATAAAAAAAAATCTATAGCCGGTAGGGTTTATTGTGATATATTTTTAATGCTTCATCGTTGTAGTGTTTTTTTTAATGTTTAGTATTTTTCTTAATGGCAACATTGAGAGTTTTTAGCGCGTTTTTTCTTTTAACTGCTTCCTTTTTTTTCTTTGTGTTTTCTTTACTTTTTAAACTTATTGTTGTGCGTTGTAAAATAATTTATAAAATCAATCTCCAAAAAAAGTACAGTATGACTGCTAATAAATGTTTGCTCTTTTATGGTTGTGTTAAGTGTACCTAAAAGCAGAAAGGGACAACTGGAGTTGTTATGTTTATACTAAACAGTTTCAACAAACCATAAATTTTGTCGATTGAAAGGGCATAATATTCCACGAAAAAGTTCCATTGTGTCTTGTGGTGTCGAGAAAGGTTTTACAACATCATTTATTAGAAGACAATTTTAACATTTTAATAGTATTTTATTTTATACAAAACTTTTAATATTTAAATTCATGGAAATTTATTATTTTAATATTTATATTAGGAAATATTAATAAACCTCTGCTCTTACTTAATTTCCTAAGATAACGCTAATCTCTGCCTTAAAAGGTTTCCATTGGGGTATTCCGCCGTCCTTTAACTAGAATACCGATATGCCCAAAAAGTAGGTTTGGAGAAAATTTAAATTAAATACGCAAACGTCTACAAAATACGTAAACGTTCAAACCAAATGACGTACTTTTAGCTAAGTCTAGAAATATTTGGTGAATAGGGCAGCTAACTTGTTTTTATCGTACGCCAAGCCAATAAATGTGGTTTAGTCGATTTTAAGTGAAGGAATTCTTAAATTATGAGTCTGAGTCTGAGTAAAATAAGAGTTAGCTGCCTAGAAAGTCCTGACAACTATCAATGAAACCAGTTTAAACTTTTGGTATTCGAAAAATTATGGTCTAGATGCGGTAAATTGCATTTAATTACCAAAATTGAGGGTTAACGACTTTATAGTTAAATGACAGCAGTACATAAGACATTGGAACCTGACAAACTGATAAAGTATGGGTGCCTCCTTCGGGGTTATAGTTGTTTTTACCTTTATCATTTTCAAGCGACAAAATTTTATGTTTCTAGCTATCAGCGTTTACGAATACAGCTGATTGATGTCTGCTTTATGTGGGTAACCGAATTGATGCGACATTCCGTTGTTTTTTTTTTTTATCTGTGCCACATTTTAATGAGCCTCCGTTGATCAACTATCGCGCTATGAACTGATAAATTTAATAGATTTTTATTGCAAACTAACTTTTAATGTAGCAGGCGTGTAGACAATATCATTGTGAATTCTTAACTTAATCCAGAAAACCAGAAAAACAATTATTTGTCCGTTCCATTATTTATTTATTGACGAGTACTGGAAATTTAACTATACTTATTAGCCTTGTGTCGAAGACTTAATCTAAATATTCGCATGTTTCTTTCTTAGAATCTAGCCCAAAGTAAGCACGTTAAACCCTTGTGTTAAAGAAATTAATTGGATGACAAAAATTAAACCAATAAAATTAAAATATAGGTACTAAATAAATGTAATCATGAGATGAGAGAAAAATCTTTGTCTGCATCACAACATTTTTATGCCCATACTAAGATTCGAACCCGACACCTCTTGGTCTATGGCTAGCGCATTTGACGTTGCGACCAAACCAGCCGCCACGTTAAGCCGTATTGTATCAATTTCGACCAAAACCAAACATACTGTATAACTAAAATAGTTAAATCAACAGGAGGCTCAAAAACGTCTTCCCAACTTAACATTGTTAATGATTGTTGTGTTTTACATTTACTTTAAAAAAGTCCTCGTTTTTCTTCTTAACGTTGCTAACATCGAAAACATTCCAAAAACAATGTTTATTTTGCATAATAATTAACCTATGTTGGATATCCTCTTTGAATAATTAATAATATGTTCGACGCGTTTTACTGTTGGTAAAATGTTGATTGACGAAACACTTGTCTATTCTTGCAGTCTGGCAAGAACGAATAAGGGTTCCGTTTAGTTTATGTTATTGTACAAGTGTCTGTTGAAGATAATGTGTAAAAATCTATATGTTCTGTGACCGAGGCGCGCGATTCTGTAACATATTGATGCGTACCCGCATAAATAGCGCCGCCATCTTTTTTTTCAATGATGGCGGTTATCAAAATGGCCCTATAAAATAAAAATGCTCATGGTCCAATGGCAGTTCCATGTATAAATGTTCTTAGAGTTAAAGCATACTCGATCATAAATAATTTTAACCGTTGTTAGTGTGTTATATTCATACTAGATATGAATAACATTTTGAATTACAATTCAGGACAGAAGTCCATTAAAAAAGTCTCGAAGCAATAATAAACTTTAAAATTGAGTATGTTTTGATAAGGCGCAGTCTTTGATGGCTTCACCCTATAGGTTTGTATGACGACAAGTGTATTTTTATTACACATGGAGGTTTAAGAATTTATAGACATCTTTCTGCAATGCAAATATACTCGGTATATTTCTTGTATTTGTGCTCAAGAGTTTATAATAATTATTATGAAACGAAATATTGGATTTTCTGAGTAAGCGTCGGTGTAAAGCTGTGTAGAATTCAATCTATAACGTCCCAACTTATTTAAATATTTGTACATTATTCAAAAGTTGTTGTATTTAATTGATAAGAGAATCAACCTAACCTCCAAGGAAAAAACATAAAGCGCATAATTTTTACCTCAGGCCTAGCACACGAAGTGGACAAAATCTCTTTCCAGCCCCCGTAGCACGGCACGTGGACACATCTCTTTCGGGGGAAAGAAAATCTTTTCCTCTCGCTCTAACTCCCACTAAATCCCGAGACAAAACACTGTCAAGTGGTGGAGAGAGACTTGTCCACGTCCCCGTGCTAGGCCCACAGCACTTGACAGTGGTTTGTTGAGCGGGAGGAAAATATTTTCTTTTGCCCGAGGAGATTTTGTCCACGTACTGGGGTATCGCCGGATAGAATCGACCACCGGGTTGGATGTCGGTTGAAAGACAAGTTACAGAATCGCCCCCTCAGCCCGTCAATTTGTATTTTATGCGGTATTGCTAACGTTGTTTGTTAACACTTAATAATCGTCGGTTTATAGGTAAAACTCACCAAGTGACATTCAGCTAATTAGCAAATAATTAGGGTGAACCACACTTTTTGCCATTAAAAATCTATTTTGTACTTTTTAGACACAGTTGTAGGAATAAATTTTCTCTTTTCGGGAAATACGGCATTAGTTACTTACAGATATTTTCCTCTGGTGTATTTTGATGTGCGATTATCAAAAAAAAGTGAAAATTGGTTAAAATGTCGATAAGTGAGTTTTACCTCTCAGGCCACGGTATGTTAATTGATGCTTGTTCGCGACTTATTTCGTTTTATATTCAGGCAATACTCATTATGAATTAAGGTTTGAATTTAGTAGCATTATTTACGCATGGTAATACAGGGTAAACGAGTCATTACCCTAAATGTTGATGAAATTGTTTTTGAACGTACCTATATGTGCAAGCGCCATTTTTGTTAAGACGTTTGTTTCCGTTCGAAATTTGAAATTGAATTGGATATAGAAATTGTTTCGGGACCATTGTCGTGTGAACCTTATTATGAACCTTATGTTGTTTGTGCGTATGGTCTATTTTAGCTGGGCGAAATTTTTGTGCGCGTACAGCTCGCAACATGCTTGTACTGTGTGAGCAATGCTTGAGGCTGTATGTAGTGCGCCCGTTGATAGAATGCGTTTTTGAAAGGTTGTTTTTGGGGATTTATTACATGTATTCGATTAATTCATAATACATTTGTTATAATATCACTGTAAAAGAGTGAGTTAGACCATATAATAACAATAACAGGTGTAACTTCAAGGCCCTTGTGAATTTTCGATGCATTGAAAATGTCGAAGAATAATTGGATGCCAAAAAATTACCGAGCACTGGTAAATATTTACATAAATCTTTTCTCTATTGTCTAACTCTCGAGAGGGAGAATTTCTTTTGTCATTCCTGTTGTCTATCGAATAATGAAAAATGTACTTTATTCCTCCGAGTCAACTGCCAGAAACGCCTGTCGGAGACGCATTCTCTCAGCGGGCGAACTGTAGTTCGCTCGATGAAGCCTTTCCGTAGTATTAATTTTAATCGTCTAAAGTTCACGTATTAATATTGTGTAGCCTGCCATAAAGAGTTGCAGAAATAATTTAAATTAACTTAGTGTCTAAATGTTACATGTGATTTATAAATAAAGTGTCTATAGTGAGCAAGGGAATATTTTCTCTATTAATATGTGTATGAATTGATATGAAATAAAGTCGAAAATTAAACGATCTTAGCATCTTGTTTTAATTTGTACAGACATACATACATAAATCACGCCTATATCCCCGCAGGGGTAGGCAGAGGTGAACTAGCACCCGCGTTTCGCCAATTATGTTAGGTCTCGTGTAATAGGTGGCGAGCCTATTGCCATTTATCGGGCACAAAAGTCGCAGTAAGTACATTGCTATATAGGTGGTATAAGAGGAACGCTGCTTCCTGATCATATTCAGATTTATCCTTAGTCGCCTTGTACAACACCCACGGGAGTGATTTGGGGTGGTGACAATTGTATTCTACTCAGCCACCACGCGGCGTTTCATTTTTCATTTGTAACACATTCAATATCATTGAGACGAAAATTCTTAGCATTCCATGGATCCACCGTGCGGGTGCCGGGCCCATAGTGCGGCAGGGAGGGGAGTCAGTGGCAGCGCCTGGGACTTGTGACCCAAGTTTATGTTTAAGGGGCCCCTTCACAACATGTCAACACTCACCTTTACCACCCTGATTTCTCTCTCTGTCCAGCCATATTTGTTAAGATTCTGTGAGAGCCGCCTTTTTTATCCACACACTTATTTATCCTAAGAATAAAGGTGTAAATAAATGTAGGTCTACGTAAATCAAATTTTCTTGGGTTTGATTTACACATACATTTGAAAGCCTAGTATATGATTTATTACCAGGCTTAGGTATTACGGCAAAAATTTTCATAATTTTTGTCATTCCTCAAATACCACTGAGGATTCGATATGTGTATTTGCTGTCGGTACTCTTTATTTCAAGAGAAGGTATGTTTGCTATTGCATAAATAAAAAAGTTGGTCGATTTTTCAAAATTTATTCCTGTGTTTATTTGACAACTGAAAATCAACACACACTATTAAAAACCCGTAGCAAAGCTATAATCTTCGTAATTAAATGTCTATGGAGAGGGCTTTATATCTAAAATTATTGCTTATTGGGCAGGGTTTCCTGTTACGGACACAATTTCAGTTTTTCTTGTTTGTGCGAAAACAATATTGTAATTTATAGTAGAGTAAACAAAGTATATTTTCATTTTCAATACCGTTAAATAGGAACTTAGTAACAAAAAATTCAACAGTGCTAACAATTTATAAATTTTAACATAGAATTTTAAATATAATGTTAAAATTAACATCAATCATTGAATAGGCACACTTAAAACTGTATGTTTATCTAGACATCCATTAGGTACAGTTCACAGCACGTCAAACTATAGAAAACTGTCAAATATTTACAATCAATCATCTCATTGTACGATTATCTCGTTGTACGTAAAGCACGAAGTTGTTTGGCAAAATTTGACATAACATGGTGACCCGACATGCTGCTGACTGTACTATACATTAACATTCTTAAATCCATATCTACTTTATTATAGGTACTTAAAGTACAATTCTATGTCAATTAATATTTAATAAAGCTGTAAAAAATAATACGTTAGTATCATCTCTGAGTATGTTGTGAAATCAAAATGGAAGGATGTAGAATGGACTTGATATTTTAACAGCACAGGTTAAAGTTTAAACACTGAATACATAATTTAGGCACATACTATAGCCGTTAGGGATGTAATCGGTCGTCCAATTATTTTAAATGACTCCAAATTATACATTTATAAACAATTTGGTTATTTTTAAATATTGTCTATGTT
Organism: Cataclysta lemnata; assembly: GCA_963931975.1. Taxonomy (NCBI): domain Eukaryota; kingdom Metazoa; phylum Arthropoda; class Insecta; order Lepidoptera; family Crambidae; genus Cataclysta; species Cataclysta lemnata. The sequence goes on from OZ008363.1 coordinate 8,180,644, forward strand.
TTTAGCTAATTTCTGTTCCAAACATAAGTACAACTGGCTATACATATAACGGTACACAAAAAGCACATTTACTATCTAGGAAGTCCTTGTAATACTGCGTACATTACAAACAGAGATCATTCTATTACTTTTACAGCGATGCAACTTTGAACCTAAAACTTCATTACTTTTAAGGTGGTATTTCACTGTGCTGAGAGTTCCAGATATATTATCACACAAATAGCGATAAGGACATTTTTATTCTAAGATAAGATAAGATTTCCAAGCTACACGACTCAGCATCACACTACGAAATTTCCATATTCCTGTCCATTCGGATGTCAAGCAAAATATAATTCCAACTCAGGACCTAACTATTTTAAGACGTAGGCACAATCGGCAGTAGGTCAGACTAAACGAAACGGTAAATTTCTTCAATTTATTTTCAGTTTTCAGTCTTAACGTGTTAAAAGTATGTTTAAATAATGCAAAATCGATTATACGTTTTTGACAACCGAATGTGTTGCTGACATCTAAAGGCGGGTCCCAATATTCTATCAACATTACAGTTGAAGATAGACAGACGTACTACAGCTTAGTTTCTTAGCCACCATCACCAGCCCTTTTAATGTCTCCACTGCTGGGGCACGGGCCTTCCCTATGGATTGAAGAATATAGGGAGATTAGGACATTTTTTAGCAACTTCTGTTACCTACTTATCGTAATATAACAAAAAATGCCAGGCAACTAAACATAAGTAAGCTTATTTTTAACTGTAAATAGAATATTGGGACCCGCCGTTAGTGTTTATGGCGTACACTTCACTAATTCGGCCATTTGAAGATTTCTCGCCGGATCTATGAGACTATCGGAGTCTCACAAGGCGTTTATTTGTGAGTGAATTCTTGTTCACCACCATTTTAATAGGTCATGTAATGTTTTTAATACCTCATGTGAGATAAATTAAAACCAGTAGGTACATCCACGAGTAAATCTGGCCACACTTTATGTTTCATGTATTAGGTATTTTATTGAAATGAACTGTTGAAATACATAGAATTCGATTTATTTATATATGTATATAGTTTGTGGATAGTTTACTTTAAAATGCTGTGTAAAAAATTAATAACACAAAAAGAAAATTAAACGATCTACCTACATTAACTAAAGTACAGATTAGGCACAAAGTTGAATCGCGTTAAGAAGTTGGTAACACTGTATAGTCCAACCTACGGTGAATTTGTCATTAAAACAATTTCACTAATTACCCTGTTTCTACAGAATTTCATAGGAGTTACACAAACACTGATAATTATATAATTAATAAATAAACCATTTCACTTCGAGAACATTATTCATATTTAAGTTTAATAAATAATTGCTTTAGTAATAAACGTAAAAAAAATTAACATCAACATCAGCTAGAAGTTTAAAATAAATAAGTTAATATAATAAAAATAGGTCAGAAAAATTTCCAGAATTTATGTCTAAATTAAATTAGCAGCCCAATCGACCGACGGCTATAATTTTCAAAATTTTTCTGACCTAAGTAAATATTTTTTTAACAATTACATCAGTAATCAGATTGGCCGAAGCATTTCTGTCTGATCCTCTTTATGATATTCTCATCAGGGGTCAATTTCCAATTCAGTGGCTTAGGATCTGGGTCCTCAGCATCCTCGGATTGCGATTCAAAGAGGTCCCTGGAGTGATGGCGGGGTGCCTTAACGGACTTCCCCCTCCTATGTTTGTCTGCTCCGCCTTTCTTCGGCGAATCAAACTTCGGTGTCTTCCAATTCGGTTCCTTCGAGTGTTTCATCAAGTTAGGGGGGGAGAAATAGGAGAAAAATGGACTGGACACGTGACCGGTCTCAGGCTTTTCCTCGTTCGGAATTTCGAGAAAGGAAAACGTGTAATCTGCGTCGTAAACCTGTTCTCTGACGTACGAAGTGACGTGGCGTTTGATTTCTGGCGGCGAGTCCATACTTTGCCTACGATCGCGATTATTCTCTTTATAATAACGCACTTGGCATTTCTTAATCGAAAGCATGAACTCATGGTATCTCTCTACGCTTTCGGCGCACTTGTAGCAAATCGTGTCGAGGTAATCGTTCTCTTCAATAACCATTTTGAGGCAGACTAGTATTTTGTCAACCATATTCGTCCTACGGCAGTAGTTACCGAACAGCGACACGTTAAAATCGGTTTCGGTCAAACACAAACGACAAGGTTTACGCGGTACAATGTCCATTTTTTAGCTGTCGAAGTTGTTTAAAAGAGATCAACTAGCTCGAATTTCTGCAAAATAAATACTTCAAATATTGCGCGCGAACCAAATAGTGCTGAACTGTCAAAGTTGCCTTTTAAATTCGCGATTTACTGAGGCAAAGGGTTTTAGTTAAGACCGCCAGAGACCTTGTAAATGCATTATGTATTTAAAATAAAACATTTTCTTTTACTTTTTTTCCTAATTGAAGTCGGAACGCGTTCTTAATTCGAAAATATTTTATGGGAAGCATCAAGTACATCTTGGCAAGTCAAAAGTTTTGAATAAAGTGAGGGCGCCACTTGTTTTATTTAGTTCATTTTTAGTCAGATAACCGTTGAATTGAAGCTTATAAATTGAAATACAATTAAATCGCAAAGTTACAAAAAAAATTGGTAATTGAATTACCAGAGTTCCACAGCAAATCAGTGATATTTATTGCAAATAAAAATTAGTTCCATCTGTCACCTCATCAAACTCTTTTTTGCCAAGCTGTAGGTGTAGGTAGGTATAAATAAACCTATTATTGTTTTAGCCAAAAATATGGTTACCAAAATGTTTACTTTGGACGGTTTAGATGTGTATACAATTGCCCTTGTAGATTTTACTTTCACTGCTCTTTTTATATTTAATTAACAGTTGGTAACATAAAACAATTTTAACGAATGCGGTCGTAGATCATTTTGGAATAATTTTTGATTTTTGTAAGCTATGCTATAGAAATGTCACAATACAGATAGCTAGACCCACTTGCCTTAAATATAAATATGTAATTAAATTAAACTTAAAATTACCTATAGTTTTCGATCAGCTCGGTAACTTTTAGGTAAACAGCGAAAATGATAGTTACAAAAATTATAATTATATCCTTAATATATTGAAAAGGAAATAATCTTAAGTTTTATATTATTTACTATTGAATAACATTACTTTGATAATACATAAATATTGATTGATCAATCTCCTCAACAATCTTTCTATCACCAATGACCTTCCTACTATCACAAGCCACCACACTCCTATTAAATAGATAGTGATCGTATTACCGATTGTAAAATACCTAATAAATTAATAAATACACAATAATACAGTCGTCGTTATAAAGCGAAGCTTTTTCTTGATTTTATCAGTTTTGAATTTTATTTTACTAAACTGTCTTGACTCAGTTTGCCATAATCTGTGGTTTCAAATTTCATGAACTGGCATAAAGTTGGAAACCTTTTGCCTCCCGTTTCAGTGTTGCCAATATAACGAGATATAACTGTTGAAATTTTCAATTTAAAGGCTCCTAGGCAGATCACAAAATGATCTCATTCATTTCTAAATTACTAGAAAACGAACAAAACACATTAATTGCTTCAGCGATTGAAACGACTTGAGTGCGGACGCCAACGCTGTCGCACTAGAAGAACGCATTATATACGATTTTATATTTTTATTTAAAATCAGGAAAATGAACTATGTAACATTTCAATATACTCCTAGTCCAATTTTCACATTAATAGCTAGCTTATCTTTAAGTTGTGAAAAAACGGGATTTATACCACGTACCTGGATTTTGTTTATATGTGGTATAAATCCCGTTTTTTCACAATTTAAAGATGAAAGTGACCACGTAAGCTTAAAACAATATATTAAAATAATAAATAGCTAGCTTAGTTCCGGAGATACAACTAAGAAAATAACTTTTTCCTATATATACACAAATAGGCACGCCTATATCCCCGAAGGGATAGGCAAAGGTGAATTAACACCCACGTTTCGGTAATAGGTGGCCAGACTGGCGAGCCACTTAACGGGCATTTATCTAATTATCTCAGAAGTTGTAAAAAGGTAGATAATGCGTTTTTCGTAAGCGCGCCAGAACGATTTAGGCGGCAAAAAGGGTCACAGATTACGGTTGGAACTGACGTCTTCGCGGTGGGACTACACGTTGTCTTCCTCCTTCTTGCCCCAGAACTTGTCGAATCTCGTGCGAGCTCTGTCCAACACCTCCGACGCCGTCAACCCACCAACCGCCGGCTCGCTGACGACTGTAGTGTCTACCACACCAGGGGCTATCTGGGTCGCTTCGGTGGATTTCTTGACTACCCCCTTTTCCACCAGAGGCTCCTGAGTTGGAGTTTCTGGTGTAAGTTGATTGCTACCGATGCCGTTCACCCCATTCACCCCACCCACCCCATTCAGTTTGTTCATTTCCAGGGCCTTCGTCTCGTCGATCGGGGTGAGGCTGATGGGAGTGGTGGGGGTCTTGTCCGTTCTCTTGCTCAGGCTGGTGGGGGACTCGCTCTTCTTCACAGAGCGAATCGGAGACATTTGTTGGTGGTGTATTGGGGCGATTTCTGCAAAGGTTTACGCGTTGAGCCTCTTTTTTGGTTGTCCAAAAATGACTAGGGTTCGTTCCACAAAAGAATTCAGTCCTAAAACATTATTTTCGCTCTTATTGCAAAGAGTTAAGGCTTAAGCCACGGGACTGCTTTCGTGAAACGGACTCTACCTGCTCATTTTGGGAATGCCATCTCGACAAGGAAGACTTTGGAGACCGTCGACAAATCGAGTTGTCATTCCCAAAATGATATTATTGATACATCAATTAAGCACATTGAATAATTTAATAACAATGAGGTAAAGCCTTGATAACGGTGTTGTTTTTGAGATTGATTCATTCAAGAAGTAGGCATAGACATGAAAACAAAATCGATCGCTAGTGACTTTATAAATAAATAAAAAAACTGATTAAGTATTCATGCCTAAAGCGGAGAATTCACTAGACGGGCATGCCCGCCAGACATGCCCGCGCGGAGCTCGTTTGTATAGACCAGACTGACTGTGATGATTCTAAACTAGGCAAATATCGCATGGACAGAATATAAGCGAGGTCAGGCGGGCATGTCTGCAGGCATGTCCGTGAACTGAATTCCCCGCTTAAACCAGAGTATGACGATAAGTTAAAAAACAATATTTTATTTGTATTTCTTTGCTAAAGGGAAATCAACACCGTTACCATAAGCCATGTTGTATTAAAACAATTTTTATTCACTGTTCCCTCGTCTTAGTAAGTACTTACTTTTTCACGGATTACTGTACATAGCCAACAGTATATACCCCATAGATTTAAGTAGAAAGATCACTGATACATGCTGAAATTTGCGGCAATCAACTTGAAACCTTTCGATGAAGGACCTAGCCAAGTGGCTTATCTGTTCGAACGCATAGAAAACAAAAGTATGAAACTGACGTACGGTTTTCTATGTAATATATTTTGTGTTCAATACTTGGCCACTTGGCTAGGGGGGCTGAGGGCTTAGATAAGTGGCAAGCTCTCCAAGGGGTTTCTATCAGTGTATGTATACGCTAACGTTATTCTATTCCATCTTGCGATAAAAATATAAAACTGTTATGGTTTCGTACCTATCTTACGGAGTATGTAAGGGTGAGGCAAACGATACGTTTCTATTGAACGCATGTCAAATTTTGACAACTCTTATGGGGTTCCGAGTCGGTCAAGCACGTAGGTTTCAGCTTGCTTCAAGCATTTTAACGGTCTTTAATAAACGATTGCTTGATGCTGAAGTCAAGGATTTAAGAGCTTTTTGTTTGTTTGTTATTCGATTTAGGTGACCAAGCAACAGAAACACACAAAAATGCTTGCACAACGTGCTTGATTATCTCATAACCCCTTTACATTAGACCCGACGTCCCTCGAAAATGTACGTATTACTACCAACACACAAATTAATAAGTTTCCTTTTTTCTTTAAGGACCTAAGCTGTTGGCCGTGAGGCTTTTACAGCATCTACCGGGGATTTTGAGGAAGGCGAAGACCTTGTCCTCAAGTCTTGCAGTCAAATACTCCCTGAGAGGGTACCACCTCAGTAGCAGGCCTAAGCACGGGACGTGGACAACAGCTCTCTCCACCAATTGACAGTTTGTCTCGAGACTCGATATTTAGTGGGAGTTAGAGCGAGAGGAAAATGTGTTCTTTTCCCCCGAGTAGATATTCTCCACGTGCCGTGCTACGGGAGTAGGCGTCCGGACGGCATATCCCTGGGGAGATATACCACCACGGAGAACCTCATAGGGCGCCCGAGTCGGAGCATGGAGCGGCAGGCCTGAGGTTGCCTCAATAGGCGCGGACCTCGGCTCAAGGCCCGTAGCCAAGTGGCAATCGTTTCATAACGATAACGTGTCGAAGTTCGTCACGATCGGCCATATAACTTTGGTATCTACAGCGTCTAAGCTTGCGCTACCAACATAACTAGGAACTTACGAAGACGATTTTGGTCACGTGATTTCACGACGACTTACGTCAAATCCTATACATTTTGCTTTATCGAACTTCGTTATCTTTGTCGGTATGTTACTTTGTCTAGGCCCCCAGGCGTGCCGTGTAGTGGGGGCAGTATAGTTTCCTTGGCTAAGGTTACTTTCATACATTTATATTGTATTCGTTAATCGTTAATCTGAATGCATAGGCCACTTGTCTAAGCCAACAAACCTTTGTAGTATTAAAGTATTCATCATCATGATCATAAAATCATCATCAGTATTCAAGTTGCTTGCCCTCATCGGCTATGCTTTGTAATACGAAACAACATGTCCCATGCGCATTTCACCAAAGCCTTGTCAAATTGTAACGTGACTTAAAAAAATCATAAATTTTTAAAGTTAAATAAATAAGGACATTTAAACACAAACATATAGTGTTATTACAAAAAAGGGTTTTAGACGAGTTTTGGTTAAGATGCGTTTAAATCTGTCTAACACTTTTTGTTAAAAAGTGTTAGATTTAAGCCATTCTTAATCTAAACACTTTTTTTGTAATAACACCGATATTTCGTGCGTTTTATTAAGATACAGGGCAGAGTTAACTCTTTAAATTTCGTTTGGAGTTACAAAAATCTCCTCCATGCCTGCTCGCATACACCACATTTTGAAAGTTCTACGAAAGCGCCTTTGCGCATTTGTTCAATAAAATTCGAAATCACGTTACAAAAACCAGGCTGTGGCTGAAATTTGAACTCCGACATTGCATTACTCCAACAAAGTAGATGTTAATGTATTCTTTGTTTAGTGATATAAGAACTGAAATTTATTTTACTGAACTTTGTCTCTATCAATTTACAAATGATTTACAAATGTATTTCCTGGTACTGGCCCCGAAAGTAAACTGCCCTCCTAGCCAATTGGCGAATCTATTGAACGCACAGAATACAAAATGTACGAAACCGGCGTTTTACAGAGAAAACAAAACGTTAGTTTCATACTTTTGTTTTCTATGCGTTTGAATTGATAAGCCAAGTGGCTAATGACACCTTTCTATTCTATCGAACAAAATTAAATGTCAATTATCGACGACTAGTTAAAAGGTAATCTTACATTTGACACGCTTCATACATTATATTCTTTTCGTTAAGTGTCGACGTAATTGTTTAGCCACTTGGCTAGGCACCCTTTTAACTATTATTATCACAGAGAACGACATCGAATTTGTCGAAGTAACGTACCTAATGTCGGCGTAAAGTTTTTAACCGAACAGACTGCACTATTCTGACTTTGTAAATCTATAAGTCCCTAGAATTTCTCGGAAGAAACATGCACGCTAAGTAGTTTCCGAATAATGTGTTATTAACATGGGTTATCAATTTAGCATGGATCATGAGTTGATGATTCGATGACCAGACTGATAGAAAGCCTAATAGATCGTACTAGGTGGCTCGGAAAGATGTTGTTTTATAATGGTGTTGCCAATTCAAACCTACAAATCTCCTTAGAAGTTCTGTAAGTATCTCAATTATGTCTAAAATTACTAAGCAAGTTAGAATTTACTTAGTAGACTATGCAGCACACCTTTTGGTGATCTTTTTTTAGCATTTCATACTCCTCTGGTTTTAATATTTATTTATAGTCTTCTGGTGTGAACATCGTGGTTGCATAATTTTAAAATTATGTCACCACCATGACACCATGATGATACCAAACCGACGACGCGTGCCACAACCTCAAAATGCAGTTGTCAAAAAAGTTATAGAACAGCATCTTCCCGACAGAAAAGGACAGCGGCATGCAAAGTGAACGAATTAGATGGAGAGGAAGAATCAGTGCCATACAGTGACGGTGTACGCGATACATCAAAACTGACACACACACACTGACAAAATACATACGTGGTTGACGCCTCAGCGGAGTACGGTCAAAATAAATAAAAGCATCTCAGTCATTGGAATAACACAATTTAATCATGATCTATCAATAGAGTAATATAAAACAGGTTATATATTTTCTGGTGTTGATCGTGTGTCGTGCTGTCGACAGTGAACTGTAGACTATGAGGGTTGCAGTTTAGAGTTCACTATCCCATGTTTGTCACACTCATTAAAACGTGTATGGCCGATGGTCTAGGCGGTGACGGTGTGCGGCGTACCTGCCGGCTTCGCGACGCCTTCCTCCGCTATGGACCCACATTTAAACTCTGAGTTAGGTCGCTTAGCGCTCTCATCTGAAATAATGGCCAGTGATTGCATGGTATGTATGATGTGAGCACATGAGACGATGTGGTGCGGCCGGCAAAGGCGTGGTCTACATCTGTCAGTCTTTTAATAATTCTAATAAATTTGAAGAAGGTCGAATGGGCACTCTAAATGAGGTCCAATGGGCACTTTTTGCTGTTGCGTCGAATTTTGGAGGTCCAATGGATACCGAACCAAAAGTACGGCAGTGTACCCTAATAAAAAATTAATATATATTTCTACACTCGCATTTAGTCCAAAGATAGTAGCATAAACACTTGTGTTATGGATACTAGACATCTAATTTGAAAGTCCCGTTGAGTGAATTTTATTTCAAATAATAAATTCAGATGGCTTTAGGAGTCATTGCCATACATACCCTACAAGATAGGGGTCTATTGCCGTTTATACAAAAGTACTCTGTGATACTAGATGACGGACAAATTTTAATATACATAAGAACTCGGACAGTCTCTTACCCTGTCCCAGAAGAACGCATGAGTGAGACGCGTTTAGTTGCTCTATTTATAAATGGTTGAAAAAAAAATTGTGTAGCGTCCTACCAGGAATGTAATCGAAATCGCTAAAGAATTCACGTGCGCACGTGCTTTTGACTTTTGGCATGACGTCAAAAAGCCTAGTGTTGCCAGTTAATAAATAAATGTATAGTCTGTTTTAATCTAATATACCGGAAATGATTTAAAAAGGACCTTTAAACCTTAGAGTAATCGTCCGTTCCAAAACCTTAGAATTATTGTTTTGGAACGGACGATAAAGGAAATTGATGATTTGCGAAACAAACTACTATTACGTAGGTATACTATACTCATTTATAATTAGCGATGATCTTGCTCTATAAGAGGCAGAATACTACGATTCATATAATATTATATTTTAATTACGAGTAATATTCAAAATAAAGGTTTTATCAAAATATACAGTGTAGACCAAACAATTTACCAACCGCACGTGTAATTACGTTCTATGCACTTCAAACGTCACCGCTGTTTTCATTTAAAAAAGTTTGACAAAGGAGGAAAGTTTATACAGCTTACATTCGATTCAACGTTTGAAAGATGCACAAACAAAAAATTGCTCAATAAAATTAATTAGGTAAAGTAATCTTAATAATGAGTAATGGTTTGTGAGAATGTACGTTTCGAAATGAAATTTAATGATCAATTTTAATGAGTGCTTGTATCGAAGTAAAGTACAAAAGATTGCACATGATTTTATTGTGTTCCGGTGAATTTGTCATTGGTTCTGTATGAGTTACAGTGTTGCAAGCCTTCTAGGTACTTTTTACTTGTGTAGGATTGCTACTCACACTTGAATACCTAATGTGGAATGAGTGTGACTTTCAAACCAATACCGATGTGTGATGGCTTTGACAATATTCCTAAGTAATGCTTACCTACTCTTAAATTAATTTTTAATTGGAATACCAAGCAAAGGGGATCCGATCCGTGGTATCAGTTTGGTTTTATTTACAAAAAATATTCCTTTTATTTACAATATCATTTTCCTTGAGGGAAGAAAATTTACAAAAAATTAGCCTATCTACCTTTAACTAAGAAATTTTGTTACTATTAGTATTGTGCATAGAATACAGTCATAAGCTTTACAAGAATTTACTGTGCTCTTTGTAATCAAATGTGCTGAGATGCAAAGGAATATAATATATATTATTATTTTAAATTTTAAGACAAATAATTATATTTTTTTTATATTCGAAATATTAATATGACTTAATGCATCGATCATTTTTGTAATTTTTATATTTATGTATTGCACTTTAAGTTGTAAATGTTAAGATTGAGATGCAATTCGAAAAATTCGGAGCTATTTTGTAAATACTTGTGACTGTATTAGCTAATAGGTATAAAAGAAATGAAACATAAACCGTTTACCCTTGATAACTTACAAAATTAAAGAAATAGTTAGAAAATACCAAATACCATGTACCAAGAATAAGATACCCTTTCAACATTACAAATATTTTCTTAATAATGACTTATGATCATTGCGGGAATATTTAATGTGCAACCTTTACTTTTAAACATTTTGGGAATAATTCACAAAATTCATTTGCCTTAATTAAAAATTTAATAATTAAAAATTCAGGCCCAATACTCACAGTAAGGCATAACTATTTTTACGTTACGTTTCAGACTAATCTGTTATTGTAGAAAGTTTAATTAAATAAATTGCTCGACAAATTCTATGCCATGGCAATACTGTCATCTCGTACTGTAAATTTCTTTGTACAGGCACGTCAGGTTATCACATTAAGTCAAAACTTCTCAATCGATTTTGCGCTTTACGCCAAACAATTTAAGGTGGATAATCGATTGGAGACATTCGACAGTTCTGCACAGTCTGTCGCGCTGTAGGTATCTGAAGTACTGGACCTTAATTTTTGATTGGCACAACGTTTCAGTCAGTTTTTTTTTAAATTTGAGTGTTGCCATTAAAACACCCCGCTCCTCAGCGCGCTCAATTTAGCAAGAAGGCCCCACTCACCGCTCTTGACGTTCTGTGTGACGGTGAACGTTTTTCCCGTATCCAGGGGAACGGTCCAGTTGACGGGATCCGGAGATCGCATGTTCATCTGCTCCGGGGACTTCACCCGGGTCGGTTCCGGGGGCGACTTCACGACCGGCGAGTCGTCGAAGAAATGGTCCTTCGCGACCGAGGCGCTCCGGTGCGAGTGGATTTCCCCGTCTGGAATTTGAGCAGGGTTGCCGTTATTGTGATGTTAATGGCGTTGTTTGTTGCTATCGACACTTTTTAGGGCGTGTTGGTAAAACGTTTGTGCTGACATTTAAAAAAAGTTGTTAACAAATTTTGGTAACTAAAAAGTTTTATTATGTCTAGTAATTTCTAAGTGATAACTATATTAAAATTTTAGTAGCTATTATTACTGATAATTATCGAGAATGTTTTTCTATAATCTTCTAAAGAAAGCTAATTTATTTAACTATAAATATACTTTTAAAATATTTTATCGTAAAGATAACTAATTATTCCAATATTGTTAAGAACTAGTTTTTACTCTTCCTATTCACAAGCGGCAATATTGTTATTGTATTAACGATTAGTGAGGAATTATATATGAAATACAATAAAAATATTTCTACAAATATCGCTTGGTTTCCTAAATTTTTTTACTTTTTTTTGTAAGCCTAGCCACCATAACAGTGGACATTCATTCACATCTATCACTATCTAGAAGGAATGCTATATGTAGCACATTCATCAAATTAAAAACACCGCATGCACATAAAATAATTATCTAATAAATTACTACGAACATTTATATCTAACAAACAATAATTGTCTCTATATCCATAGCCACACGTAACGTTTTATATTGGGGTATCCTGTTGTGAATATGTTTACTCACTCACACTGACCCCAAATTAGGTTGAAAATTCGGGTAAAATGACGGTCTTCACGTGTTGTTACCTACTTAATTAAGCTGTTAATTTACAAAATTTCATTGTTTACATTTACAACAGCTAAACAGGATATTTAAATCAGTGTAAAACCAAATAATATATCATTTACCATTTTACCAGTAAGTAATTACAGTTTTATTATTATTTTGATTTTTATTTGAACATTAAGAATTATAACAAAGAAAATTTATAATAGACTGAAAAGAAAAAAAGACTATAATTTTTCGAACTTTTCCTAACCACAATTTCCTATGTTACAGTTTTTATTCGTCAAAAGTTTTATTATGCCAAATGATTTCTGGCAGATTTTTATATGTTAGTCTAAAATATGAGAATAAAGCTTTTGAAATCTTATGTTGATATAATTTTTATATTCGATGTTAAGCTTTATTTTATAACAGCCATATAAACTATGGATATAAGAGACTGGAATGAATACTCTAAGACACACTGACAAAAAAAACATAACTCTCTAATTTGAAAACTAGTTGTTATTTTTTAAACTTGTGCGATGATGTGTACGGTGGATTTCTTTCTAGACCACTGAAGAGTAATTATATGCTAAGCTGATTCTTACATTGGTTTAGTCTACAGCTAACACTATACTATATTTAAAGGAAATATTGTATTCCATTTCACAAGTAAAAATAAATCCGAAGATATATTCCTCAAAATTAATATGCATGTCCTATATTTTATCTTGAAATTTTTTCGGGACATGATGGAAAAGATTATTTTTCATTGAGCTCCGCTTTTAACCAATGTACCCTACATTTACACATAGTGCCCCCATATTTTAACAAGGTGCCCCAACTTTCCCCATCCCCAAACAACTAGTGAGTGCAGTTCAGTGTCACACACAAGGGACAAACATATAACCACTCGACGTGACGTGTCAAAGCCATTTCCAATTTGGTGCCGATGCAGTCTTTCACGTGACATTACGTTGCGTAGACGCACTGGGGCATAACGAAAAAGTTACACGACTCAAAAGTGTCAAACACCAAGCCAATAATTGTGCTAAGAAAACTGAACCAGAAATAATTTTGAAGCGATTTTCCAAAAATGCCAAACCTATTGAAAAAAATTATAAAAAAAAACAAAGGAAAACACTCAATTTTAATAATTTAAAAAAGCGATGCCGGATGCATAACTTACAGTATTAATTTTTCGAAGAAATTATTGCGGCAGCCTAATCAAGCAAGGTAAGTTTGAAGCCTATAATAAACCCATGACTTTATAAAACAGAAATATGCACTGGAAATTCAATACACCAGCCCTATTACTCGGTCCAAATTCGATAATGAAAAATGTAAACAAACCGCTCACACTTAGCCCAAAAATTACTGTTTGTGGAGCTTCTATACTAAGTTAATGGTTTAATTCTTGAAATTAAAATTCTGTAACTAAATTGACTTTTAATTTATGATAAACTCCTAGATAAATATAAAGCATAACACATTCTTTTCTCTTTTTTCTATGCGTTTATCGACTAATGGCGTCGATCGACGAACAATCGATTGGTGTAGTCTTGGAGTAAAACTCATGGCTTGTGTTTAGGTGTGTCTGACGTGACAGTTGGATTTTCCTACACATTTTCGTTTTTATCTTTATTTTCATTATATTCATCTTTTGTTGCTTTGCTCTTTTATTTTGTCTACGCTAATATATCCCTAGCAGTCTCACCTTCATCTTTGTCGTTCGAAATAATTTCTGTTAAAATCCGTACTGTAAGTCAACGTCCGGTCCGTAGGTATTTTGAGGGAACTCAAAAGGCAGAAACAAACTCGTCCCCAGAGTGCCACTAGAAAACAAAACAAGAAGCGGACTTCCCACAGACACAGAGCGTCGACGCAACCGTCACTCGTGTACGCACCCAGCTTAATTCCCACTTTCGAGACGCTGCGGCTCCTTCGGCCCCTGCCCGGTGTCCCAGTTGCCCCATTAATACCCGGTGCCCCATTCACCGTCGCCCCTGTTTTGCTCGGCGCTGACGGCGACCGACCCCCCCTTCCAGTCGACCTAACCCTATTACTAGCGCCTCTACTCAACGGCAAACCTACAGAAAAAATTATCTACTAATTTCTGGCTTGTGAGAATTTGGCTCTGGAATTCAGTTTTATGTGCAAACGGTTTGTCGGTGAGTTTTATAATTATAGCACCATTATTTCTAATTGAATCAATAATACGGTAAACAATTCGCAGTGTCTCTGAAATAAATGTATGATTATTAATATTTTTTTCTCGAAATATGTTTGGAGTAAATAATGTAAGTCAAAGAAGCAAAATTTAGTTACAGTTAACGGTAAGTATAAGAAGTTAGTTAAATGTTACATACTATAGAGCCAATTCTCCCAGGTTACAAAGATACACATGGACAGGGACAAGCATCAAGCAGGAATACAACACAGAAGTATATCAGTCAAAGCTATAGAACAGGGACCTGATTTTGCCAATGTTAATGTAACAATTGTTTGTTAAGGGAACTCAGAAGTGCTTCAGTCAGTAGTATTACTTTTTGGTACAGTTCTTGTTACTAAAGCAGAAAATAATAAGTGCATAGACATGATAATAACAAATGAATACGCAAATGTGTCTGTCCCTTTCTGTTTTAACTACAGAAACTGTGTTAAAAGTGTTACGTGTTACTTGTGTAACATGACTCAGAGATTGTTACAGTTACATTACCACAATCAGCCCCCAGTTCTAAGACGATTGGTCGATCGTTACTACCCTCGCTAAGATAAAATTAAGTGTAACAGTTACCTCGTCAATTTACAAATTACCTAATTAGATACATTGGTATGGCCTTTAACGTACAAATGATCATGGCTTGCTTCGTTTCTTTTTTATGGAACCTCAACTGGTATTAATAATGCCTTTGTACGACACCCACGGGAGATATTGCTTCCTAAATACAAGAGTACTACGGGCCTAGCACGGGGCCGTGGACAAGTCTCTCTCCACCACTTGACAGTGACAGACGTCTCGGGATTTAGTGCGAGTTAGAGCGAGAGGAAAATATTTTCTGTCCCCCGAAAGAGATGTGTCCACGTCCCATGCTACGGGGGCTGGAAAAAATTTTGTTTTAAATTCAGCGATATAGAGGGTGGTTGAAAATTTCACTTTTAACTTAAAGCAGCAGAGGATGCTAAATTTGCCCGCAGACAGAGACAGTGTCTATTTATTGAATTTGATCTTAGCGAGTGCTTCGACAATCGACCATATACACATTAAGACCTTTTTATAAAAGTTGGACTAAAATTGTTACCACGGGACATTTGGTAAACAAAATAAACATCACAGACTTAAAAGTAGTTTAACATAAAAACAGTGTAAAAAAAATCTCTGTTAAGTCTGGTAGGTAACAGCGTTAGTCCGCGTTTTATACAGATTGTTTTACTGGGACATTATAAGAAAACACGAGACCTTATATGAACTATCTTGGGACTAATTGTTCCTCATTTGATGAGTTTCATGAAAACACTCTGGTATAATAATTTTTTGTTAATAACCAAAAATTGTTTGATTCAAATTGATCAGTTGGATCATTTCTTTGTACCGGACCCTTTCACTCCAGAATGTCAAATTCTCAAAATGTCAAGTGATTTCAAAATGTCAAGTTTTTTTAAACGACTAGTGCCCGAAATGCCTAATTCTCAAAATTTTAAGTTTCCAAAATTTACAAAGAAAAAATAAAACTTGACTCATTTGGCATTCAAATATTCATTTCAATTTTTTAAAGTAACTCTCTCGCTTTACCATACAATTACATATTATTATCTTAAAAACATCAAATTGCTTTTATGATAGTTTTCCTGGATCTTTTACGATTTCGAGTTTTCTTATATGCCTAAGTTGAAAAAAAAACCAATTTATATCATAAATATTGAAAAAGTTAAAATCTAATATAGTTAATTATATAGTTTGTAAGTTTTAATAATGAATTACTAACAATAAAACTCCAGATAAAGGATTTTAGAAAAGGTGCAGTTAAGTAAGGCAGTGCACTAGTATTTTAACAATCGTCGTAACATCTGCTGATTTTATTTGTTATATGAATGATTTTTATAGAGAGCCCGTCAATTTTCTCGACATTGACTCCACAAAACCAGGTTAAGAGACTCACTTAAGATTAGTTAAAAAATGTGATTTCTCAATCATTGAAAATATTATATTTAAAAAAAAGTTCTAAGTAGGTACTTTTGACGTTTAACTTGTTAAAATATATATAATTTAAAAATCTTTACACAATATTATCTTTGTGTAAAGAAAGCCAAGCAGTTATTATAGTTTTTCAAAATAATTGTAATTTATATAACAACCTATTTTTAGATTATTTAAAGCAAAACCTGATATAGGTTTTTACGTTACATGGACGACTTATCTATAGAATATATTTTTGACAACACTAACATAATTATCTAAGTAAAGGGATAAGAATATACATTTTTGACAACAATTCAACATAATCTATTGTGTTAGAGGTAAAATTGAAATTATTAAACAGAAGCTATTACCGGTAGGCTTAGCGGGGCGTGGGTGAGGCTCGTGGCCGTTAGGCAGATGCTTTGCATGCGGCGACGCGTGCGCAGCCGCCGGCGCTGGATCCGCTGAGCGCGGTCTACGCCTCGGGGACCGGTAGGCTGCGTTCTCACCAGGTTTCACGCCTAGAAAGGGGGTAGCTTTGTACCAGGACTGCAAGCGATAGCCTACAATTAGATACCTAGATAAAAATATATTTACTACCTAACTTGTTACTAGGTACTACGCGTTAAACCTACCTGAAAAGGATTCATGCAGGGTATATACATATAACTCGCAGGAACTACTCGTGTGAAGCGTTAATCCAGAACTACATATCCTATTAAGTTTTGACACAAACGGAATTAGGGGAGATCAAGGGCTTATGCTGAGAAGTTAGCTAGTAATTGGAGGAAGAAAAACATAGCACATCTCTGAGCAAAACTGAATATAGGTCAGATTGAAGTTCTTTCCATTGAACAAAATAGAAATTCCATTCTAGAACACCAGCAGGTTACGCACGGGACGTGGACAAAATCTCTTTCCACCGCTGGACAGTGTTCTGTCTCGGGATTAGTGGGAGTTAGAGCGAGAAGAAAATATTTACTTTTCCCCGAGGAGATTTTCTCCACGTCCCGTGCTTGGGTCAGAAATCTACGCGTGTAGTTTTTAATACGAAATAGCACCTAGCATTCTTGTAGATAAAGTCTATTGTCTAACTCACCGTCTTGCGCTGCGCCCTCATCGAAACTGTGTCCCTGCAGCTTCTTCCGTTGCTTCTGCGGCGACGTCTTGTGAGGAGATCTCTCCAAGGCCTTCGTCTCCTGTATCTTCGCGTGGATCGATTGGTGCGGAGCGGAGCGGAACGACCTAAACTTCTTGGGGGAGTGACCCTTGGACTCCTTTCCGTCCTTTTCATCTCGAGGCAGTGCCCTGGAGACGCGACAAAGACGTCTTAATATGAGCAGCTTAATTGCTTGAAAGGAAAGCCCTTTGATTCTTCAAACTGATTATTTGGATTTGCTTTGTTCGTGATTGCATACCGTGTTTGGATAAAGAAATTGTGCGAATAACATTATTGGGTTACATTGGATCTGTCACCTCTGCGTATTTCAGTTTTTTGTTAGCGATGACAAATCCTTCGTCCGATACTAGAACCGGCTGATGATATTCTACTCTACATACATTAGCAGGTAATGGCGTAATCTTTGCCATTGAAGCCATTCTTTGCTCTGCATCAGCCTCGTTGCTACTAAATCATACTTGTCATGGTAATGTTTTATATACGGATTGAAGGACCACCATAAATATAGCTTCAAATATATATTCGCAAAAAAAAAATCGATAATGGTCCTTCGAGCCGGATACGTAACCTGCCTCGGAAGTTTTGGGTGCATCACTTACTTGTGATTGGTGGAAGCGAGTGATAGGGCAGACAGCGAGGACCGTCGCGACACTTGGTACCAGAGCTCGATTTGCTTATTGTAAAGCTGTGTGATGTGTTCTGGAGCCAGTTCGGTTCCCCAGCCGCGGTACTGTCGAATAATGGCAATTTTGAGAATGACAAGCATGATCATGGTAAGCTTTGTGTGTGAAACTGAAGGGGATAAGAAAACTAAAAAAAAACAGGACCTGGGAACTTTTAGGATTTTATCAACGGGTTCAATGGTCTCGTATACATTATTTAGATACTTTCAAGATTGAAATATTCACAACCGATTATCTGATCAAAGATTTTTCTCAATTCTAAGCGTACCTGGAGAGATACTGAATCTGTTTTGAGATATAAAGAGTCGACAATGTGAGTGGACAATTTAATTGTTATCAAAT
Source organism: Cataclysta lemnata (assembly GCA_963931975.1). Taxonomy (NCBI): domain Eukaryota; kingdom Metazoa; phylum Arthropoda; class Insecta; order Lepidoptera; family Crambidae; genus Cataclysta; species Cataclysta lemnata. Next base: position 8,199,213 of record OZ008363.1, read on the forward strand.
GGAAACGTCCTAGCACACGGCTAGTCTTATCCCCACATGTACGGTTCAAATACTTGGCAAGGGACAAGTATCGTAACGTATAGCCACATATCGATTACGCGCTCCTGGCGCGCGCGCCATAAATGAACGCGCTCTATGTGTTTGAAGTATATCAAGCAAGCGCAATATGCAAGCGCCCCTGGCGCGCGTGGCAACTGTTCCAGTGTTTGACCGTTCCAACAAAACACACGATCATATGATGAAAACACCCGTCTCTACAGGCGCGCGCGCCATATCTAAACTCCTTTGGTAGGTACGCGATAAAAAGCCGACACTGCTTGGAACTTGTTTGAGCGTTCCAAGAACAATTTGGCGCGCGTTCCAAAGCGGTATCCATATCACGCGGCTGGAACGCGCGCCAATGTTCGACCTCTTGGAGCGCGTAGTCGATACGCGGTAAGGTGAGTGTGGCGCAGACCTTATACTCGCCGGCGCGCTTGCGCAGGTCCAGCACCTCCCGGTACCAGGAATCGCCCTGCGCGAGCCCCAGCGGCTGCAGGCCGGCCGCACGCAGCGTGCTGGCACTGTCCTCCCCCGCCCCACTCGCGTCCTTGCCAGCCCCAACCCCACCCCCCGCGCCCGCCCCTGACCCACTCCCTAGCATCCTCTCGCTCGCCTCGTCATTCGTCTTCCCTTTCCCCCTGCATTTCGTAAATGTCCCTTTAGACGCCTCGTACACGTACTGAGAGAACGGTCTAAATTTCTTTTTGTACTCGCTTTTGTAACGTTTCCTATTATCTTTGGAACGATCCTCCCCGTTGGATATGAGGGCCGATAGCGCGCTACGGAACGTCGATTTTCTGCAAAATTCCATTTTAAGTCAGACGCTTGGAGTTTAGTGATGATGCGGCAAAAGAAACAGCTCGCGCAGAGCCGGGTTAGTAAGGTAGACATGCTTCAAATAATTGTCAAGCTCGCAATGGTGAGGTTAGGATGTCAGACGGAAGAGCCCAAGTACGACCGACAGACGTGCGGGCAGCGCACGGTGACCGTTAATCCAAAGTGTTGACAAGTGTTAGGTGACACATTGACATACAATCTAACAAATATCTGTATGAACGTTCACATTGACAAAGTGCAGGACACATTAATATTTGAAAAAAAAGTATCTATTAGCTGTCATTCAGAACTAGTATCGACTAATCTACTCGGCCTAAACACCGCCACCGTGAGGATAGATGTAAGCAAATATCAAAAACGAAATTTAGACTTGGTTCTGCTGTAAGTACTTTGTTTGAAAAGAGTTTGGGGCAGAACACACACGAAGGAAACTTCGATAGACGGAGTGGCCGCTCTGTTGGGCACAGAGCCAACCCAATGTAGTAATGAATCACACTCGAATCGCGCAATAATTTTTGAGGCTGAATGTTGCCAAAAAAGCTCGACCACGACCCAACGCTAGTACAGATTGTTTCCATCTTTATCAAAGTTTTTGCTAAGTCAAATATTTGTTTAAGAGATTCGTCCAAAATCTCCCAAAACAGACACAATTTGAGCGTTTACGAAGTTAGGTAAAATACGTACATCGAATATGAAAGGTGTTTTTATGGAATAGCCTATGGAGAAGTCTCTTGAAAATTCAAGAATTCGGGAAGTTCTAATAAATTAAAGTGATTCATTGCGACACTGGCAGTAGCATATGTGTGTAATTGTTTTAGAATTACATTACATAAAGTTTCCTTCATGGTCTCATTAGGTACACAAAGCTAGACACAGAAAAAGTTGAAAAGCTATGAACATTAACTTTGAAAATAGTTTAGAAAAGTCTTCACCTGAAAAGTCACGGAGTTCAAAACATTAAGTTCCCAAATGATATTTCCAACTTGTAATACAAATGTACTATAAACATAAAAAGGTACATATAATATTTTATGGATTTGAGTCCGGAATTACGCGGATTTTTCGGGGCTTTATAAAATAAAACTTCAATTGAAATATTATGGGAGTGTCAAGTGTGAGAGGGTTAAGTGTGTGTGGAATAATTTTCGGGTTATGTTCGTCGCAAACTTGGATAGTGATAAAATAATTTTGCAAAGAAGCGTTTGCTTTAGCGTAAGCAAAGCATTTGTGTCAATTAAATACTGTGATGCCTTACGAAATGGTTTATAGACGGTTTCTTAAATGAATTGTTCAGTGTTTTGTGTTATTGAAATAAAGCATGCTAATATTTGGAAAAATAAAATCAGAAATAAATTATATAAAACAATCTATAATTAACATAGACTAGAAAATATGGAAGCATGTAATGGAAGTGTTTTAAGCTGAAGCTCACCAAGATCCGTTCCCGAGGCGTCATTATTATTTATTACCCTTGGAATCTAGTGCGGATTAGTTGGAATTGTTAAACAACATTCCAGTGCATAGCTTCGGGAGCGGTCTTAAAATATAATTAATGTTAATTAATGTCACAGTAAAGTTCGGTAGTCTATTTCGTTAGATTGCATAATTTTAGATAATAATTAGATAACATGATGAAGCTCTCATTTTTTTTACGACGATAAAGTCATCTAAGTAATAGACATACCGACTCCGTATTATCAGATCTAGATCAAGTAGCACTGACCTCTGTACACCAGGTTTCTGACCGTTCCATAGGAAGTCCTCTATGTATCGTTTGTTTCCATCGTCGTGATCGTCCACATGGTTCATTAGCGGTTCCGCTTCGACGGATCCTGAAATATTTGGCGTGTATTTACGCTATCTTGTTTATATATTCCAAATTTTTAATACCACATTTATCACTAAATGTAATCGCAACTCAAATTTAACTTTTTTATTTCAATCTTTTAGCTTTCAAATTAAAGTCTTATGACGGTTTACATTACAAAATTATTATTGAAATGGGTGAGTGGACAAAGGTGTTGTTAACTAAGAAGAAGTTCAAAATAGTTATGAGTGTTTGTTAATGTAAAATGTATTTATTTACTTCACAATACATTTTTATAACGTATAAATGTATGTTTGACAGTACTCAGTTTACACGGTCTGTATTATTGATACGAATCAAAATTTGGGTGTTTTGAGCTTATCAGTCGATGTTCCTCACAAACCTATGTTCATTCAAAAGAGTCGTTTTTTTCGTTATGTTAGATAACACCTTTTTCCACTCACCCTTAATTTTTTTTCAGTTAAACTATTTCGATAAGATGTATAGATTTTCATTACGCAAATGCTGCTTTCTGGAATGGTTTTGTTTATAATACTATTTGCAGTTTTTAATAATAATTGAAACATTTCGAAATGGGAGTAAACCAAATTAAAACATTTAATAAGCCCAAAGCCAGTTTGTATTACGAAGCATGTAATGAAAGGAGAATTTATCTAGATAACATTTGCTAGATTTAGGAAAGAAGGAAAGAAAGAAAATCAGTCGTCATCAGTTTACGAATCAGTCTCGTGGGAGTATAAAATAATGACGATTGCATTTTGCTCTGGTTTATCATAATATTACAAGTGCTTAGGCTGCTTACTTTGGGCTAGATGATAGGTGTGGTGTGAATAATAAAACTAAAATTATTTACATTCCAAAGGTTTGTCAAAAAACTGAGTTCTGTAACAACAACTGTTACTGGCGACTTTTGTATCTTTAAAAACAAAGGTCATTCTTGAACAAATTCGCCATTATCAATTTGATGAGCTACAAAAACTGCAATGACCCAAACCGTAATGGCTATGTGCTGCTGTACCTACGGCAGTAAAAATAGCCTAAAATACATCGAAACACCGCAATGCGTCATGTGCGCCAATAAAATCTGTTTTGGCTATAACTGTAACATTAATTCGTGAGAAAGTTACTACTCAGAACAGATTAAATCATTTTTTGTTTTACGATAAGCCAGAATTGTGCCGGTTTTGTCTAAAGAGTTATCATTATTTATCTTCAAAATCATACTTGATCCCTTAAATAGAACAGTTGCAATACAACGTTTACCTCGGGAGAATAATTGGCTTTCATGAGTTTTCCAAATCCCAGTTTTAATATCAAAGTACGATTTTAGATTTGGTTTTAAAGTAATTGTTAGTTAATAATATTAATTTCCGATTTTAATTATTATTCTGGTTTTAATACTATGTTTCTTAAGACATTGACACTGCAAAACTAAGTCCCTGGCAGATATTCTTAGAACAAAATCTTTTCGATGCTAAACCCTTTAATTTCTTGACGATCAATGAGTATGTAATTGTACTTTACATTATTTTGATTACTTTTACGATGATGAGGCCTAAGATACTCAATATTTCAATACTCATTTGTGTATTGCAATCCATAATGTAGGTACAATAAGATCTTAAAATTTTTGTTTTTTTGTACACGCTCGCCTAGAAAATGCCTGTTCACTTAATTACTTTCTGTTCTATGTTGCTGTATTTAACATTAGAACTATGCGCGATCAATCTTTAGAGACTTGAGGCAGTGAGGAATCGTACCTTCCGCCGCGGCGGCCTTCTTGAGCGCGCCCATGGAGATGCTCTTCCGTGGCGCCGAGTCCGTGGTGTCCTTGGGCCAGGCGAACTGGTTCCTGTACTCGGTGCTCGCTACATCCGGCTCCTTGGCTGCCACTACGTCACCCAACGCCGTTGTGGCCTTCGCATGAAATTGGATTTTATTTGTTTAGTTATTTGGCTTACCAACAGTTGTTACACTTTAACAATTATAATCATCATTACCAGCCCTTTTAATGTCCCCATTGCTGGGGCACGGGCCTTCCCTATGGATGAAAGAATATAGGGCGATTGGACCATAACCCACCACGCTGGCCCAGTGAGGGTTGGTGGGTATTAACGAAAGCAGATGCATCCGGTACTAACGGCTTAACGTGCCTTGCGAAGCACGGAGGAATTCTAGATTTTTGTGTGACCCAGCCTTAGCGTCATTGCTTAGTTTACGGAATCGTAGGCCAAGCGCGCTATGCCACTGTCCCTATATTCTTCCATCCATAGGGATGGCCCATGCCCCAGCAGTGGGGACATTAAAAGGGCTGGTGATGATGATGAAATTATAATATTGCTTATATACTACCTTTGGCTCCACGGTATCCGTCCAGCGGGGCTGTCGAGGGCCTTCGGACTTGCTGCGGCGCCCGGCGCGGTCTGCATCGTTCCTCTGGATACTCTGACAAAAAAGATTACCCTTGTAATAGGTGATTAGCCTATTGCTTATTGAGCACATAGAAAGAGCTATAGAGGAGAAGAGGAATGCTACCTATTAATCATCGCTGTCCAACCTGTCAACCATTTGTCGCCTTGTACGACACCCGCGGGATACATGGAGGTGGTGACGTTGTTCTACTCTGTCGTCACCACACGGCCAATTATGTTAGGTACCATGTGATTGGTGGCTATACCATGACATACGAAATGATGATACCTACTTGACCCAAATGTATGAAACAGCTGTTATTTTTTTCGTGAATTTGGAGTGGCTCCCATAGTGAAATTTGTTCAGTTTGATGGTCTGAACGAATTCCAAAAATTTTTGCAGTGACCAAAAAGTCTCCTGGTATAGCCCATTGCAATATTATATTGGGCACAGAAATCGCAATTCCTACAAACTAGGTGATATAAGAGCAACGCTGCTGCCCATTACTTATAGCTGTCTGTTCTTTACCCTTAGTGGTGACAGTAGTATCTTGTCTCTGTCTTATCATTAGTAGCTTTGTGCGACAACCGCGGGAGAGGGGTGGCGACAGTTGTATTCCGCTCTGCCGTCACCACACGGCATTGTATGCCCCTTTCCTAGGCTCGCTCAAAGGAGTGATTCTATTGATTCTCCTCGCACATCTCTGGTGAAAACGCAGCCTTAAGCTTTGGTCTCTTGATCGTAACGCACAACGCTACGGTATACGGTATGCGGCGTTTGCTCTTTGCTGCAGATGCATTGGTACTGCGACGGAACAAGAGACCACTCCAGTAGTCTTCGATACGATGATTGTGTCCGACGCCGCATACCGTACACCGCATCGTTGTGCGTTACAATTAAGAGACCAAAGCTTTACACTCTGAGAATGACTACAGTGGCGTAAATAGGGCGGTGCCACCGGTGCCCAGGCACAGGGCGTAGACTCCCAGACTAGGCAGGCCTTAAAGAGGCGAGGGGTCCACTTAAATAGGGCGCAGTCATCTCGCACAGGGCGCAGTTTTCACGCACAGGGAGCAGTTATCTCGTACAGGGCGCAGAAAAGGCTATTCACGTATTTACGGATACTGAGAAGCAGTTGGAGGCTTACTCTGGCTCTCTCAATAGCGATCTGGTGGGGGCGGATGTCGTCGGCCGGCGCGGGGTCGAACAGTTCGTTGGTCTTGTACGCCACCCCGGGGTACTTCTTGCGCCGGGGCATCGCCGGCTCCATTGGACCTGGTGAGAGATAATACCGGTTAAGTAAGTAGCTCCTTCAGGGGGTTATAGCCTTTCTGGATCCTAGTAGTGGTGAGGGATAACTGGTTTCGTAAGTCAATTCTTCTGTGGCCTGCATACAGCCTTTCTGGGCTTCAGGAGTGTGAACTTAATCGGCTGGTTATAAAACAATATTTCCTACACTCACACCTATCATCTAGCCCAAAGTAAGTAGCATAAGGACTTGTGTTATAAATTCTTTTTTGTACACATAAAAATTGATATTTTGTAAATATAATATGAAACTAGGTTTATACGTTTTTATTTTTATGAAATCGCATATGATAAAAGTTAATAGTAGCATCGAAATATCTTTATTTTTGACATAAAAACTTCCTGGATCATTATATTTTTTATTAATTTAACTAAACTGAATTAATTAAAAAGAAAATAGTACAGACTTAGTTTAGAATGGATTGAATCTAAAAAGACCTCATTTTGTAAAGTTTTAGCGGAGTGAAAACATTATCGCTCGAGACAAGTAAGTATACAAGTAAGTAAGAAAATGTAGGCAAATGTACACTTCACAATTCTTTTAATACATGGGCCAGCGTGGTGGGTTATGGCCGGGCCCACAGATATATCAATTATATCTGTGGCCGGGCCCACTTTTCCTATATTCTTCCATTAATAGGGAAGGCCCGTGCCCCAGCAGTGAGGACATTTAAGGGTTGGTGATAATGATGAGAGATCCTCCTAAGGAGGAGGAAGGCCCGTGCCCTAGCAGAGGGTACATTAAAAACATACATACATAAATCACGCCTATATCCCCGGAGGGGTAGGCAGAGGTGAACTAGCACCCACGTTTCGCCAAATATGTCCGGTCCCATGTAATAAGTGGCGGGCCTATTGCCATTTATAGGGCATAAAAGTCGCAGTACATTGCTGGGTGGTATAAGAGGAACGCTGCTGCCCATTCCTTATCACTAATTTATCCTTAGTCGCCTTGTACGACACCCACGGGAGAGATTTGGGGTGGTGACAATTGTATTCTACTCTGCCGTCACCACACGGATATACATTAAAAAGGGCTAATGATAATTTTTAGGGATCCTTAGGAGGATAGGTCAGTGGCCAGCAGTGGGTACATTAAGGGCTGGTGATGATGATGAGACCTCACCTCTGGTGAGCGGCAGCACATTTGGGGGGGTGGGCGCCGGCTGCTTCACCACGCCCTGCGGCTGTTGCTCCTTGCACTCGTGCCATCGGTATGTGCTGCGGTACTCAGAGTGCAGCTGCAACAAGTATCAAAATGAATAATATAGTAATAAATATTTGTTATTAATAAAACTTAAGGCTAACAGATAACAATAGTTAAAAAAAAAACGGGTACGAATTGAGTAACCTCCTCCGTTTTTTCGTCGGTTAAAAATATATTAAACTGAGGTAAAAACAATGAAGACGGCATTTAGTTATAATAATAATAATAATTTATTTGTCTTTGATAGGAATACATTGTAGATCTTATACATACATATATAAATCACGCCTATATCCCCGAAGGTAAACTAGCACCCACGTTTCGCCACGTATTTCAACTCCCATGTAATAGAGGCTCGCCACCTTTTACATGGGACTGCCATTTATGGGGCACAAAAGTCACAGTACATTGCTAGGGGGTATAAGAGGAACGCTGCTGCCCATTCCTCATAACTGATTTATCCTTAGTCGCCTCGTACGACACCCACGGGAGAGATTTGGCGTGGTGACAATTGTGTTCTACTCTGCCGTCACCACACGGCATTATTTGTGGCATTTATTTGTTGTATACAAACATCCGCAGCTCTCTACATTTCTTATGTAGTAGATTGTAAAAACAAAGACAGTAAGAGGGAGACGCATTCATCTATAGATACTTAAAGTAAAAAGCCGAACAGTTTGTTGGTTTGTTTGATTGGTTGGTTGAACGCGCCAATCTCAGAAACTACGGGTTCAAATTGTTAAGTTCTTCTTGTGTTTATCGAGGAAGGCTATAGGCTAGTTGTAACAAACGACATTAACGCGAGCGTAGCCGCGGGCGTCCACTAGTTATAAATAACGGGTCATATAGAATCAACTACACGTCATTCCAACCACTCTCTCCGTTCATCGATCTCTCGACATGGTCCGTTCCGTCTCTATTCTATACATTCATTCATCACTAGCACCTTTACGGTGTGATGGATAATATGAATCAAAAAGGAGTGGGTGGCTTGATGACGTCCGACTGATATGAATGGAAGAGGAAACACACTGCGCCGACCCCAGATAGACTGGAACAGGACAGGGAGAAGAAGGAGAAGAAGATAGAATCAATTAAACGCCTCCGTGTTAGAGCAGTTCGCCCACCGGAATTTAATATCCAGAGGTCCCAGGGTCGATCTTCAGGGGGGTACAATTTTGTACTCGGTTTGGTTATTGGTAGGCAAGGCTTCTTGCAAGACCGCCTGGCTAGCTACCACCATCTTATGAAAATCCGTCGCCATAATAATAATGTTAACAGCATTATTGTGTTTGACAAACACAATAATGCTGTTACCATACCCGTTACCGACAATTTGTAATAATTAAGATTACCAGTCACTCTGTGGTTTAGATTCCAGGTGAACGTCGATTCCATCTTCGACCCTTATCGTTAGCATCAGGTGAGATGGAGGGCAAGAGCTTCCCATGTCTAGCAAAAAAAATCGAGCAGCATCTCCTTTAGTCGACTTTTACGACACCCCTGGGGTGAGTCGGGGCTGGCACATTCTACGATAATTTTTAGCTCCCAGTCCAGCTTGGCCTATTTTAGTTGTTCACAATGCTGAGAAGACAATTTTTATTCTGAATACAACCCTGCGGCCGCTTCGTAATGTTTTTTTACGGCGGAGAAGTAAACACAGGCCGTCTATAGGTACATTATAGGTATTCGGGAATATTGTCTATCGGTAACCGATATTGGTTAGTAAGTGCTAGTTCGACGCGTAGTGATGTACAGACTTTCGATGGTTTGTCGATAAAGTTATTTATTTATTTAAGGCTATAAACTAGCCATATTTTTAAAACCATGAACGAGTCTAGTTTATTTCCCAATAATCATCAGTGTTGACGGTGGAGTGTTAACGTGCAGGAAGCAGCTATAATTAAACCTAGCCCAGTCAAGTAGTATGACAAAAGTCGCTATGCACCGATCCTAAATAGTTTGGAAGCAGTAGGATGTTTATGGCTTGGTTTAATTGCCTAGAATTCATCATCAGATCATCATCCTTTAGTGTCCCCACGGCTGGAACACGGGCCTGTCTTATGGTTGTAAGAATGTACGGAGAATGGGCGAATATATTTTAGTCACCAACGACCACCCTTAGCGAACAGCCCTTAGTTTTAATCAATCCCAGGCCGAGTTCCCTAGTCACTTATTTCCTGTTTAGAATAGAATAGAATACACTTTATTGTACACCAAATTACAGGACATAATAATACAGGAAGTAACATGACCAACGGAGCACAAGAGGCGGTCTTATCGCTAAGAGCGATCTCTTCCAGACAACCTTAGGGATGGACATAGTGATCTAATTATAATATGGCAGCTGTGGTGCACATAACTTAATTAATAAATACTACTACTAATAATAAATGTATTAATAAGATACAATATAATTAATATATAAACAAGTTAATAACTATTCTAGAAGCAATATAGAAAAATATTACACACAAGTAATCATAAATTGTGACTGCATTAGGATTCAGCAGCAACCAGCGACATATAGTGTCCTCTCACTGTGTCCTGTTTATTTCTCCAAAAAAAAGCAACCCTGAGTAATAATTAAACGAGTCGTTAAATATTTGAACAGGTGGCTTAAACCCAACATAATTACCTATTATACCCATTCGGGTACCCGAAAGAGCGAATAACTTATTCATAATTAAAAGCTTTCAGTTCCGAATGCGTTGTCTATAAATATCGATTCCCGGATAAAGAGTCGAAATATAAACATTCGGAACACGTGGACGCAGTTAAATCGACAACGGGCATACATTATTCAGTGCACGAAACTAGCCCAGTAGGGTGACCACGTTTAAGTACATGAGTAAATAAATGGAACAGAGCTTGTCTACTGGACGCTAGGCGAGACTGGAAAAAACCGATTTACGCTCACACAGTCAGTGGAGGAACTGTCACTCTGCTTCGTTTATTTACAGACAAAGACTGCGATTGGTTAAGGTTACATTATTTTTTTTATATGATTCATACTTTTGTCGATAATGACATAGTTATTTGAAACATTTCGTTTAGCTTATTTTTCATTGTCATCACTTAGGCCGAGAGACGCCTACTGTTGGCCATAGGCTTCCCACAAGCGCTGCTCGAATCCAGCAGCTTTCCACGATCTTTACCAGATCGTCCGTCCACCTTGTGGGGTGGCCTACCAACGCTGCGTCCCCTGCGCACGACGCAAACTTGTACTTTTAAATTTTACTGTATTTCGTTAATATTTTGCTTTGAGCAACCTAAATTTCAAAACGAGACACTTATCTACGTGCATTATTAAAAACGAAATTGCTTGAGATGAAAAACTTCGACCAGTAAGTTTTCTCTTCTTATGACATCTTATTGCAAAGGAAAACTTAAAACAATACTGCCAGTTTGCTAGTTGCTGCAATCAATCAGTTTCAGCCGAAGAGGCCGTGGCTGATGTCGTAACGTCATGCTCTTGGTTTTTGAACTTGATGCAACAGATTAGTTCCATTTTTTAAGTGTCCATTCTGTATTATCTCGAGCGCAATGAACCAGTAAATTGACTATACAATTCCGAGAAACAATGTTGAGATGTGTATTGCGGCAATCGTCTTGATTGAAGTACAGATCTGTCATTTAACAACGTTATCTTGTTTACAATAGACTGATATGTCTTATGTAAACACAATTGGAAGGTTTGTCAATAGGACTGGTTATATCATTATTGTTTGATTGAGAAATTAACTAATATTTTGGTTGGAAGGCAAACTCTAAATTCTGGAAAATACTTGAATAAAATTAGAGAATATTATGACCGATCGTATGGATTCCAATATAATTGCCGAATCGCCTTGTAAGGCACCCGCATCCACGAGAGAGATAACCGTAGTGTCAAGTGACAATCGATTATGATTATGTTGTTTTATACTGCAATCTACCAGTTAGTATTAGTAGGTGGTGTGTAAGAAAAGCCTTTGCCCTTTTCTCATCAAATTGAAGTCCCCTCGTATAATACGCGCGGTAGAGATAGAAAGTTATGAAAATTGTATTTATTCTTTACCATCACCACATATCACATCCATCTAACAAGCTATATTACCGATCCAGACAAGTCATATAAAGAGTAGAACTAAAAAATCATTTCCTATTCTGGTGATACGATAAATAAGATTCTATATATTAAACGAAAGTCACACTCGTCACACTGAACAAATTTCAGGCTGCCGCCGTTCCGGGTAGTCGACAATTCAAGTTACGTCTAATATCTGCCCAAATTACTCTGGAGGCTTTTGGCTTGGATCCAACAGATGAACAAAAAATTACACAGCCCTCTTTGCCAAAAGTTCACTGCCTCGCTAACGTCAATGGGCAATGGACGGTGCATGCTGATAAAAGACTTCAGGTCAAACATTAGCTAAAGTAGAAATTGTCCATTGACTGGAATACGTATTTATTACACTTCAGGTAGGTAATTGCCATTATTCTATTGATTTTATTCCCTAACATTCACCGTCTTTCTGATCTGTACCCAGTTTAACTAGGGTCTAAGTAAGGTTTAAGTATGTTTCGTCTTCCATTCACATCGATCAGACATCGATTACTCCCTTTTGATTCGTAATCATTCATCAACCCGAAAAGGTGCCAGTGATGAATTAATAAACAGAAAGGTAACACTACAGACCCCTAAACGGACAGAGTGATTGGAATGACATCGTTGCAATCCATAAAGGGTTACTTACTTACTTAGGTTTTACAGCTGGCCGCCTGCCTGGCAACCTACCCTCTTTGGGTATGAGGTGATTTGCATGTCCAATAAGCATGTTGGGACACCCGAATAGTAGAGACCGTTCGGGTGTCCCAACATGCTTATTGGTCTACACAGGCACATTATACGTTTTTTTTTGCTTTCAGGCTATTGAAAAAAGAATTGATATCAATAATACAGGCTCCATCATTTAATATGCATACATACCAGTGGCGGAGCGTCCATATAACCCGATTCCCAACAGCCGTACCAAACGAGCGAGCATAAAAAATCATTACCATAATGCAAGTACAATACCATTTTATAAACAAATAAAAAAAATCCACCAATAAAATCTTATCATAACAGTATTAAACGCGCCCGAAACAATATGCAACACAGGTACATACAATTCGCTCCCGCTCTCTAGATTCCTTCAACTAACTCGCTAAATATCGAGTTATGAACGCCTACTACAGCACGCACACAGACAAGCGTAGTCTTGTCAGGCGCACGCAACGAGAAATAGTACCTAAAGATTGCCTACAAGCCGGCATCAAGCCGGCATTTCGGCAGCCTACGCGCTTATGCATCGATACACTACGACTCACGCACACATTAGTAATAAACTACCACGAAAACAAGTCCGTCAAAAGTAAATATTTTAGATTTTATTACAATAGCCATAAAAGCGGAATTTCACTGCACTGAACTGCACTCAATATCGCGGCCGGCGCCGCTCCAACAAGCCGATCCGGAGCGGGTTAAATCGTCCTTCCCTTTTTAACACGGCTTTTGTTTGTATAATGATCTCTCTTTCTGGCCTTGCTGAGAAATACTGTCATGCCCACAGACGCGAGCGAGTTATTCTGTTTTGAAATTTGCTTGCACTCACATAAACTTAACGTAATTAATTAGTTTTATTGTATTTTTAGCAGTAATTCAGTGAAATAGTAAAATTTAACTAACCTGTGTTGTTGTTTTAAAGGTGTATTGTGATTTTGTGAATTGTTTAGTGTAGCTCTGCAGGGATTTAATTGGTATGTTTTAGTTTTTAAATAATTTTGGTTTATTCTCTTTCGGCACAATAATGGCCGCTTTGATGCACATAGATTGTCCGATTTCTTGCTAAGTGAAGGAAAGCAGTTTACAAAGTTGTCCTTTGAAAATAAAAAATATGTCATACAGTTAGGTCGAGCTCGTCCAAATATGTCAATAGATTACAAGTGTAAAGACGGTTTTTTCAAGCATTTCCACAGGCAACTTTATGATAAATATAGTTGGCTTACAGGCAGTTGTTTAATAAATAAAATGTTTTGTTTTCCGTGTCTTTTGTTTTCTGATTCTAGTAGCGTTTGGAATCGAACGGGATTTTCTGATGTTAATAATTTATCAAACTCTGCTAAAAAACATGTTCAAAGTGAGAAACATATGCATAGTTGTGTAGCGTTGCATGAATTTGGAAATAGTAGAATAGAAAACTATTTAAACAATAATTTTGACGCTCATAATCGCAAAGTCGAGCGTAATCGTATTCTGTTAAAACGTTTCATAGACACAGTTGTTCTCTTAGGTGAACAAGAATTAGCGTTTCGCGGGCACGACGAAAGTGTAAATTCGGATAATCGTGGTAATTATACTGAAATATTATTATATTTGAGTAATTATGACTCCGTATTAGAATTGCCGTGTGGTGACGGCAGAGTAGAATACAATTGTCACCACCTCAAATCTCTCCCGTGGGTGTCGTACAAGGCGACTAAGGATAAATCAGTGATGAGGAATGGGCAGCAGCGTTCCTCTTATACCATCTAGCTATGTACCTACTGCGACTTTTGTGCTCGATAAATGGCAATAGGCTCGCCACCTATTATTACATGGGACCTAACATAACTGGCGAAACGTGGGTGCTAGTTCACCTCTGCCTACCCCTTCGGGGATATAGGCGTGATTTATGTATGTATGTATGTATTAGAATCTCACTTTGAAAAATGTTACAATGTGTACAAATTACGAGCTTTAAAGTAAGTTTCTGCGAGTACCCATTTTTTGTGGGTCCTAATTTTTACTGTGGCTTGCCTAACTTTTTTTTTCACGCCACGCCACTGATACATACCTACATAAATCACGCCTATATCCCCGAAGGGGTAGGCAGAGGTGAACTAGCACCCACGTTTCGCCTATTATGTTAGGTCCCATATAATAGGTGGCGAGCCTATTGCCATTTATCGGGCACAAAAGTCGCAGTACATTGCTAATTGCTAATTTATCCTTAGTCGCCTTGTACGACACCCACGGGAGAGATTTGGAGAGGTGCCAATTGTATTCTACTCTGCCGTCACCACACGACTGGAGCTGGGACTGGAATAATATGGAGCTCTTATTTTTATCTGCTGTATAACAATGAGGAGGTATATAAGATCAGCTTGTTCGTGAAACGTTGTGTAGTATCATGCATTAGTTGAGCCTATCGTATTACAGCCCAAACATGCCAGTCAATATACTACTCTCGCATAAAATAATATCGAGCTTAAGAATGGGATATAATCTATTTCATTCATTATGTAAAAAATTAATCATATCTTGCGATTTTCTTATTATATTTGGATAGAAGTTTTTTCTTCCATTCATTCCTGTTAGATTAGCCTTTTAAACGTCTCCTCTGCTGGGTCTCAGGCCTTCCCTATGGATGGAAGAGTATAGGGAGAATAGGCCAAGATCGGGTATTAACGACTGCAAATTCCTGGACAAACAGCTTAACGTGCCTTCCGAAGCACGGAGAGATATGATATTACATTTTTTAGTCACCCATCCAATGACCGGAGTTAGTGTCATTGCATAGTTTAGGCAATCGCAGGCCGCGCCTGCTAAGCCAGTGCGCTATTGAGATCTTCAAACGCACTAAAAATACGAACGAAATAATCCGCGAACTGTTTCAATTATAGACACCCTACTGCGCCTGTGTCCTCCGGTCAACGGGCCCGCACGCCTTAGTCGACACAGTGATCTAATAACCTGGTTTTTAGCAAAAATTACCACTGCGCCTGTCCGATGCAAATTGGTTATTAAGTCTCTTTCGGTGCATCGTGCATTCTCATTGGGCATTTTCAATTTTCTATCCCAATACACATGCGTTTTTTTGTTGATTCCAAGTATAGTTGCAAAAACTCGTTACTGAATGGGTGTTCGGAAACCCGGGCTTTTTTGCGAGATTATCACCAGCCCTTTAATGTCCCGCACTGTTGAGGCACAGGCCTACGGATGGAAGAATATAGGGAGAATGGGTCATACATAACCCAGCACTCTAGCTGATTGGGTATTAACGGCTTAACACGCCTTCCGAAGCACGGAGAAACTCGAGTCAATTTGTGGTCACCCACCCAGTGACTGATTTTAGCGAATAGTGCTTAGTTTATGCAATCGCAGGCTGAGCGCGTTAAGCCGCTGCGCTAACGAGCTCCTCCCTGTCATGCTGCATCGAACCCAATTAATTCCGAAGCAGAGTAGGGTATGTAGTGCCTAGATTAAACTGTGTGTTGTTTTCCCCCTAATCCGGATAAACATACGAGTCTTAAGATATCTACCTATTTCAGACTTTGGATAAATTAAAGTCGTAATTGACAGAGAGGAGGGTCCATAGTGCCTAGACTGCTGATCTGTGTGTTATTACCCTTCTAACCCGGTTAAACTTATGGTATCTTACATTTCAGACATTAGATGTTCGAAAGTTTAATTCTACGTCACAAAAGTTATGTATATATAGATTTTAGTGGTTAAAAAAAGAAGAAGTTAACATTTATATAATGTTAAAATTAAAATCGAATAGTTTATAAAGCAAATTCAAGCTTAACCGAACGCACGGTATTTGTAAAAATATCTGCTTTGGAATGTTTGAAATTTATTTCTACATTGCGAGGGTACCCGTTGGCTTACAACGTGAAGTGTAACAAAGGTAAGAAGAATTTCGGCAAATTAATTAGTGTCTTGGTTGGCCGAGCGGTCAGGCACCTGCCCGGATAGCAGCGGATGCGGGTTCGATTCCCGCATCAAGACCATAATTTTTCGAAATTCTTTTTCTAACCACCAAATTCTTTGTACTAATTTTTCTAACATTTATAAAATGTTAAAATTAAAATCGATAAGTTTATGTATACATGTTTGCTATTGCACCTTCAAATACAGCGAAACAAAAATTTATTCAGTCTCATAAAATACAGATTATTACTATGCAGTGACGTTCTATCAAACGTTATTAAGGGTTAAAATTGCACACGTTTCGGAGCAAGCGATCGCAGACATTTTAAAATTCAATATCGATATAGATAAATTTTACGAGTTACATTTCCCATCACTAGGGTTAGCGTTAGATGAGCGTGATATCGTCTTCCGTACCGCAATAACCGTAGGAGAGCCGCCATCGAAATGACATTAGGGTTGTCACTTTTGGAAATATATTTTTAGTTAAATCATCATAACCCACTACTAAATTATTCACCAAAGGAAAAGACAGATGTGTCTTCTCCTTTAGCAATATACCCTCTGCTTAATAATTAATTAGCACAGGTACATACATCATTTATAAGCTTCGGTCTAGTAAGATGTCCAGACAAGGGACAAGAAAGCCAAGGGAGACAATTTCATTGTGCACTACCGTCGCGTCACCAGACGAATGATACCAATAGAAAGAGAGGAAGATCGAAGAAGATTGGATGGTATGAGGAATAATCTCTTTTTCCTCATATCGTCTTTTATGTTGAACCCGTTCATGCTGTGTTCACGTCTGATAGCAGAGAACGGTAGAGGAAGACTTGTTCTGAATAAAGGCAGATCAGAAGAAGACTGCCGTCACCGCACGGTTAAAAATAATGATGAACTCTTTCTCTTAGATAGATATAAGCCGATTTGATCAAATAATAAAATTTTATTGCTCTTATAAAATATCTACGGCAAGTCAGGGGGCCTACCGCCTAACTCGATTGCTGATGATAGCTATATTGCAATGCAACTGCTTACGGCTATAGCAGCCATCCTGAATTTTTAGGCGGCACGGATTTTGTGCCAAATTCATACAAAATCATTCGGTGATCATTCGTTCAAAGCTATCGCTGATAGTTTAGGTACATTTGGTGCGAAATGACAGCATGACGTCATAAACTATAGCTTTTGCTTTAGCAATCGAGTAAGGCGGTAGGCCCCCAGTTCACTACGAACTATCAAAAAGTGGCAACCCTAGACGAAACCGTAGGAACGCCTAGACGTATCCCAATATTATGCGAACTCATAAAGTTCAACTTATCTTCAGCTGGCTTATTTAATTTCTTCCTAAATTTTGTGGAAACCTCATCATTCGCAGAGAGCGAGCCCTTTCTGTTTATAAGGCTCAAATTACAACTACCTACTCAATATTTCATGCCGTGTGGCGACGGCAGAGCAGAATACAATTGTCATCACCCCCATCTCTCCCGTTTAAGGCCCCTAGCCATATAATGCGATATATGTGCCCGATAGATTGCAATAGACTCGGGACCTATTACATGGGACCTAACTTGATTGGCGAAACTGCGTACACCTGCCGGGCACATAAATCGCAGTCTATTACTAAGTGGTAGGTAAAGAGAAATATCTGCTGCCCATTCCTCATCGGTGTCGTACAAGGCGACTAAGGGAGGGTGTAGATCAGTAAGCACGCTGAAGAACCAATGTGGTGGAGAGCTTAATGACGTTTGACCGATATGAATGGAAGAGGACACATACAGCGTTGAGCTGTGATGCCTTGGAACAATAGATAACGCAAATAAGAGCGACACTTTCCAATAGTAACTGCTAAACTCCTGTCAATATTTGCGTGTGCTATGTTTGTGCAGCAAATTGGTTCCCCCCACTCTGTTTACGTAGTGGGCAGATAAAATTGAATATTGAAGATATTCCTTTCGTTATCTACGTCATTCAGTTTAGGCGAGTAGCGAATAAATTTATTATATGACATGTAATAAAAATAACGCACACTCTGAATACTATACCCATGCTTACTTACTGCCGCACTTAGAGACGTCAGTTAACTTTAATGAGTACTTAATGTCAAAAAATGTCATTTAAATCTATACCGACAAGAAAAGTGACTAGTTTTGAATTGAATTTTTTTTTGTATATAAGTAGGTTACTAATTAACGCTAACATAACATAAACACTAGACAAGACAAAGACGTCAATGGCATAACAACGTACCTATGCCGATACTAATACATATTATAAAGCTGAAGAGTTTGTTTGTTTGGTTGGTGAAACGCGCTAATCTCAGGAACTACTGAATCAAATTGAAAAAAAATTTTTGTGTTGGATAGTCCATTAATGATCGAGGAAGGCTGGCTTATTATAGTAACCGCCATTAACGCGAGCGAAGCCGTAGGCGACCACTAGTTTATTATAAAAATGCAACATCTACAGAACCCAAATGTATGACAGACAGCTGAACTTTTATCGCCATTTCGATGTTGGCCAACAATATTGCAAACGTTGCTGGTTTGATGGATACTTTCATCCGCATGCCATTAAATTTAAGCCGGGTAAGCGCTAGAGGACCGCGGTCCTTCTGTACTTCGTCGAATCCTGCATAATATTATGTATCTATATTAAGAACGCTGCCAGAAACTTTTTGATCGTGATTCAGTGAGTCTAAGGCCCAAGTTCACCAACACATAAAACAAGCGGGTATTATTAACCGTCGGTTTTTGACACTTTATCGTATTGGAGAACTGTCAAAAAACCGTCGATTATCTTTCAATCGATTGATTTACGGGAAACTCGGGCCTAAAAAGGCCATTTTGAGCAGTATCGTTCATTCATCATTAGCCCCAGAGTGCCTAGCCAAGTGGCTTTTCTATTCGAACGCATAGAATACAAAAGTATGAAATTGACGTTTTGTTTTCTCTGTAATACGTCAGTTCCATACATTTGTTTTCTATAGGTTCCAATAGATTGGCCACATGGCTAGAGGACCAATGCACGTGCATGCATGAAGACATTAACGAGACTGAATGAACCGAAAGAAGTATGTGAGGATCGCAGCAAGCGGAAAGAAGTGATCTCTGCCTTGTGGGAGAAAGACGTGATAAGGCGTATTTTTTAATGGTGGTAAGCTCTTATTTGACCTTTATCTCACCTGATGGTAAGGGATCATAAGGGCCGAAGATGGAATCGAGCTTCACCTGGAACTCTCAACCACAGAGGGGCTGGCTATCTTATCACAATTGCCGGAACCCAATAACGCTGTTAACATTACTATTATGGTGACAGATTTTAATAAGATTGTGGTAGCTAGCCAGGCGGATTTGAAATAAGTCCTACAACCAAGCGTATAAAACATGCAGTATAATTCAGTAGTTGTTCACAGTAAGTTTCCCACGGCACGCCCTTAACACAGCATCCCATCAGACAACAGCGTGGATTAATTAGTTAATAAATCCGTTTAATTACTCGGCTCTGCAGCCGATGGCTAGGAACGGTCACGCGATAGCCGACTCACGGATTATTGTGAATTAGTTACTGTTGCTACGTCGGACATATTGCTAAAAAGCCTGCCGTTGGCACACTGTAACATTATCATCATCATCATCATTACCAGCCCTTAAAATACCCATTGGTCTTCTACGTTGGCCTGGGAGCGAACAAATAATGTAGAATGGGCTGCCAGCCCGACTCATCCCACGGGTATCGTAAAAGTCGACTACGGGAGATTGTCCGGTGTAGACCAATAAGCACCCGAATGGTGGAGGGCAAACCACCAACAACAGCATACCCAAAGAGGGTTGGTTTCAGGCAGGCGGCCGGCTGTAAAACCTACGCCAAAACATTGAGCAGTATGGATTGAAATGTTGTCATTCCAATCACTCTCTCCGACATGGTCCATTCCGTCTCTTTTCTATACATTCATTCATCATAAGCACCGTTAAGGTGTGATGGATGGTACGAATCAAATGGGAGTGGATGGCTTGATGACGTCTTACCGATATGAATGGAAGAGGAAACATACTGCGCCGACCCCAGATAGACTGGGAACAGGGCAGGGAGAAGAAGAAATGTCCCCACAGCTAGGGCACAGGCCTTCCCAATGGATGGAAGTATATAGGGAAAATGGGCCACAACCCACCGCGCTGGCCCAGTGCGGATCGGTTGGTATTAACGACTGCAGATGCAGCCGGGTTCAACTGCTTAACGTGAAGCACGGAGGAGCTGGAGATTTGAATTTGACGGCCGCCTTGGTCGAATGCTCAGATTGCTGGGTATTGGCCAAGAGGTCCCGGGTTCGAATCCTGGTAGGGGCAAAACTTTGTGATGACCACAAATGTTTGTTTCCGAGTCATGGTTGTGTATATGTTTATGTAGTATATTTTCAACATTTATATACATAATTATATTAAAAATATGTCCGTCATCTAGTATCCATAACACAAGTGCTTAGGCTATTTACTTTGGGCTAGATGATAGGTGTGAGTGTAAAAATATTTATTATTATAATTTTTTTTTTGGTCACGTTAACCTACCCATGATCAGTCTTGGCGGATATTGCTTAGTTTACGCAATCGCATGCCAAGCGTGTCAAGCCATAGTGCTACCGAGCTCCTCAGCTGAACCACAGATAATTGTGAATTAGTTACTACGACGGATATACTGCTAATTAGTCTATCGTTGGCACGCTGCTGTAACATAGTCATATGTAATTGTTCTGTGTCTTCTTTGCGCAACGCGAGTAGCGTTGTTTTTGTCACTATTGCTAATTGGACTTAATTAAGCGGAAATTATTCAACTTCATCACAAACAGTTTTAAGGTTTTTTGTTATTTAAACACGTAAATACATAAATCACGCCTTTCTCCTCGAGATTTTTTAATACCAGCGTTTCACCACCTTGTTTCGGGTCCCACGTAATAGGGGACGAGCCTATTGCCATTCTTTGGGAACTATAATTGCAGCAATTTCAAGATGTTACAAATTCAAGATGTTAACTTTCTGTTTGGGTATGTGGAGGTAATTATTCACACCTGCATGTAGGACTAGCACGGGACGTGGACAAAATCTCCTCGGGGAAAAGAAAGGGAAAAGAAACATTTTTACCTCGCTCGAATTAACTCCTAGTAAATGCCGAAACAAAAAACTGTCAAGTGGTGGAGAGAGATTTTGTCCACGTCGCCGTGGTAGGCCTACAGGTGTGAAAAATTACCTTCACATACCCAAACATACCCGTTTTGGGCTACCTACTCCTATCCCTTTAATATTTGCGTGACTACTGGTCGCTCGCGGCTTCGCCCACGACAATTTTGGTTATACATACATACATAAATCACGCCTATATCCCCGAAGGGGTAGGCAGAGGTGAACTAGCACCCACGTTTCGCCAATGATGTTAGATCCCATGTAATACGTGGTGAGCCTATTGCCATTTATCGAGCACAAAAGTCGCAGTACTATTGCTAGGTGGTATAAGAGGAATGCTGCTGCTCATCACTGATTTATCCTTAGTCGCCTTGTACGACCCCCACGGGAGAGATTTGGGGTGGTGACAATTGTATTCTACTCTGCCGTCACCACGCGGCTGACGCGAATTTTGGTTATTATATAGCCTATTAGCCTTCCTCGATAAATTGACTATCCAATGAAAAAGAGTTTTTCAATTTTAATTAGTAGTTTCTGAGATTAACCATCTAAACAAACAAACAAACAAACACTTCAGCTTTATAATATAAAGTAAAGATTAACAAATAAATATTCGGCACGCTTTGTCTGTTGTAACATTAGCGTATTTAGATTTTGGTGGTTAGAAAAAGAATTTTGAAAAATTAAGGTCTCGATGCGTGAATCGAACCCGCGTCCGCTGCTATCAGGGCAGGTGCCTGACCGCTCGGCCACCCAAGACACTAATTAACTTGCCGAAATTCTTCTAACCTTTACACTTCACGTTGTAAGCCAACGGGTTTCCTCGCAATGTAGAAATAAATTTCAAACATTCCAAAGCAGATATTTTTACAAATACCGTGCGTTCGGTTAAGCTTGGGTTTGCTTAATTTTAATAATTTGCATAAATTTTCGAAAATCTTTTTCTAACCACCAAAATCTTTGTACTAATTTTTCTAAAATTTATGTAATGTAGAAATTAAAATCGAATAAATTAGCGTATTTGTTTGGTCTTTCGCTGTGCCGTACAGTTCAGCACACTGGTGGAATCCCGCCTTAACAGCCGGACGCCGATGAAATGGCCAGCAGAATATAAATCTGCCTTCTAACACGTCCACTAATGTTCCGGGCTTTCACAGCCCGTAGGCAGATGCGATCTTCACGGCACTTGCCCACGTGTTGCTTCAACAACACACACGAGTAAAAAAAAAGTAATAAGAAGTGCTGGTGCTAATTATTTCGAACCGAAGCTGAATATTCATAAATTTGTTTTCCATACATTATCGGACTCAGTGACGCGACGCGATACACATAATATTTCACGTGGAATTTAGTTTGTGAAGCCGTGTGGTGACGGCAGAACAGAATTACGATTGTCACTACCCCCATCTCTTACGCGGGTGTCGTACAAGGCGACTAAGGTCCGGTTGCTCGAAGCTCGGCTACGTCAACTGAAGGGTCAAGTTGTGGTAAAAGTAAACAACTGAATACGAAGATAACCTAACACTTTTTTTGCCAGGGTCAAAATTTACAATGGACAAAATTTTTAGGTAGGTAGGTACCTACTTATACTTTACTGTAATTTACGAGCAACCGGACCTAAGGGTTAAAATAGCAATGAGGAATGGGCAGCAGCGTTCCTTTTAGACCACCTAGTTTACTGCGATTTCCGTGCCCGATGATGGTTATAATAGTTCTGATATTTATGTAACCAACAAATAGCTTTTTTTTTTACCTATATTTTTTTCTGTAATGTTCTGTGGTTGTGTTTAATAAGAATTTTTTTTTTGGTCGTTCGCTCGTCGTTGGGGAGTGCTTGGCGGGCTTTCAATGGCGTCAGTCAAATTTTTATTTTAATCATTCAAAAAATGTTTCAGTGTGGACTTGTGTAGTGAAAGTGGTGTTATTTTGATGCATAAGGATCCGTGTTGATGTTCAATAATGAAGAATCATTGAAATAAAAGTGTTGTGCCGTGTTTGACGTTGAGAATTTTATAGTGGTTTTCACCACCTCATCTGTCACCGTCATGAACTCTGTTACCATTCGACTCGCGCCAAGCACTCCCTAGATGCGTTAAAATGTGTTTCACCCATATTTTAAAGTAAAATTCATTTCGTCCATTAAATTCATTTATTCATTTCATGCATTAATTTCATTCATTCATTCAAAATTAAGAAAAGTAAATGAAAATTTATTGAAGAAAGTTCCAAAAGGACTAGTTTCCAGGAACGTTAAACCTATTAAAATAAAATAAAAAAATAGGTTTTTCATCCCACCATCTCGGAAAAGGCGTTTTTGCTCTTCGATATCTGAGTGCAAAAACCGTTTTTATCCTCTAGAGGTTAAAGTAAATTTGAATTTAGAACATCGTGTGCAATGAGTTTGTGAATTCAAAACATCATTATACCTATTTATTTCTACCTCCATGGTGCCGAAATTGTCATGCAACCTATTTTAATTTGTTAAAAACTCAGACTCGGAACCTTTTTGGTGTACTTTTTTTGTAATTTGCTTTGCGCGCGCCATTTTCTTTTCACGTCATAAATTTGTTAAAACCAATCAGCTTGGCGTCAATCTTGCTTTAAACATTTTGATCGTCTACAACGCTTACTTGATGCTTGAGTCAAGCATTTAAAAGCTTTTTAGGTCTGTTTGATTTGTTTACTTTAAAATCAACGTGCTTGACTCAAGCGGATTGACCGTCTCGGAGTAATTTTTATTAGGTACTTACAGGTGTGTCTGGATGAATGTTGCGGGTTTGGCTGGGTGGATGGGTGGCTGTTGGAGGTGTGTCTGGGTGAATGGGTGTTTTGAGGGTGTGTCTAGGTGAATGGGTGTTCTTTGAGTGTTTCTGGGTGATTGAGTGTTTTTTGGGCGTGATTGGGTGTTTTGTAGGTGTTTCTGGGTGAATGGGTGTTTTTTGGGTGTTTCTGGGTTAATCGGTGTTTTGTGGGTGTTTTGTGGGTGTTTCTCGGTGAATGGGTGTTTTGTGGGTGTTTCTGGGTGAATGGGTGTTTTGTGGGTGTTTCTGAGTGAATGGGTGTTTCTGGGTGAATGGATGTTTTGTGTGTGTTTCTGGGTGAATGGGTGTTTTTTGGGTGTTTCTGGGTAAATGGGTGTTTTATGGGTGTTTCTGGGTGAATGGGTGTTTTATGGGTGTTTCTGGGTGAATGGGTGTTTTGTGGGTTTTTCTGGGTGAATGGGTGTTTTGTGGGTGTTTCTGGGTGAATGGGTGTTTTTTGGGTGTGTCTGAGTGGATGGGTGTGTATTGCGGGTGTGAACGTTGTGGGTGTTTCTGGGTGGGTGTTGAGAGTGTGTTTGGGTTAATGGGAGGGTGCTGTGGAAGTTTCTGGGTGAAAACAGAAACTGTTGTGATTGTATTTTTTTTTGTATTTTGCAATTTCCTCGTTGGGGGGGATGAAAAGTTACGTGTTGCACTCGAGTGCAAAGATTTTTCACCTTGTGCTCTTTTGATTCCCTCGCTATCGCTCAGGATTCTAATTTTTGACAAACAACTTTGCACTCACGTACAACAAATAACTATTTTTTTTAAATTTCAAAGGAAACATTTGTGCCTACTTTTGTGGCAGTAAAACGAAAAGAATCCTCGCGCCTTGTTCACAAGTTCACACACGTGTGAACCGCCCCAACTCTTTGTGCATTGCACTCGAATAGGAGATTTAGAACAAAGAAGAAAAACACAAAAGGTATTGAGGAACCCCGCGACGTTCACTATACCCCATTCACTTTGGCTGGAGACAAAACGTAAACAATCTTGATGTTTTTTCTATACTAATCTATACTAATAATATAAAGCTGAAGAGTTTGATTGTTTGTAAGGTTAAACGCGCTAATCTCATGAACTACTGACTGAAATTAAAATTATTTAGGATAGTCCATTTATCGACAAAGGTTATAAGTCGCGGGCGTCCACTAGTTAAATATTTAATACAAAAATAAAAACCTGTAACACCAATATCTCAAAGCAGCTAACAATTTTATTTGTCTATAGTTGATGATGTATTTTAGATTACACGTTTCTAATTTTTAAGAACATTTCGCAGATAAAGAGACTTGTTGTTGTTTGATTGAAATGAACAATATATTCATTATAGAATTACACCGTGGTTTTATAAAATCGGTAGAAAAAAAATAAGAAAAACTACAACGTCCGTTTGGTATTACTGAAAGACTGTATTTTTTCACTTGTTTTTCCTATGTTTTTAATTCACTCATGTGTCAAAAGTATAAAACTAATAAAAAAACACAAGAGGCGTACGTAACAAGACTTATAATAAATAAATAAATATTTTTACACTCACACCTATCATCTAGCCCAAAGTAAGCAGCCTAAGCACTTGTGTTATGGATACTAGATGACGGACATATTTTTAATATAATTATGTATATAAATGTTGAAAATATACTACATAAACATATACACAACCATGACTCGGAAACAAACATTTGTGGTCATCACAAAGTTTGCCCCTATCAGGATTCGAACCCGGGACCTCTTGGCCAATACCCCAGCAATCTGAGCATTCGACCAAGGTGGCCGTCTAATCTTTAATGGAGTTTTATTACATTTTGTCTCAAGTCCAAATGAATGGGGTATTATGTAACACTGGCTCCGCAGATGACCTACTTTCCTGGAAGCTGGTCGACAAATAAGACTCGGAAATATGAATGCGTTCTTTGGTGGGTGTTTCAAATGGGAGAGAGAGCTTGAGGCTTTCAAAGAAAAAGATTTTCCAGCAAACAACTTAACATAGCCAAGTTCTATAGCACCGAATCCAAGTATTTTCGAAGAAGGAAAGATTTTTCTGCAATGCACCTTAACATAGCCAAGTTCTATAGAACTTAATGTTTTTGAGAAAGGGTAAGGAGGTGTGTTTTGTTTCCAGTGCTTTGTTTTGTTTACATTTTTAAAGCTTTAAAATACAGGCAAAATTAGAAAACTGTGGTAGGTATGAAAGATGCTGGACCACTAAGAAGATGGATTTTGGGCTATGCTTGCAACAGGTATGAGAATTCGTTATGTTAAAAGTTGTTTTATTTCAAATGTGTAGTCATCGTGCGAAATGTTAAGATGGATGTGTGTGATGTGTGTAAGATAATAAGGAATGAGTAAATTAAGAGGAAGCATGAAAATAGATAAAAATCACTCTATACTATAGAAACCACAGAAGTTCTGTGATAGAAACTGTCAAGTTTTACGCTATAGCGACGTCACACAAAGCCATTGCTGTTTTGGTGGAAATTTCAATTTGCATTATCCAGAACATGTTTTTTCTGTGAATGTCTTACTTTTTTTTTTTAATTAAATATTGAATTTTATGTCAAGTAGACGCGTAAAAACAACGTGGTGTAATTTTGCAATATTAGTCATCAACTCGCGTTCACACAATATTGCAAAATGTAACAGTGCAATGCTTCTTCTCCCTGCCCTGTATATCTGGGGTCGACGCAGCATGTTTCCTTTTCCATTCATATCGGTCAGACGTCATCAGCCATCGATTCCCTTTTGATTCATATCATCCACTACACCGTAAAGGTGCTGGTGTTGAATGAATGTATAGAAAAGAGACGAAAAGGACTGACAACATGCCAATCCATACTGATCAAGGTTTTGGCTAAGTTTTTACAGCCGGTGGCCGCTTGCCTGACACCAACCCTCTTTGGGTATGCTGTTGTTGGTGGTTTGCCCTCCACCATTCGGGTGCCCCAAGGTGCTTACTGGTCTGCACCGGGCAATCACCTTTAGTCGACTTTTACGACACCCATGGGATGAGTCGGGGCTGGCCTATTCTACGTTATTTGTTCGCTCCCAGGCCCGCATAGAAGTCAGTCAGGCGCGTTTCCACAATATTGTGTGCAAAATGTTGTTAAGGTTTCATTTCAATGTTTGAAAGCACATAGAGACACGGAAAAAGCACAAAGTGCCCCATTAGCGACGCTCGCCTGGCGGTCTAGGGCTCTCTGGGCCTAATGTGACACAACTGGCTGAACGCTGACCTACTTCCGGCGAGGCGAACCGGAAATGCGCCTTCTCTGGTATTTTAAAAAGTAACGGCTTTAAACCGACGCGACGGCTTTAAAGGTAGAATAGTGTAAAAAATGTTTTAAGTATCTATTTAAAAAAATATATTCTTATTTTTAATTGCCTATAAGATCCCACTGTTGGGCTTTGAAGGTATTGAATTGAATTGAATGGAATATGCTTTATTGTACATCAACATTTTGAGCTTAAGACTAATGACATTATGTTTAACGATTGTACAATGGGCGGTCTTATCACTACGAGTGATCTCTCCAGACAACCTTTGGATGGACAATGGATGGCGATGCATCAATAAAGGTAGCATAGTTTGAAAAATATTTTATTAACCTATTTAATTTTATTTTTAGCCTGTAAGTTCCCACTGATGGGCAACCCTCCATCTCGATTAATCCCGAGCCAATTAATTTAAAATGAGATTACCTACCACTACCAATTTTCATGTCCTAACTATCTCCCGAGAATCGTCCTCATCATCATTATATATCGGAATCATTTTTATATCCCTTAGTCGCATTGTATCATCGTACAAGGGATATTAAAATGATGAGCAATGGACAGCAGCGTTCCTCGTACCTTTACTACGATTACCGTGCCTGGTAAATGGCAATAGGTTGGCGAAATAGATAGTTGATCTCGAGGACAAATTGGATTGTAGCGACTTTGGTAAATCTGTGATAAGCAACTGACCCCAAATAAATGTGAGCAAGAATCTTTCTAATATTGCATTGCTCTGTAACTGTACCAACTGTATATTATGTTACCACTGCTGAGACACAGGCCTTCCCTATGGATGGAGGAATATAAGGAGAATGGGCCACTACCACGCTAGCCAAGTTTGGTGGGTAAGTAATTGTTAATTCATACATACATAAATCACGCCTATATCTCCGAAGGGGTAGGCAGAGGTGAACTAGCACCCACGTTCCGCTAATTATGTTAGGTCCCATGTTATAGGTGGCGAGCCTATTGCCATTTATCGGGTACAAAAGTCGCAGTACTATTGTTAGGTGATATAAGAGAAACGCTGCTGTCCATTCTTCATCGCTGATTTATCCTTAGCCGCCTTGTACGACACCCACGGGAGGGATTTGGGGTGGTGACAATTGTATTCTACTCTGCCGTCACCACACGGCTATTCAATTTAACCAAGAGATATGTATAACCAACTCAGATTCAAATATGATACCTGCGGGTCACTAGCATCACCTCATGTTAGTGAAACCGTGAGAACAGCTAAGACAGTTAATAATAAAAGTGAATTTTGCTTGTAAACTGTGGGAAAATGAAAAAAAAGCGTAATTAGACGTTGGTTGGTAACTAACGACTGGAGGAGATGCGTTCTGGATCAACGGCTCAACGGGTCGAGTTTGAGATTATAAAGGTTTTGGTCACCCACCCGATGACCAGCTAGCAGAAATTAGTATGTTAGGGGAAGTTATCTTTTAAAAGATTTTTTTTCACTTTTGGATCTCATTTTTAAGGTATTGACGATGGATCCCATTTGTTATTTCTGTTGAATCCCATGTTATAACAGCATGACGTGTACTTTTAAGTAGAATAGTGATTTACTGACAGTTTTATTAAATTGGGTCGGCACTAGTAGAAAAATACCCAAAGTAACGTTTGAATTCATGCACACTCTTTGATGTAATGTTGTCGTAAAGAAATTAAGATATTCTTGCTAATTAAAAACAGTCGCACCTTGAAAGAAATTTAATCGTAAGTATCTTTAAAAATACCGTAGCTGTATGTTGCTGTTTAAGGAAGAAAATAATTGGATTCGTTTTACTTTATCTCTCTTTTGTGTTTGAGAAGCGATATCACAGTGGGTACTTTAGACACAAGCTCAAATGAACTGTGAAAAAACGCTATAGCATGTCGTTGATCCCAGCGCCCAAAGACCGGCAGAGATTTGAGACGCACATTTTTTATGAATGGTTGCGGGAAATTCGATCTCCATTGTGTTTCTATAATAATTTAAGGTCGATTTAAGAGGAAATCTCTCAGAAGAAACCATTTTGAGATATTTGAAGTTATACATCATCACATGTTTAGTTTTATTTAACTAAGGCCCGAGTTCACCAACATGTGAAATAGGCGATTAACAGATAACCGGTAGTTTTTGATAGTTTTTCCATAGATAAATTGTCAAAAACCGATGGTTAAATAATACCCGCCAGTTTAAGTTTTGGTGAACTCCAGCCTAAAGATAAGTTAGTTTGTTTGATAAGTAGCATTTAGATTTGGCGGGAATCAGGTTAGTTAACTGTAAATTACGGTTTCAGTTAATTTCATTGTGTCGTTTTTTAATAAATAAAATACGAACATACCTAAATCACGCCCATATCCCCGAAGAGGTAGGCAGAGAGCCATTTATCGCCAATTAAGCTAGGTCCCATGTAATATGTGGCGAGCCTATTTCTATTTATCGAAAATCGTAGTACATTGCTATAAGTAGTCCTGCAAGTTCGTAAGCGACCTTCCTGCGGTGTGAGAGGGTGGCGGGGACGGGGCACTCGAGGATGGAGGAGGAACGCTGCTTCCCATTACTCATTGCTGTCTTAACCCTCAGTCGCCTTGTACGACACACAGCGGAGAGATGGTGGTGGTGATAATTGTATTCTGGTCAGCCGTCACCTCACGGCTGATCAAATCAAATACTTCCACTATTTATAGTTTTGCTATTTTTAAAAACCCACTTCAATCCCACAAAACTTTTTGTTACTTAACAACACCGTAGCACTTTGAGGCCGCTCGGAAACAATTACAGACAGAGCAACCTGTCTCAACTTCCGCCCTGTGTCAGAGCGAGAGCGCACTAGTTTGTTTCGTTTTTTTTTCGACCACGTACCGCGGTTTCGTCACGTCTGAAACTTAATAAAGTTAATGGCTGTCTTTGCAATTGAGTGTAAGTGACGCAATGCGTTGCGAAACATTCGTAAACACATCACAACAATACAAAAAGTCTATTCGTCACCATCATCATCACCAGCCCTTCAATGTCCCACTGCTGGGGCACGGGCCTTCCCTATGGGTGGAAGAATATAGAGAGATTGGGCCATAACCATAACGCTGGCCCAGTGCGGGTCTATTTATCAGGTTAATATTTCTGTATGTACATGTCTGGTTGAGGGCACTTCTAGATTACTCAAAACTGCCAAATTTCTCCAATCGATTGTCAACCCTAATTTGTTTGTAGTAGAGCATAAATCGATTGAGGAAATTTGACATTTAGTGATAACCTGACGTACTCTTGACTGCATAAATCATGCCTTTTTATCCTCGTAGGGGTAGGAATGGCATTGAAACTCACATTTCGCACATTATGTTACGTCCTATGTAATAGGAGGCGAGCCTCTCGGGCATGTAAACCGCAGTACGTTACTGGGTGATATCTGCCGCACTCAGAGACGTCAATAAGCGTTAATGTGTACTTAGTTTCAAAAAATTACAATTGAAAACTAGTCGCTATTCTTGCCGGGTCTAGATTTAAAAGAAATTTTTTGACAATTGACTATTGACGTCTCTAAGTGCGACAGATAAGATCATAGCTGCTGCCCGTACTCATCGCTTTAATTAACCCTTACTGCCGCACTCAGAGACGTCAATTAACTTTAATGAGTACTTAATGTCATAAATTTTCATTCAAATCAAGACCATAGACCCGGCAAGAATAGCGACTAGTTTTGAATTGTCATTTTTTGACGTTAAGTACTCATTAACGTTATTTGACGTCTCTGAGTGCGGCATTTAGTCGCCTTGTACGACATCCGCGAGAGAGATTTGGGGGCGGTGACACCTGTTGGGTATGCTGTCGTTGGTGGTTTGCCCTCCACCATACGGGTGCCCCAAGATGGTCTAAACTGAGCAATCTACCTTAGTCGACTTTAAGGGCACCCCCGGTGTGAGTTGGGGTTGGCACAGTCTACGTTATTTTTTGTTCCCAGACCAGCATGGACGACAATCGATACCATTAACCCAAATAAAAAGTATATTTTTTGCATGAGCTGTCACTTTTGGCGCGAAAAATCACCACAGACTATTGCAAAAAGTTGTTACTCACGTTTATTGAGCCTAAAAAAGAACCATTAGCAATATCATTTTAATATTGCTTTATTTTGTGATAGCGGTTTATTTTAGAGCTCACTGAATTTTTTTTTGGTTTTGAATTTGAATAGACTTTCATTTTAAGTAGCATAAGCACAGTATTATAGATACTGACGGTCAAATTTTAATTTACATAATAAGTATTTATATATTATTATATAAATAAATGTTTTTGTTCATCACAAACATTTGCCCCTACCCGGATTCGCATCCAGGACCTCTTGGCCGACTATGCCAAACTGACAAGTAAGTAAAATGGAACGTTGACCTTATCTAGCTGGGAGTATAGCAGAAATTAGATTGGGAATACTAAGCACTCAGTCCAATTGAAACTTTGTTTACCTCAAACACGTTTATCGTTGAAAACTCGCTTCGAGTAATTTTATATTATGAGATAGCCTGATGTCCGTTGACTGTCCTACTCCACGGGACGTGGACAAGATCTCTCTCCACCATTTGACAGTTCTTGTCTTGGGATTGAGTGAGAGTTAGATCGAGAAGAAACTATTTCCCTTTCCCCGAAGAGATTTTCTCCATTTCCCGTGTAGCACGGGACAGCCATTATAGCGGGAGCAGAAATGTAAACAATCTTTATGTGTCATTCTTAAGATACAAAAATAAAAATGTGTAATACCAAATTTTTCATAGTCCAAAGATAATTTTGATGGGTTTTAGTGTTTGCTAAAAATTATTGGTTTACAAATTATCTACGAAAATAAATTAAAAATAATCTGGATTAAAAAGCAATTTAAATAAACTGTATCATTTCCTGCTCTTTATCTCAATTGATAATTATTTAAAACACTTACATTACCACTCCAATGAACGTGCCGTGTGTCCGCCAAAACACTCCTTTCCATTATAAAAAAAAGGCTCACACCATTTCACAGCACACAAGTCGTTTGGTACACTTTTTTCTCAATCACTTTCGGCGAAGAAAAAACAAAGTTTAAACTATATCGTATCGAATTCGAAAACAGCGGATAGTATATCGTTTCGTTTCAAAACCGGCGCGATTTCTTTCGTTATTAGAAAATCGTTTTCGCAAAAGGAAAATCGTAGCGGCTGCTCGCGTCCGCACCGCGCATGCGCCGCTAGCTATCTCCTCTGAGTCACTGCGTTTCGTTATTGCAATGCCGTGACGGTAATCTCCAATCTCTCAACAATTCTTCACCAAGATGCTCCGTCGTTGATGACTGAATCAGCTGATACTAAGGAAGAAAGGTTGATTCGGTTTATTCCGCTCTGTCGGGTTAGTGTGCCACGCGAGATGGAAATAGCGTGCGTCCCTCTTTGCCGAGGGGGGCTTAGATAAGTGGCCCGATAATAATTTGCATCTGATAGCCGGCTAACCGCATCCTTCGGCGATTTTCTATTATAGCACTAACGCACTGTCCATTTTAAAATTTCTCGACGAACGCGAGCATTTAAAATTGCCTTTTTCAGCCAGTCCAAAACTCGTTTACGTCCGACTAACGCGTCCCAGAACAGACTTGTAATTACACAATTTGATTCTGCAAATTGAGATAATGTCTGGCAACTAGGCTGGCGTGAATCACCTCGTCACTCAATTAGGGGCAAGGTGTAAGCGATACTCTTTTTTGAGCACTAACAACCGATTCATAAAGCTAGAACACTTTCGAACCACGTGATATTTTATAGACACAGAACTAGAGTTACGTCAAAAATAGTTTTTCATCAAATAAAACGTACGTAGAGGTACAAATAGAGGAACGTGGAAAAACTTTGCGGAATTCGAATTTGGAACACGGGCCACGCGCGTTTTTGTAATGGCGGCAACTGACTGGGTGTTGTTTATTTTTTTCCGGTTTTCTCGGCGTCGCGTCTTGTTAGTTACAGTGGCGACATGGCGCGGGGCGATGGCCGACTAGAAGAAATAAAGTGGAGCGGGTGGGAGTGGTGCTAGGTGGGCAGGTGGTGGGATCAATACCACAGTCTGGGGCGCACGCACTGACCGCTCGCGTGGCGGCAACGTTTAAATATTCCATGCTCGGAATTTCTGGACAGCTACGAAGATGGGTGTGGGTGGTTTATTGTGTCAATGGAATGCCGAATTAGGTTGATTGCTCGGACATAGCGGGTGGGTGAAAATGCGAACTACTCTCTATTTGATCATTTATAAAATTACTACAGAAATTGCTACCGGCAATAATCTGAATAATGTACAGTCAACCGCTGACCACGTCAGGCTAGAATCAAATGTCAAATTTGCTTAATCGACTTTGTGGTTTACTACATACAAGTTAAGGTTGACAATCGATTGAAGAAATTTGGCAGTTTTGGGTCCTCTGTCTGTACGCTTTAATTGTTAAATGGGTCAATAAAAAGGTTTTATGTGGATAAATCAGTGATACATAATCCAGAATAGACCAGCCTTCGTATTTGCTTACGGTTCTAAATTTAGAAATTACTCTTACTAGTGATAAGATAATGTGTCTAAACCAAGATTATATAATATGTCTTACTTTTGACTGTATTTACATCTATGGGAGAATGGGCCATAGCCCATAACCTACCACGCTGCCCCAGTGTGGATTGTTAAGTAATCTACCTACTATACGTTTGTTTAACGAGGTTTAACATAACTCAATACATTGAACAAAAATTATTATTCAAGTTTTATATTTTTATTGTATTGTATACGAGACATTCGTAAATCTATGTTTCATTCATAAACGAAAGGACGACGCTGCGTTCGCGCGCCATCTAAGTATATAGAGCATTGATTTCCAAAGTGGTCCAGGTGGACCCCCAGGGCCCACGGGAGACTGGACGGGGGTCTATGTTGGTGTGATATAAAAATGAGGGTTCGCGATTCGTAAGGGGTCCACGAAAAATTTTCGATAGTGAAGAACTAAAATCTTGGCTTGACTTCACCTATCAAATGTAGGCAATATTTAAAAAAAGCTCAACGACTTGCAATTATTCAGTCACAATAGCTCAATTAATTAATTAACCAATCAATGCTCACTTTTTTTTCGAAATTTTAATACGTGGTTGGATCAAACTTCCATAGTTATTTTTGCCGATCTTTGGAAATATGGTAGAAATGTGCCTAGTTGCAAGGGTCCACCGGAACCAGCAAAACTTTTAAAGTGGTCTAGGAGAAAAAGTTTGGGAACCTCTGATATAGAGTTATTAATATTTATGTGCATTGAACAATAGTTATTTGTTGTACGTGAGTGCAAAGTTGTTTTTTAACCGCGTGCTCAATTTTGATGACCGAGCTAGCGAAGGATTCTAAAATTGAATCACGAGCGTAGCGAGTGATTCAAAAATTAGAATCCTGAGCGATAGCGAGGGAATCAAAAGAGCACAAGGTGAAAAATCTTTGCACTCGAGTGCAACACGTAACTTTTCATCCCCCCCAACGAGGAAATTGCAAAATACAAAAAAAATACAATCACACAACAGTTTCTGTTTTCACCCAGAAACTTCTACAACACCCTCCCATTAACCCAAACACACTCTCAACACCCACCCAGAAACACCCATAACATTCACACCCGCAATACACACCCATCCACACCCAAAAAACACCCATTCACCCAGAAACACCCATTTACCCAGAAACACCCATTCACCCAGAAACACCCATTCACCCAGAAACACCCATTCACCCAGAAACACCCATTCACCCAGAAACACCCACAAAACACCCATTCACCCAAAAACACCCACAAAACACCAATTCACCCACAAAACACCAATTCACCCACAAAACACCCATTCACCCAGAAACACCCACAAAACACCCATTCACCTAGTCACACCCACAATACTCACCCATCCATTCAGAAACACCCACAAACAACCATTCACCCAGAAACACCCATTCACCTAGAAACACCCACAAAACACCCATTCACCCAGAAACAGCCACAAAACACCCATTTACCCAGAAACACCCAAAAAACACCCATTCACCTAGAAACACCCACAAAACACCTATTCACCCAGAAACACCCACAAAACACCCATTCACCCAAAAACACCCACAAAACACCAATTCATCCAGAAACACCCACAAAACACCCATTCACCCAGAAACACCCACAAAACACCCGTTTACCCAGAAACACCCAAAGAACACCCATTGACCCAGAAACATACACAAAACACCCATTCACCCAGTCACACCCACAATACTCACCCATCCATTCAGACACACCCACAAAACACCCATTCACCAAGACACACCTACAAAACACCCAGACACACCTCCAACATCCACCCATCTACCCAGCCACACCCGCAAAATTTATCCAGACACACCTGTAAGTACCTAATAAAAATTACCGTCCCTAATGGAGTTCTGAGACGGTCAATCAGCTTGAGTCAAGCACGTTGATTTTCTGTATGTTTTTGTTCCGTTGCTAGCGTAAACAAATCAAACAAACCTAAAAAGCTTTTAAATGCTTGACTCAAGCATCAAGCAAGCATTGTAGACGATCAAAATGTTTAAAGCAAGATTGACGCCAAGCTGATTGACCGTCACGGAACTCCAAGGTTTTAACAAATTTATGACGTGAAAAGAAAATGGCGCGCACAAATCTAATTACAAAAAAAGTACACCAAGAAGGTTCCGAGTCTGAGTTTTTAACAAATTATAATAGGTTGCATGATAATTTCGGCACCATGGAGGTAGAAATAAATAGGTATAATGATGTTTTGAATTCACAAACTCATTACACACGATGTTCTAAATTCAAATTTACTTTATCCTCTAGAGGATAAAAACGGCTTTTGCACTCAGATATCGAAGAGCAAAAACGCCTTTTCCGAGATGGTGGGATGAAATAGTTATTTGTTGTACGTGAGTGCAAAGTAGTTTTTTAACCGCGTGCTCAATTTTGATGGCCGAGCTAGCGAAGGATTCTAAAATTGAATCACGAGCGTAGCGAGTGATTCAAAAATTAGAATCCTGAGCGATAGCGGGGGAATCAAAAGAGCACAAGGTGAAAAATCTTTGCACTTGAGTGCAACACGTAACTTTTCATCCCCCCCAACGAGGAAATTGCAAAATACAAAAAAAAATACAATCACAACAGTTTCTGTTTTCACCCAGAAACTTCCACAACACCCTCCCATTAACCCACACACACTCTCAACACCCACCCAGAAACACCCACAACATTTACACCCGCAATACACACCCATCCACTCAGACACACCCAAAAAACACCCATTCACCCAGAAACACCCATAAAACACCCATTTACCCAGAAAAACGCAAAAAACACCCATTCACCCAGAAACACACACAAAACACCCATTCAACCAGAAACAACCACAAAACACCCATCCACCCAGAAACACTCACAAAACACCCATTCACCCAGAAACACCCACAAAACACCCAT
This sequence comes from Cataclysta lemnata, assembly GCA_963931975.1. NCBI lineage: Eukaryota > Metazoa > Arthropoda > Insecta > Lepidoptera > Crambidae > Cataclysta > Cataclysta lemnata. Next base: position 8,236,314 of record OZ008363.1, read on the forward strand.
TCACCCAGAAACACTCACAAAACACCCATTTACCCAGAAACACCCAAAAAACACCTATTCACCCAGAAACACACACAAAACACCCATTTACCCAGAAACACCCAAAAAACACCCATTCAACCAGAAACACCCACAAAACACCCATCCACCCAGAAGCACCCAAAAAACACCCATTCACCCAGAAATACACACAAAACACCTATTCACCCAGAAACACACACAAAACACCCATTTACCCAGAAACACCCAAAAAACACCCATTCAACCAGAAACACCCACAAAACACCCATCCACCCAGAAACACCCAAAAAACACCCATTCACCCAGAAACACTCACAAAACACCCATCCACCCAGAAACACTCACAAAACACCCATTTACCCAGAAACACCCACAAAACACCCATCCACCCAGAAACACTCACAAAACATCCATTTACCCAGAAACACCCAAAAAACACCCATTCTCCCAGAAACACCCACAAAATATCGAATCACCCAGACACACCCACAACATCCATTCAGACATCCACAACTTCCACCCAGTCACACCCACAATACTCACGCATCCATTCAGACACACCCACAAAACACCCGTTCACCCAGACACACCCACTAAACACCCATTCACCTAGACACACCCACAAAACACCCATTCACCCAGAAACACCTTCAACACCCACCCATCCACCCAGCCACACCCGCAAAATTTATCCAGACACAACTGTAAGTACCTAATAAAAATTACCGTCCCTAATGGAGTTCCGAGACGGTCAATCAGCTTGAGTCAAGCACGTTGATTTTCTGTATGTTTTTGTTCCGTTGCTACCGTAAACAAATCAAACAAACCTAAAAAGCTTTTAAATGCTTGACTCAAGCATCAAGCAAGCATTGTAGACGATTAAAATGTTTTAAGCAAGATTGACGACAAGCTGATTGACCGTCACGGAACTCCAAGGTTTACCAATTTATGACGAAAAGAAAATGGCGCGCGCAAAGCAAATTACAAAAAAAGTACACCAAGAAGGTTCCGAGTCTGAGTTTTTAACAAATTAAAATAGGTTGCATGATAATTTCGGCACCATGGAGGTAGAAATAAATATGTATAATGATGTTCTGAATTCACAAACTCATTGCACACGATGTTCTAAATTCAAATTTACTTTACCCTCTAGAGGATAAAAACGGCTTTTGCACTCAGATATCGAAGAGCAAAAACGCTTTTTCCGAGATGGTGGGATGAAAAGATATTTCGATGCTAGCAACTTTTATCTTAAGCAATATTTCGTAAAAATAATAACGTACAAGCATAGTTTTATATTAAGTTTAGAACATATCCAAAAATTATTATTATATTGGACTATGTTTACAGGGTGAAAATGTGTTATCGCTTTTTGTACTAAAATTTACAGCTTCACAGTCCTTTTATTATTTTATATTTTTGTATGAAAGTAATTTCTAACGAATTAGGCATCAAAACACGTAAAATAAACATTGATGCTTATGAAGTTTACTATATCTAGTCCTTTGAGGTCCTGAGTATGTTACAAATAACTCTGTATAATAATAACACTATGTCAACAATACACAACGGGTGGAAATATTGAACAAACATCTTCTCACATGTTTACGAGCAAATAAAGAGAAATTTATGAGCGAATCCCGAATATTTAACAAGTTTTATTAAGATCCGTTCCTTTCAGACTCTTCCAGGAGTTTCCTCAGAAGTAAAAGCATAAATCTGTCTCACGTCGTCCCCAGAAGAATCCATAATATTTAGGTTGCGGGCGACATCAATATTACTTAGGCATTTGTTTTGAAAGAAAATGTCTAGATTTTTTGAGCATTCGGAAACTGGTGCACTGTTAAGCTATAGAATGAGGACACATTTATACACGCTACTACACTAGTGGACGCCCGCAGCTTCGCTCGCGTTAATGTCGATTATTATATTACAGGTTATAGCCTTCCTCGATTAATTTTTCAATTTGAGTCAGTGTTCCTGAGATTAGTGCGTTTAACCATACAAACAAACAAATAAACTGTTCGGCTTTATAATATTAGTATAGATACATTCAAAAATGGCCAATTTGGGTATGTATGAGGAGCTCGCTAGCGCAGAGGCATATCGCGCTTGGCCTGCAATTGCGTAAACTAAGCAATGTTCGCTAAGGCCGGTCATTGGATGGGTGACAAAAAATTTATTATCTCGAGTTCCACCGTGATTCGGAAGGCACTTAGGCCGTTGGTCCCAGCTGCATCTGCAGTCTTTAATACTCATCAACCCGCACTGGGCCGTGGTGGGTTATGGCCCAATCTCCCCATAATTTTTCCATCCATAGGGAAGGGGCTGGTGAATCTGGTGATGATGATGATGATGATGATACATAAATGACGCCTTTATGCCCTAAGAGGGGTGTGCAGAAGTGTCTTAACACCCGTGCTTGGCCAGCCTGTTTTAGGACTCATAATGTAATACGTGGCGAGCCAATTGCCATTCATCGGGAACTTCAATGCCACAAATTTTCTAGACGTTGCGCCAGGCACGATGCTGCCCATTTCTTACATCACACAAATCACGCCTATATCCCCGAAGGGGTAGGCAGAGGTGAACTAGCACCCACGTTTCGCCAATTATGTTAGGTCCCATGCAATAGGTGGCGAGCCTTTTGCCATTTATCTGGCACAAAAGTTGCAGTACATTGCTATTGCTAGGTGGTACAAGAGGAACGCTGCTGCCCATTCCTCATGATTGATTTATCCTTAGTCGCCTTGTACGACACCCACGGGAGAGATTTGGGGTGGTGACAATTGTATTCTACTCTGCCGTCACCACACGGCGCCCTGCCCATTTCTTGTTATATTATAACTCTTACCCCCGATACAGAAACGGTACTCAAAGTTTGAGTCCTGCTCAACATTTGAATATTGTCACTTAGCTTTATAAGCAGTGCTCAAAGCTTGGGTAGCTTTTCTGTATTCGGGGGTTAGTCGTCTTGTGTACGTCACGCGCGGGAGAGATGGGGTGGTGACAATTGAAAGGTTAGTGAACAAAGGTGCTATCTAACAAAACGAAAAAAAACGACTTTTTCGATGAACATTGGTTTTCTGTGACGGAAAAATCGATTGATGATCTGAAATTGCCCAAATTTTGATTCGCGTCAAAAATACAGACCCTAATAAAGGTTTATCTGAATGCAAACATGCATACATTTCAGGCATTTCAAATACTCATCATTTTGAACTTCTTGTTAGTTAACCCCTTCTTCTTATATTCTGCTCTGCCGTCACAACACTGCACACATTACATATAGTGTTAATATAGTTATGAAAATGACTGAACATGGCTCACCCCTCCGTTTTCAAAGAAATACCCTTATGAAAGACCTTTTCATAGGTTCAAGGCATCGATCAAGGTCATCGCCCCCGTCCGACCAATCAGCGTTCAGTGCCGCAGGGTAATAACATAAAGCAGCCAATCATAGTATCTGGGGAATCTTCCCCACTGTTCTCTCGAAAAAACTGTGAATAAGAGAAAATGGCTGGAAAGAAATTTGAGGGTACATTTAGTCTTATCAAAAGTCTCGTGAAATGTTGAATTTTTATCTTAAATTTGAACTACCCTTCATTTGAATTGATCCTTTTTTAAAGTGTTTTTCTTTTTCTGCGAAAAAGAAACCTAAAATCGAATGATTCAGGGCCAATCAAACCCGCGTCATCCGCCGGTTCCGAAAGGTTCCTTCGCGGGGACAATTTTTCTAACATTAAATAATATTGAAATAAAAATGAAAATAATTAATAACGGTATAGTGTTTATTGGGTGTGTTTTTGAATTTTTTTTGTATCTACCTAAATATTTCCAAAACATACATGGTTAAAAGTAAAAAAAAAACATAAACTACCGTACAATTCAAGCGGTAATATGTTAAAGTTGCTCAAAATCTTTGCGCCAACGTCATGTTTAAAAATCCAAAGAAAAGCTGAATATAACATGAATACTACAAAAATAAAAGTGTTAAAACGAAATAATAAGAAGAATCTTTAGAATAACGAGTAAGTTTAAACAGCATAAATAGCGGCAAGCAACAGGTATTTTAAGACATCCCACTCTCTAGGTATAACATTTATCAACAGGTTGAAAAAACAGCTTTTCCATAAGAGATGTGCGAGACAAATGTGTCGTGCGAGGATCTGCAGGTGTGCTGTGGAAATGTGTGGGGGTTTCCACAAACAATGTGCGAGGGGAATGTCTGTTACGATTTCGAGTTCTATATTAGCAGGTATAGAACACGAATCGTCTGAAGTCTCCCAGCATATTTCTAGCACCACATTACTCGCAACTAATCCCTCGCAATACTGCCCTCGTTTAATACAATACTTAGGTGGGCAAATCAAACGATACTTAGAAACGTTGTGTTTTTTGTATTCTAAACAGGGAAGCTCTTGCCCTTCATCACACCTGATGATGATAAGGGCTAAAGATGGAATCGAGCTTCACCTGGAACCCTCAACCACAGAGGGCTGGCTATCTTATCACACATTGTCGGAACACAAAAATGCTGTTAACATTAATAAAATGGCGACAGATTTTGATGAGATGGTGTGGTGGTAGCTAGCCAGGCGGACTTGAAAGAAGCCCTACCACCAACCAAACCGAGTACAAATTTGTACCCCCTGGTGATCAAACCCGGGACCTCTGAATCTTAATTCTGGTGGCCGAACCACTAGACCACGGAGGCGGTTATTCTAAAAACAATAACCCCCGAATACAGAAACGCTATTCAAAGGTTGCGTCCCGCTTAACATTTAAGTATTATTAAAATTGACGTTTTTCCATACAAATTCTGACAGGTAGTGTCCAGGTGTCCACTTAACTTTTTAAGCAGTCCCCTAAATTTGAGTAGCGTTTCTGTATTCGGGGGTAAGAATCGCTGTTGCATGAACGCAATTTTGAGTTGTTTAATCAGTGACTTGTTTAGTATGTAGGAAAGCCTCGCTTCACCAAAGCTGTTCTGAGCGATTGGTTCTCCTCAAACACATTCCGAGCAACGCATCCTCGCACTGCTCTGGTGGAAAAAAGTCATCTGCTTTCCAATCAGATTTCAATGATTTGAAGCTTCTTATAGATAAGAAAGTTTCAATCTAATTACTTTAGTTACCAGCTAGATGGCGTGAATTTATTTTTATTCTCCCTATATTTTAGGGAAGGCAAAGGGTCTAGCCCATACAACCATGTCTTTAGTGTATATTTTATCTGTAGTATTAATGAGTGGGTGAAATGTATGAATGAACTGAATTTTACGTTAAAATATGGGTGTCATACATTTTAACGCATCAAGGGAGTGCTTGGCGCGAATTTGATGGTAACAGAGTTCATGACGGTGCCTGATGAGGTGGACAAAACCACTTTTTAAAGTGGTCTTCACCACAACATCAAACACGTCACAAGACTTATTTTTAATAATTCTGCATAATTGCACATCAACACGAATGCTTGTGCATCAAAATAACACCACTTTCACTGCATAAAATCCACTCTGAAGCAATTTTTGAATTATCGAAAATAAATCCGACTGACACCACGAAACGCGCCAAACCTCCCTAGATGGCGTGGTTAACGCCCTCGGCCGGCGATTGCGTAAACTAAGTAACGGTCACAGAGGCTGGTCATTGGCTGGGTGACGAAAATTATATGGCAAAGAAAAAGGTCACAAAAAAAATCTTCCTTTTTTGTAACCTATAACTATAGTGTATATGTCATCCACAAATCTATACTTATATTATAAAGCTGAAGAGTTTGTTTGTTTGGTTGTTTAAACGCGCTAATCTCAGGAACTACTGACTCAAATTGAAAAAAATTTTTTTGGGTTAGATAGTCCATTTATCGAGGAAGGCTATAGGCTTAATAATAAACGACATTTACGCGAGCGAAGCCGCGGGCGTCCAGAAGTATAATTATAAAAGGTATAGAAAAGACAAACTTTACATTATATTACAAAAAGTATATCTCACTGGACATTATTTGGCCGCGAAAATACAGTCATTATCTTGTATGAGTTAATAGTGACAATAATAGATTTTCCATCAAGTGCACAAAACGAATTTCGGCTCGCTCTGATGTCGAGTATAAAAATGGTTTTGTAGACGAGTTAGAAACTCTGCTTTTCACTTCGATTGCGAGGAAATAAAACAGGAGTTTATCATAACATTTCTTAAAATTCAACTTAAAATTAGTACAGTTTTGAGTACTGAAGGAAATAGTTTTTCCCATTGATAATAGGCTTGGGCTGCAGACCTATACAGCCCAGTATCGTACCTACCGTACCTACTTGAATAAAAATTTTAATATCTTTTATGTCTTAAAAACACACTAGGCAAATAAATTTAAGTAAATATTAAAAAATAACATATTCTATCTCTGAATTTCTAATTGTGTTTGGCTGCATGGCTCATTTTCTTTGTGCTTAATATAGACACATTTATGAGTAGATACGTTGCTCTAGTGCACAAAATTCGATTTTGTGCAGCCTATATCCGGCACAAATAAGAACTTCCACAGCATGGGAAGTGAAAAATATTTTATGACTTACTAACAATAACATTTTGTCAACAAACGAAATTCCAATTACTATCACGACCTTCAAACGCAACAATAAAATCGATTCGTAAACCAGTTTCCGTGTAAGTATTCTACACCAAAACTTTTGTACAAGTTCACAAATGTGAACTTGTGAATCACATTCCGCTTTCAATCAAATCGATAATGTCTTTATCTTTAATATATAATATAACATTAAATATATAATCTTCCTACCCTGTTCCGAGTTTATCTGGGGTGGGTGCAATAAGTTTCCTCATCTACTATTGAGCCATCCTTCTTCTTCTTGCTCTGTTACCAGTCTGTCTAGGGTCAGCGCAGTATGATTCCTCTTCCATTCATATCGGTTGGACGTCATCAAGCCATCCACTCCCTTTTAATTCATATCATCCATCCAAAGGTGCTAGCGATTCATAAGTACAAAAGTGTTGGAATGAACCATGTCGAGAGACCGATGAACGGAGATAGTAATTGGAACATTCTCTGCCTGATAATAAACAAAATGTTTAAGGTGGCTCTCACGGAATCTTACCAAACATGGCTGGGCAGAGAGAGAATTCGGGGTGACGAAGGTCAGGGATGACATGACATGTGTAGCGGCCCCATAAACCTACACTAGGGTCACAAGTCCCAAGCGCTGCCTCTGACTTCCCCTTTTGCTACATTATATGGACTCGGCACGGTAAACCGCACGGTAAATCCATGAAATGCCAAGAGTTACCGTCTCATCTTTGAGGAGTTCAATAAAATTCAAACTAATATTAAGGATCTCACAGAGGATGTAGGATATTCAGAAAAACAGGAAAGTCAAAGAAATAACTTTGAATCTACTTTTTATAGTTGGGTAGTCCTGGAAGACCAAACTGTAAAATGTAGACCCATTTATATTTTTTTCATTTTGATTTTCACTTTCACCCGCCGCGTGGTGACGGCAGAGTAGAATACAATTGTCACCTCCCCAAATCTCTCCCGTGGGTGTCCTAACTAATTGGCGAAACGTGGGTGCTAATTCACCTCTGCCTACCCCTTCGGGGATATAGGCGTGATTTGTGTATGTATGTATTTTTCACTTTATGCACGTTACACAGTTCTTAAGGTAAAAAATCTAAATCTCAGTCTTCGTCTTCTTGTGATATCAAAGACAGTTAAAAACAAGAATACTGCAATACATACATACATACATACATAATTCACGCCAATATCCCCGAAGGGGTAGGCAGAGGTGAACTAGCACCCACGCTTCGCCAATTAGGCTAGGTACCATGTAATAGGTGGCGAGCCTATTGCCATTTATCGGGCACAAAAGTCGCAGTTCTTTGCTAGGTGGTAGGTATATGAGGAACGCTGCTGCCCATTCCTAATCACTGATTTATCCTTAGTCGCTTTGTACGACACCCACAGGAGAGATTTGAGGTGGTGACAATTGTATTCTACTCTGCCGCCACCACTCTGCCGTCACAATACTGCAATAAATGGATATAAATTGGCTACAATAATATTCCTAAGCTTTCTGGTGATTATAAAATAATTCGCGTGACCTATGTAGGTACGGCAGACTGACCGCTTTGGGTTAACTCCCCCTGCGGCTTATTTGGTAATCTCAATGAAACCTTTGAAGGTGTAACTGTATAAAATTATTCGGGTCGACGGTATTGAGATTAGCCGAATCCAAAGGTCAGCTGCTTAGTTAATAGAGTTTTCTAAACGTCCCAAGGAAGCCTAGTAGGAATCTTTGCGTCCTGATTATCTTCCTTCCCTGTTCTCAGGTTATCTGGGTCTATTATCTAGCTAGCCCATAGTACGCATATACATACATACATACATACATAATTCACGCCTATATCCCCGAAGGGGTAGGCAGAGGTGAACTAGCACCCACGCTTCGCCAATTATGGTAGGTCCCATGTAATAGGTGGCGAGCCTATTGCCATTTCTTCTTTCTGCCCTGTTCCCAGTCTATCTGGGGTCGGCGTAGTATGTTTCCTCTTCCATTCATATCGGTCAGACGTCATCAAGCCATCCACTCCCTTTTGATTCATATCATCCATCCCACCGTAAAGGTGCTAGTGATGAATGAATGTATAGAAAAGAGACTGAACGGAGAGAGTGATTAGAATGACAACATTCCAATCCATACTGCTCAAGGTTTTGGCTTAGGTTTTACAGCCGGCCGCCTGCCTGACACCAACCCTCTTTGGGTACGCTGTTGTTGGTGGTTTGCCCTCCACCATTCGGGTGCCCCAAGGTGCTTATTGGTTTACACTGGGCCATCTCCCTTAGTCGACTTTTACGACACCCATGGGATGAGTTGGGGCTGGCCTATTCTACGTTATTTGTTCGCTCCCAGGCCAGCATAGAAGGCCATTTATCGGGCACAAAAGTCGCAGTACATAGCTAGGTGGTATAAGAGGAATGCTGCTGCCCATTCCTCATCACTGATTGATCCTTAGTCGCCTTGTACGACACCCACGGGAGAGATTTGGGGTGGTGACAATTGTATTCTACTCTGCCGTCACCACACGGTATAATCACACTACACCCCGAGACAAAACACTGTCAAGTGGTGGAGAATGATTTAGTCCACATCCCGTGTTTGGCCTACATGTTTTCAGGTTGTCTGGGGTCTTTTAAAGGCATTTTGAAGATGTTTTGAAGTATATGTATAATTGTGGTCACGGCAAAACAGAACACAATTTACTGTCACCTTCACCTCTTCGCCTCTTCCGTTGATGTCCTATAAGGTAATTAAGGGAATTAATTCATTTTATTATGACATTAGGGGAACATTTCGCGAAAAGTAAGTGTTCCTCTGCCTCGCCTACCCATTCAGGGATATAGGCGTGATTTATGTATGTATAAATATGCGATCCGGGGCTTTCTTTTTCATCGGCCGAGGTAATATCACAGTTTAAATATAGCCCCCTGACCAGGAAGTGGAATTTTTCGTACGCGTAGCAGAACGCGTGGCGGAACAGTCCACTTTTTAGTTGTTTAAAAAGCCGTATTAAAAAGCGTTTTTAATGGTTACCTTGTCGTGCGACCCGAGTAGATGCCTATACTACTCGGCATTATTATAAGAAAAGGCTTTTTATAAGAGGAACGTTGCTGCCGATTACTTATTTATCTCTGTCTTACTGCCGCACTCAGAGACGTCAAATAACGTTAATGAGTACTAAACGTCAAAAAATGATAATTCAAAATTAGTCGCTATTCTTGCCGCGTCTATGGTCTAGATTTGAATGAAAATTTTTGACATTAAATACTCATTAAAGTTAATTGACGTCTCTGAGTGCGGCAGTTTATCACCTTGAACGGCACCCGCAAGGGTTGTATTCTGCCCTGCCGTCACCACAGCGCGTTTGAATAAGTGAATGCGAAAAATACTTGATTAAAGGGCATGGATGGGCATGCGTTTTGGTAAGGTGTGACATAAAAGGCGTTTTTAATGGTTACCTTGTCGATGGGCATGGATGGGCATGCGCGGCACAGGTTCCAGAATGATCCGATCATCTGGTGGCTCCTCCGAGGCCGGCACTGAACAATCTACGCCTCGCGGCTTCTGAGCTCCTTGTGCATCCGCTGCTGGAAGACCGAAAAAGTCTCATTACATTTATGAGTATTACGTAATATATACAGGTACGATAACTTGTCTTCTGTCCACCAAAGCACGATATTATGATAAGCAATTTATCGCGGTGAACTTACAAAACTCATTGGATTTTTGACAGTTCAAAAGGAAAAATTGCTAAATTTTTAAGATAAAGCCAAAAGGTTTATTCAATTATTCAGTTCAGGCTTATTCAAGTGTTAAAAATACAATGATTTTTGTTATTTCAACGCGATAAATGGCTATATCATAACGTGTTTCGGTAGTCATGCTAGCCGGGCTGGCATGGGAAATATAAAATAACGTACAATTGGTCAGCCCCGACTCATCCCATGGGTGTTGTAAAAGCTGACTAAGGGAGATTGCCCGGTGTAGACCAATAAGCACTTTGGGGCACCAGAAAAGTGGAGGGCAAACCACCAACAACAGCATACCCAAAGAGGGTTGATGTCAGGCAGGCGGCTGGCTGTAAAACCTAAGCCAAAACCTTAAGCGGTATGGATTGGAGAGATTCCAATCACTCTCCCCGTTCATCGGTCTCTCGACATGGTCTGTTCTGTCTCTTTTCTATATATTCATTCATCACGAGCACCTTTCCGGTGTGATAGATGATATGAATCAAAAGGGATTGGATGGCTTGATGACGTATGACCGATACCTATGAATGCAAGAGGAAACATACTGCGCCGTTCCCCAGATAGACTGGGAACAGGGCTGGGAGAAGTTCAAATAAAAATCATTATAATGCCACTGAAATGTCAAAATCTGTGGGTAAATTTAGTTCCAATTGACCAGATTCATATATATTGGTGGTACTGAAATTAGGACGAACCTATTGGCATAACAGACATAAACACTGACGCTCATATTCTTAATATATTACCGATATCGGTCGTAAAGGGTGAGTTAATAGCTCCCACAGACGAGCTAATGACTACAGGGAATCATTAGGTAGGTATACTAGTACAATGAGCGTCATAAGTCGATAACAAGGATAATTGTTGATAGAAAAAGTTTGGAAAATCTTCAGGAACCAAACTCCTATACCACCTGACTCTCGAATAAAAACCATACTGGCGAACCCAGACAGGTTGGCCCAGTAGTATTATAGGCAACTGCCTGTATTGCATGGGACGCGAGTTCGATTCCCGAATCGAGACTATAATTTTACGAACTTTTACTAATCACAATTTTCTTTGTAATAATTTTTCTAATGTAATGTAATTGGATACAAATGGGTCGCAACTGTAATGAATTATCCGCTGCCGTGGATATGGTAGTTAAAGTATTGACCCTTTTTAGGTTCATGATTTTTTTTCATTGGTTATTATTTAGTAATGTAATGTACTTTGTTTCAATAATTATTTATACAAAAGGGTGGCAACTTTAACGACTTATCCGCTATTGTTGGTTATAAAGTATGGTAGTAAAGTATTAACCCTTTTTAAGGCAATACAATCTATTTTTTTTTTGGTTGTAAAACTTATTACAAATTGCTTAGGCTCAAATTATGATGAAAACTATGTCACCACTGCTCTATAAGGTGTTAATTAATGTACAGTAAAAAAGCAACGCCATAGTAAAAACATACTAAGATATTGTTAGTAGATAACTCGTTAGACGCTAGATGGCAGCATTTCTCACTTCACGCGATTTTATTTCTGTACTATCTATGCATTTTTACAGGCCAGTGTACATACTATGATGCTGACCGTACAAATTCGGAGAGTTGGACGATTGCCACGATTGTCTATGTAGGTAGTCTAGCGGCAGGTCAAAACTTATTGGCACCTTCTCAGCATTCATCCTTATTTCAAAGTCATAAGGATCAAATTATGTCGAAGAATCCTACCTTTTTTCTGTTGTAGACTTTCCATCTATGTCCAAAGACGTGATCTCCACGAAAGCAACTTCCAAGGAAATCAGTGTAGGTTCAACATCATGTTACAGGCTACTACAAAATGTAAATATAACCGTGTGGTGACGGCAGAGTAGAATACAATTGTCACCATCCCAAATCTCTCCCGTGGGTGTCGTACAAGGCGACTAAGGATAAATCAGTGATGAGGAATGGGCAGCAGCGTTCCTCTTATACTACCGTTCTGACAATGTACTGCGACTTTTGTGCCCGATAAATGGCAATAGGCTCGCCACCTATTACATGGGACTTGACATAATTGGCGAAACGCGGGTGAGAATTCACCTCTGCCTACCCCTTCGGGGATATGGGCGTGATTTATGTATGTATGTATGTATGTACAAAATGTAAAATTTTCTCAATTGCATTTTTGCTTTACTACAAAACAATTTAAGGTTGACAATCGATTGAAGAAATTTGACAGATTTGGGTAGTCTGCAGCGCCGTTGGCGTACTATTGTGTTTTAATTAAATTCATTTAAAAGTATGGTACGAGTATGATACTAAAACATAGCTATATAGCTATGCTTTCTTGTTGGCTTTGGGGTGAAAAAATTATAAAGATTCTATTTTGATTTCAATTTGTTCAATTTGAACATATAAATGTTAGAAAAATTAGTACAAAGAATATTGTGGGTAAAAAAATTGCGAAAAATTATAGTTTTGATGCGGGAATCGAACCCGCGTCCGCTGCAAACCGGGCAGGTGCCTAAACCACTCGGCCAACCAAGCGTTGACGTAGAATGTGCTGGCACCAATAGAACCTGGTGTCGTAAAAGTAGACAAGAGAGACCTAGAAGAAGGCAAGAGAGATCGCCCGGTGTATACCAATCACTCTGAGGCACACTTAATGGTAGAGGGAAACTGACTACAGACATTACTCAAAGTGGGTTGGTGTTAGGCAGGCGGAAGCCAACCTTGGGTTACACTTGGGTCACAAGTCTCAAGCTTTTGAATTCCCTCTGTGCCACACTACAGACCCGGCACCCGCACGGTGAACCCATGGTTCTACCATCAGTTTTACAAATTAAGTCAAAACATAAGAAAGCCCGGAACACGTAGTCTGTCTCGTGAATACAGAAACGCTACTCAAAATTTGGGCACTGCTTAAAAAGTTATGTGGACAATAATACCTGTCAGAATTTGTATGGAATGACGCAAATTTTGACAATAGTTAAATGTTAAGCAGGACTCAAACTTTGCGTAGCGTTTCTGTATTCGGGGGTGTGAATGTTATAGCTTTTGTTAGTAGTAATAGAATAACGGAGTAAGCCAGCCTTTTGGGATTCTCCGTCGAGCTCGTAGAATAAAGATTTTATGCGGCCTGAGTGCAATATCGCTTGAGGACGAAGTAAGTCGCTTACCCCCGAATACAGAAACGCTATTCAAAGTTTGAGTCCCGCTTAAAATTTAAGTATTGTCAAAATTGACGTTTTTCCATACAAATTCTGACAGGTAGTGTCCACTTAACTTTTTAAGCAGTCCCCTAAATTTGATTAGCGTTTCTGTATTCGGGGAGTATTATTGTCCTCTATGATTCGGGGGTTAGAGTCGAGGTAGCCGCCTTAGTTGTTATGATAGCCTGGTACTTTTGTGGAAGAAAATCATCTTCGAAACTGCCCCTTGCTCTTTTCCCAGCCTTTCTAGGGTCGGCGCCGTATGTTTCCTCTTCCATTCATATCCGTCAGACGTCATCAAGTCATCCACTCCCTTTTGATCCATATCATCTATCACACCGTAAAGGTGCTAGTGATGAATGAATACATAGAAAAGGGACGGAACGGACCATGTCGGGAAACCGATGGATAGAGAGAGTGTTTGGAATGATAAATTCACATGCCATGACAATGACAACAAAAAACTCATCTTCCATTCTTGTTCCCAAATTATTTGGAGTTGGTGCTGGGGGCCTAGACAAAGTCACACACTGACAAAGATAACGAACCTCGATAAAGCAAAATGTATGGGATTTGACATAAGTCGTCGTGAAATCACATGACTAAAATCGTCTTCGTAAGTTCCTAGTTATGTTGGTAGCGCAAGCTAAGACGCTGTAGATACCAAAGCAATATGGCCGATTGTGACGAACGTCGACACGTTATCTTTATGAAACGATTGCCACTTGGCTACGGGCCCTGTACCAATGCCTATTTCCGGACCGATAGAAATATCGATAGTGCGAACTAGGATTGGGCTCAGTTTTTAGTGCGAGACCTACCTACACCAAACCTCCTACGGAATGCGGTTTGTGGGTGGTTTACTGCCTCTAGCGCGATAATGATTTACATACATACATAATACATCATGCCTTTCTCCCACAGGGGTAGGGGTAGGCAGAGATCGCTTCATTCCACACACGCCGCGTTTTTATGCTAAGAATAAAGTAATTCCGAAAAGAGCAGGCGGAGGTGTGTTGTATGGTGTGGTTAATCATAATTATAATTATCTATCTAAACGTATAACTATAGTAGGTTTTCAGTATTTATAATATAATAGCAAGAGTGATAAAGCAGGTAACTTTGAGCTAGATGATAGGTGGAAAATCGATTGTCATCATCACCACCAGCCTTTACCGTCCTGCAGCCCACCCCCAGCAGTGGGCACAGGCCTTCCCTATGGGTGGAAAAATATAGGGAGAATGGGCCACCACGCTGGCCCAGTGCGGATTGGTGGGTATTACCCACCGCAGATACACCCGGGACCAATGGCTTACCGTGCCTTCCGAAGCATGAAGGAACTCGAGATAATACTTTTTTTGCTACCCATCCAATGACTGGCCTTAGCGAACATTGCTTAGTTTCCGCAAGAGCAAGCCGAGCGCATTGGGTCACTGCGCTACCGAGCTCTTCCTAAAAGTCAAATTCAGTCAAGTCTTGAAAACAAATGATCCCATCATTTGTTTTCAAGACTTGACTGAATTGAACAAAAAATTTACTGAATTTTCCAAGAAGAGTTCTAGAACTGATAATAATTCTAAAAGACAAAAGGCTTAAAAGCGTTCTAGAATTGAAAATTACAGATTTCTCAGCCGAGCTTCAAAGAGGGCAAGAGATAAGAAAGACCGATAAACCGTTAATAGAATGCAGCGGAGGTTCAGTGCCAATAGACGGACGAAGTCAATACGTCAAGTTAGCAAAAAGGATATTGGGAATTGGTCGATTCAATTTCTCAAGATCTAGGCAGATTCTGCGGCAAGATTTAAAACGTTTTAAATCAAAATCATCAATCAACGTCTTTTTTAGGAACTAAAATATTATTTCTTCGTCTTCTATGTTCATAATGCTGTTGACAATCATATAGAGCCGCATCAAGATTCTAATTTTTAGAACATTTTCTAACCTATTTTTCTTTGTCTTCGGTAAAGAAGTTAAAAAAACAGATTTAAAAACAAACTTAGGCTTGAGTTCACCAAAACGCAAAGCAAGTGATTAAAAACTTACCACCAGATTTTGACAAATAATAATCGCTAGTTTAGGACCGGTTTTTTGATCCGCAGTTAACTCAACCAATTGTTAAAAATTCATTCTGATTTCTGATAATCAGTCTGATATTTAACCATCAGTAACAGTATCAGACTGATATTTAACCATTAGTAACATAAGTAAATAAAATTGTTACTAATAGTTAAATAGCAGCCTGATAATTTACGATTAGTAACCCTTTTTAACAATTGGTTGAGTTAACTACGGATCAAAAAACCGGCCCTAAAGTGTTAGTGAAAACAAGCCTTTGTTTAGGGGTTAACATTGTAAAATGCAAAGAAAAAAGATCGTTAGATAAATTTCGAAAATTATTCACTCGAAGCTCCTTGAAGCGTTCCGATTTTTTTAATTACCATCTTTCCTGTCTGTCCCTGTCCCCAGTTTTGCTGGGATCGATGCTGTATGTTTCCTCTTTCATTCCAATCGGTTAAGCGTCATCAATCCATCCATTGACTTTTGATTCTTATCCTCCATCAAACCGAAAACGTGCTAGTGACGAATGAATATCTTATGTAGAGAATAATGGAATTGACTATGACAATAAAGGGATAAGCGGAGAGAGATTGGTGTGACCGCATTTCCTATCCATAATGCTCATAGTTTTGACTAAGGTTTTACAGCCGGCTGCCTGTCTGTCACCAACCCTCTTCGTTCAAACTATAAATCTTCTCTACTAATATTTATCAAACATCTAACGATAACATATTGATTGACAAACAAGCCAATAATATTTATTGTATCGATTTGATCAATTTCTATTAGTTTAGAGGTCAGCTAGACGTCACTGTAAAAAGACGGTACTCTAAATTACTTACTACCACTGTGTGCTCTAAGCATATGACAGTAAAACTTACTGTTGCATGAATGCAATTTAAAGTTATTTCTTTTTTGAACTTAAGAAGCGATATTTATATATTCACGTAAAATTTTTATTATTTCAGTAAGCTTTAGACTATTGTGTAGGCTCGTAAAACTTTGTTTCGCCATCAAACTTGCGTCCACCCTTCTCGATACGCGTAAGTGCTTTATTGATTAAGATGGATGAGTAGCGACGACAACTGATAAATTACTTTCATCCACTTTTCGTTCAGATCTGCGTGTCTTTTAACGGTCTAACGATCAGCTGATCCTACTAAAGGTCAAGGTGTCAAGGTCATTTCTTCGTGCGTTTCAGAATCGATCAGAGAATTCTCTACATTTTTTTCATTTTATTTAAGTTTGGCTAATGTTATATGATGCTAGATGACCGGGCAAACGTTCTTTTGACCATATGATCTAGTGGTATAAAAAATAGCATAAGACCTACGATTGTCAGATTTACCAAATACAGACAAAAAATATCATAAAAATCAGGCAAGTCGTTTTGGAGGAGTTCGATTTCAAACACTGTGACTATGAATATTTTGAAAGAAGATGTAATGACAAGGATTGAGAAAGGGATGCTTGCATGGTTTGATCACGTCGAAAGAATGGATGAAAGGAGGATGACAAAAAAGGACTTACATGGCGAAAGTGAATGGAGAAATGGAAAGGGGAAGGCCTAGGCGGATCTTTCATAATCAAATTGAAAGTCTATTATAAAAGGGCCAGGTCAAGAGTATCCGAAACCGACGGGCATGTATGAAGAGATTGATGAGATTGGATGAAGCAAAAGAAGTATGTAAATATCGTAGCAAGTGGAAAGAAGTGATCTCTGCCTACCCCTGTGGGAGAAAGGCGTGACATATGTATGTATGTATGTATGTAGAAGAAGATTGTGTTGGATTGAAGATTGTGAGAGACTGTGTTAGGTAATTGTCTCATCCCATATTTTATCACAATACATGCTTGATACTTACGCAGAAAATTAGGGACAGAACTGCCTGGATTTGACCGAAATGAAATGTACTAGACATGCCTAATGGATTGTGACCTATATGTTCTACTAGTTTCTTTGAGGCGTGGTCCTGATATGGACACGTGGTCTGATTTCGACGATGTGTGGATATATTTGAACATTATATACCTATATGTTAGAAACATTTTTAAAAAAAGAAGGCAGGTAATTTTGGAAAAAAATATGTTCTACACGAGGAAAAGAACAATTAGATTTTTATTGGAATATTATAATAAACGTTTGAAAAAATATCACACAGAAAATAGAATCATTTTTTTTGTCCTGATGGAAATAAATCCTCTGCAATCTGGACAGCTGCCTTTATCACTTTGGTTTTCAAAAATCTTCTGACTTTATTTCTTTGTGATAAAGACGTTTGTCAGTACCTACTGCTAATGCAAAACGAATGAGTGAAAGGAGAGTGCCAAAAAGGATTTATGTTTCTGAAAAGAATGGATAAAACGGGAAGGCCTAGCTAGGTGGATCTTTCGTTATCATATTGAAAATATATTATATAAGGGCCAGGTCAAGAGTACCCGAAACTGACGGTCATGCATGAGGACGTGGGAGTGGATGCAGCAAGTGGAAAGAGATCTCTTTCTACCGCTGTGGGAGAAAGGCAGAATAAATGTATGCATGTACTGACTCCAAGATATTTGTTAAAATATTGTAGACATTTATTAAAAATATTGTATGATTACTCTGCAATGATGGCTGGTAAAGTAGACGCTAAATATTTTGCTAAATTCAAAGACCTTTCTATCCTTAATAAAACCCAAAAACTACTTAGAGAAATGAGAGTCATCTTTCATTAATTTAATGGCTAGCACGCGCTGTATAGGTCGTCCCGGCTTCGTCCGCAAATAATTACCAGTTCCCTCAGATTCCGAGGACGAATGACGTCACACCGTCAATAACATGGTGTTGGTAACGATCCGTGACGTCATATCCTGCACAGATCTTCCCTCAGTCTTGAAGGTTCGCTAGACCACCATACATTGCCCCTCTTTTTATAGACAAATCTATCTAACTCATTATAGAATCGGCGATGTATATGCAGGGCGGTCAGTGACGAGTTAGCACTTCGGCGATTTGAACGCGTGATAAGGACACTTTTTTACATTTTTGTAGCCGGCCTATTTTAAGACAGTGTCAAGATGAATGTGCATCACACAGTACACAGAGCCAAAGTATCCAGACAAAACTCTACAATGGAGAAATTGGTAAGATCCGATGGGTGTCGTTCCGCTTGCTCTGCTCATGTTGCGTTGAGTCCACAGCTTAATAAATGTGACATATTGCGAAAGACCTTGACAGTTTCGATTGTGACGTTTCGTCGGGCGTTGTTATCAGCTGACGGCAGAACTCCGCGGTAGCACTACGCCGCACTTTTTAATCGTAGCGTTAAAACTGGACAGCACAACAAAACCGCCCTTTCTACGAAAAAATCGCATAGAAACAGTTAAAGAAAAATAAGCGTAAAGGTAAAACTTACGGAAGTCTCCAAGCACAGTCTGCTACCGAAGCACGTAAGGTTTTTCGTCGTTTTTCGGATTTAGCGAAGTCGCGCACCTTATAATTTGGGATTGGATTTTTTTTCGAGACGCGTACCGCGGCGTTTTCGCGCGGGGACCGGCGAGCAAGACTACTGCCGCAAGCTCTGGCGAAAATCGATACGCGCCCACCCCGAGCCGCATGCGGAATTCACCCCGAAACGAACTAACACTACTCACCCATTTCCTTGTTATGTAACGGAGGTGAGCGGGACCGCGATAGTTCCGTCCGTACGCCGTGTTAACAACCCCCGCTGGGGAGCCAATCGGCGGCTACAAGATGGCCGCCTGACGTTTCGCTTTGGCGGCAAACTTGACGTTTGTCGGTGCACATTCAAAATGCGAATGGCGTCCTATTATTAAGTTGTCGCATTTATTGCGTATCTAATTTTCATTTAATTAGTTTAAGGACTAGTTTTTATTAAAATTGTAGCTTCTAACTTAATGTAACAAAAAATAACCTCAATTACATGACTATAATAAATGTCAACGGCAAAATTACCTCATTAGAGACCTTATTATGGAATAATAAAGCCGATAATGGCATGTACGTACCTACTAACTATTTAGTTTACGTAAGATTTTACCGTAGTAATGGGGTGAACGTCTTTGAAGTACAGCAATCGCAGCGGAATGTTACCGCATTGCAGCAAAGGATGCATTTATTTGTTGAACCGCATTCCGGAATGTAGGGAAAGAAATTTAGCGGGACGTGCCTGTCATAGCACAAGTCTAATCTCCGGGTTTGATCTCCAGGGGATTACAAATTAGTACTCAGTTTGGTTGGTGGTAAGATTGGAACGTTTAATGGTACAGAGAAGAGTAGAAGGTCGACGTTCCCGAGGCCGATCACCTACAAGATGGACAGATATCATTAAATCTGCTACAAACTGCTGCATCCCACACGTAGAGAAAGATGGAGAAATCTCGCAAAATCCGCGACCCATAACCACAACCACTCCGTCAGGAGTGTACGACTTACAACTCAAAGTTCGAGTCCTGCTTAACATTTAAGTATTGACGTTTTTAAATACAAATTCTGGCAGTCGTTCGTCCACTTAACTCTTTAAGCAGTGCTCATAATTTGAGTAGCGTTTCTTTATTCGGGGGATAAACTATTAATTGTCATGATTAAAAAATGATTTTTTCAGGCTTGTTATGAAAAAAATATATATAAATCTCAAGTAAATTTTCTTTCAGCTAGATTAATGACAAGTTATCACTGGAGCGTTATCTTAAAAGCCAGACTTCGTAAAATTAACAACGTGCCAGTTAAAAACCTTAGGAAATATTGCGAACCTATAAATAAGGACTAAGTACCGAGTACCTAAGCTTGGATTTGGGGCGAGGATAACACGAAGAGTAATTGGCTGACACATAATGGAATCGCTAGAGACCTACCCCCGAATACAGAAACGCTACTTAAATTTTGAGCTCTGCTTATAAAGGTAAATGGACAATACCTACCTGTCAGAATTTGTATGGATAAACGTCAATTTTGACAATACTTAAATGTTAAGCAGGACTATACTCTTATTAAGTAGCGTTTCTGTTTTCGGGGATTGGATATTTATTCAAACAGAGATAGAGTGTGATATACCTATATTAAAGATAGAGACATTGAGATTAACTCACTCACCTGCCCTGTTCTTGGTTTATCTCAGGTCATGCAGATGCCATTAATATAGGTCCGAAGTCATCAAGCCATCTACCCCCTTTTGATTCATATCATCCCTCACACCGAAAAGGTGCTAGTGATAAATGAATGTATAGAAAAGAGATGCAAAGGACCATGTCAAAGACACTTTATTTCGCTTAAATATGGTACATTATGAGATCTTACAATTTAATATGTTTCACATATTTCACCAGAATCTGGTACGCAAAATTTAACAAAATGGAGCTATATATTAGTTAAACAAAATTGTAAATAACTAGTCAATAAAAGCCAATAATCTTGGTAGCTCTTATAATTTTGTCTGTTTTTATTTGTCACTTATTTTACACTTCCCCATTGTCATGTCATATATCAAATATCTATCAAAAATATAAGTAATCAGAAAGGAGTTCTTAACATACTCCCGCCAAAACATAAACAATCACTTAATCAAAGAAAACATAACAAAAATCAATAAACACATCACTACATATTTATAAATCAAATAAAAATACTAATCTAGTTTGGTCTTTTGAGGATGCCGCCAATCCGTACGACTATCCGCAAAGCATGACACCCCATTGCAACCGGTCCCGTGGTAGTAAAGGATCCACCACTGTGACTAACGAATCCCCCTTCAAATTAACTACCTTACCTCAAGAACCTCTTGGTCGCAACGTAGCCAGAAATTCACATACGTAATCATCTCTTCCAGATATGTTTGCGAATCTTTTTCAATGTCCGAATACATAACAACAGGGCATCCTCTACGACTCATCAACTTTTCAATGTCATTTATTATAGTTGAATCCGTGGTAATGCATCGTTCTTTTAGTCAGGTAGGTAATTAAAGCACTATTATTGTTATTATTTATATTATTGTCTTCATGCTTCTAACCAATTATTACTCAATTTAGATAAATTGGTCTAAAGTAACGAAATCTCAAGTAATCCACATGAATATTTGCAACTAATTTTGTATTCGTCTTGATGAAAGTTTTCATGTTGACATTGTTGTAATCCATAGTCTTTCGGCCAAATGCAGTTTCACGGCGCACATGTGTAACGGCTGCGTAAACTTGCTCTGATGCGTTATACAAAAACATTTTAGTCGAAAAGTATCTAACTTAAATTTTGAGGTGTAATCCAATGTCTGTAGTCAGGAAAATCTATTTTGTACAAATTTACCTCCAATTGGATTTTTTGTCCCAATGGCAATTAATCCTTTTCAGACTAACATCAAAGCCAAATACATCTGGTTGCGTTCGCCAACCTGAAGCAATCTCTGTCACCTCTTCTGCATGACTCCGTTTAAGCATGACGTCCACTTGCTTATTGTAATCTACAGCAAAACTTTTATCAGCATCTATAATTTTTTCTATCATATGTTGTTGCATCACGTTTTTCTCACTATCCGGTAACTTCAGGTCATCTGAACGCCATAAAATTACTGTTTTCCATTTATGATTAGGCTTATTTGTTGTCATGTCTAGGTTAGGTAAAGTAAGGTCTTCGTGGACTGTATGTTTATCATTACGCTTATTATCATATTTTACTCCAATTTGTTCACTACGAAAATAATTTTTCGTAAGATCATGTAAGTCTTCATCATCGTCTCTTGTCTGGCACACATGGAAGTTATACTCTGGGATATCTCTAGTAATCGAGGAGACAAACCCATGTAAAACCCAGCCCAGTGTTGTGCGCGACGCTACTGGTTCTGTTGCAACACGACCTTCTCTGATCTCTCTGCTTATTATTAACTGCCAATAGTCTTGACCAATAAGCAGAGTGGGCTGTCCACCATATGTTTGCAATGGAATGTCCTGTAAATGTGGATACTTGTTTAATATTTCCCTATTAAGTGTCTGTGTAGGTAATGATAAGTCATGTATTGAGCGAACTTTATCAAGGGTGTAAGTTCCCAGTGCAGTACGTAACTTAAGAGACACAATACGGCTGTCCATTTTATTCTTGCCCCCGACTGCTCCTTGTATGTTCAGGCTGCTTGAAGGTCCATTAATACCGACTTTATCGACTATGCCACTGTCAACCAAGCTAATAGTAGAGCCCTCATCTAACAGTGCAAGCGTATTGACACAACCTGTAGGGCCTTCGATTGTGACAGGCAATACTTTCAAATATATACGTTTGGTTTGTACTACTTTGTTCCATACGTTAGCTGTGGTTTCGAGTAGCGGAGGTGTATCGTCTTTCGATTCTGCAGCCTTTACCCAGTCATGTCTGTGTAGTAAGCTATGGTGTCCTCTGTTACATACCTTGCATTGTCGTTTAGATCTACAACGTTCTCGTCGATGATTGGGGCTTAAGCACTTAAAACATAATTTCTTCTGCAAATCCAAGTCCATCTTTCATTAACATTCATTGCTCTGAAAACAGAACAATCGTCCAACGTGTGTCCATCCTTTTCACAGTATAAGCAAGAAATACTTTCTTGTTCTGAAACAGACATATCATTTTCATTGTCTTTTATTGTTGGTACGGTACGTTTATCTAAAAAGGAATTCTTGTTAGTCGATGGTGGAAGTTCCACCACCCCAGCCTTACAGACCTTTTCGGCCTCTAACATCAAATAATCAGCTAAGGCGGATAATCGTGGGTGGTTGGCGTCCAAGCGTACACAATAATCAGACCAACGATAAACAAGATTTTCCGTTAATTTATTTACAATATCCCTAACTAAGTCAAAATTAAATAAATAATTAAAATTCGTAGCCTTAATGGCCTCTACACAGTTTGCGACTTTAGTCGAAAGTAAAACTAATTCGGACCTAGCACCTGTTAATTTTGGTAATTTTTTTACATCGTTAATCAATTTGTTTAAAACTAACTCTGGTCTACCGAAACGTAATTCTAAAGTTTTTATAATTTCGTCTGCTGACGTCACTGTGATGAGACGTGCAGCCACCGCCTCCCAGGCTTGCCCCTGCAAGCAGCGTTGTAGACGCGCGACGTTCTCCTCGTCGCTGTAGTGCCCAACTCGCGTCGTCATTTGGAACGCGTGCTTGAATTTCAGCCATTCCATAGGATCGCCTGAGAATGCCGGTAGGTCTCTAGCCGATAATCGGCTCAACACTTTGTCACTGGAAGACACATCGTTGTTGGCAGGTGACCTCGACAGCTTGATGCCATCGGTGATGGCTCGCGTTAAATTCGCGATGTCATTTCGTCTGTCCGGTGAACTATGGTGATCAGCCTGATAGGGTACTTGGTCGTGATCTTCAGCAGGAGCATGATCATCAAATGCAGTGTTGCTTTTGATCCATTGTTGAACTACTGACCTGGATGATGATGTGTCATGATCACCGTTGATACTCATGTCATCGAGCTTCGCCGTCTCCTCTGCCAACTTCGCCTCGATCAGCGCGCGTTCGGCAGTTAACCGCTCTTCTTCGAGTTGCCGCATACGCTCCACCCGCTGTTGCTCCAGCTCGGCTAGCTCCCTCGCAGCGCGCGCTTCTGCTAGTCGTTTCAAAGACGCTGCTGCGCTAGAGCTAGTACGATTTGAACGGGCTGACCTGATGGATGGTGTCTTCGGATTATCGTCGGTAGTCGGTTGAACGTTTTGAGGCTTTAGTAGTCGTTTACTCCTTCGCAATACGTTCTGATCCATTTCTCGGCGATGAAGGACCACAATGTAAATAACTAGTCAATAAAAGCCAATAATCTTGGTAGCTCTTATAATTTTGTCTGTTTTTATTTGTCACTTATTTTACACTTCCCCATTGTCATGTCATATATCAAATATCTATCAAAAATATAAGTAATCAGAAAGGAGTTCTTAACAAAAATCTTATTTTAATATGTTGTCGGGATTGAAATATTCTTCCAAAGAGAAAAAACATTTCTCAATGAGCCATTTCTTAAGTTTTGCTTTAAAAACATTTATTGGAACATGAAGACATTCATGTCATCAGGCAGCTTATTATAAACTTTGATTGCCATAACATAGCTGTTCCTAGCATATGACGTAGTTGTAACCAATGGCAGTATTAATTTATTTGGGTATCTACTATTTACCCTACATTTGGACAAAAACACAAATCTCATAAACATACAACGATATAACAGTTAAAATGCTTAATTTTTTTGTCGGTCTAACCATTCGACCAAACTCACAATGTTTTATTATTTTATAATAATGAAATAAGAAAATAGCTTTGTTAATTAGAAAAAAAACCACCACAGGTTTTACCTACCTACATACAACATAAAAATTCCTAGCGATTACAAAATAGTCCCTATTGTTTGTTTTGTAAGCTATGTGCTTAACGTATAACAGGACTCAGTTTGAAGACAATACGAATTTTCCTGTGGAATATAAACAAACAAACCCTATAACGAAGCCCGAATGTTAATGCTAGTGAAGTGCTAATCTTTACCGAAGCCAGGTTAATCAGCCGTGTGGTGACGGCAGAGTAGAATACAATTGTCACCACCCCAAATCTCTCCCGTGGGTGTCGTACAAGACGACTAAGGATAAATCAGCGATGAGGAATGGGCAGCAGCGTTCCTCTTATATCACCTAGCAATAGTACTGCGACTTTTGTGCCCGATAAATGGCAATAGGCTCGCCACCTATTACATGGGACCTAACATAATTGGCGAAATGTGGGTGCTAGTTCACCTCTGCCTACCCCTTCGGGGATATAGGCGTGACTTATGTATGTATGTATGTATGTAGGTTAATCAGACATAAATTACAACTTACAAATAACAACTTACAATTTACAAATATATACATCACGTCATATAAATCACGTCTTTATATCCTTGAAGGGGTAAGCAAAGTGAATCAACACCCACGTTTCGCCAATAAAGAACCTTACCCATGTAAAGAAGGCAAGCCTATTGCCATCTATCGGGCATGTAAATCGCAGTATATTGCTCGGTGATATAATCGGAACGCTGCTGCCCATTACTCATCGCTGTCTGAACCGTAGGGTATCGTATTTTTTTTATTTATATGTTTTATTATTATTACATTTTATCTTAAACACTTTTCGTAATAACACCATAATTATATGTATACACTTTTTTTTTTCATTACGCCTGTGGTGACATAGTCTAAATGCAAATAAAAAATATAATTAGCCCTAACCCTAACCCGCGGCTGCCGTTACGCCGTACCCTCGTAACGCCTAGCTCGTAGCAGCGTAATAAACAATGTTGCCGTGCATAATATCACTTACGATGCGTAGGTACTTACGCTGCGACATAATTATTTTTACAAAGTAATTTTTTTTTTAAAATATAATGTCATAATGTGGGAGACGAATCTTCCGGAATCCTAACAAATTTTCTTCTAAGGTTGTTGTTGTTGTTGTTGTTGTTGTTTGTGAAATTATTTTGATATCTTATCCTACTTTGAAAGTTCATAATGATGGCTGAAAATCACAAAAAAAATATTTTATTCAATTTATACATGTAGCTACCTACCTAGGTAGGTACCTACTACCGTAAAACGGGGTGAAATGACACAATTTGGAACTTTACTTGTTTTTTAATTAGTTGTTTTTACCTACCTAGGTACATACCTAGCTAGTTACCTATTCAATTATTTTCATTGCCTCAATTCGGTGAAAATATTAATTATTTTCATTGCTTCTTTCAATCATACAGTGACATCTTGCGGTGAAAATAGTAATTATTTTCATTACCTCTTTCAGTCATACAGTGACATTTTGCGGTAAAAATATTAATTATTTTCATTGCCTCTTTTAATCAAACAGTGACATCTTTCGGTGAAAATAGTAACTTTCATATTACTATTACAAGCATGCTAGTATGTCACAAATCCGAAAGCAAGCTTATAGGGCATTGCTTTCAGGCTTGTGACGTAATTAGAGTGTCAGGCGCTAGATGGCAGTTATCATAAAAATGTAGTTTCTATTTAAGAAGATTCTTTTAGAAAAGTAACTATTTTTCTGCTCATCAAAATTGGGTTAACGTGCCTTTCGAAGCATGCAGGAACTCGAGATAATAAATTTTTGGTCACCCATCCAATGACCGGCCTTAGCAAACATTACTTAGTTTACGCAATTGCAGGCCAAGGGCGCTATGCCCCTGCACTAGCGAACTCCTCATAGTTATTAATAAGGTACGTACTTACTACAAAAGTATTATTACAAAAAATATTTACAAAAAAAAAACCAAATTAGGTAATTGTTGGTGAAAGCAAAATGTAAGTAAATAAAAATTTACTCAAGTTATTCGAATAACTTCATCCGAATCACTCTTTCCGTTCATCGGTCTCTCGACATAGTCTTTGCTGTTTCTGTTCTATAGATTCATTCATTCATCACAAGCACCTTAACGGGGTGATGAATGAGATGAATCAAAAGGGAGTGGATGGCTGGATGACGTATGCCCGATTTAATGGAAGAGGAACATAACAGGAAGAAGAAGTTCCATGCAATTTGCTCTTTAATTTTCACCTATAGTGCAGAATAATTTATCAGTCTTTTTTTTAGTCAGCTATAAAATTTTTCGTTGCAATAGTAAAAATAATAATACCTAAAATAAAAAGAAAATTACCGCAAAAAAGTGTAAAGTTTATCATAACTTCAGATTTTAATTCGAACATTAGATTATAAATATTAGAAAAATTAAAAGCAAAAAGCTTGCCCCCTATTACATGGGACCGAAAATAGTTGGCGAAAGGGTATTACTCTGCCCACCCCTCTGCACACCCCTTCAGACGTGATTTGTAGTAGGTATGTATAATGTAAAAGCCGTGTGGTGACGGCAGAGTAGAATACAATTGTCACCACCCCAAAACTCTCCCGTGGGTGTCGTACAAGGCGACTAAGGATAAATCATTGATGAGGAACGGGCAGCAGCGTTCCTCTTATACCACCCAGCAATGTACTGCGACTTTTGTGCCCGAAAAATGGCAATAGGCTCGCCACCTATTACATGGGACCTGACATATTTGGCGAAACGTGGGTGCTAGTTCACCTCTGCCTACCCCTTCGGGGATATAGGCGTGATTTATGTATGTATCTATGTATAATCAATTAAAGTATCGTATTATCCTAATCGATTGGCCACTTGGTTAGGCCTGTTTAGCTTCTGGACGTACATTCAAAGCTTTTTCCGAAGTTGCGAGACTGTTATCTCTGCCTACCGTGTAATCACAATATATTACATAAAAGTTAAGTTCCCTAATCATACGCTGTTCCGCTACCAACAAAATTAACGGAGCTGGGCGAGTGGCAATTACCGTCTGTGAACTTTATCTACTAGTTGAGTCACTGATTTGAGATATCGCTACTTCGGCGCTACTAGCGGATCTCGAACGGTTGTCACTTGAGAAGGCTATTAGTGATTTTAGATATTTTTACATACATACATACATAATTCACGCCTATATCCCCGAAGGGGTAGGCAGAGGTGAACTAGCACCCACGTTTCGCCAATTATGTTAGGTCCCATGTAATAGGTGGCGAGCCTATTGCCATTTATCGGGCACAAAAGTCGCAGTAAATTGCTAGGTGGTATAAGAGGAACGCTACTGCCCATTCCTCATCACTGATTTATCCTTAGTCGCCTTGTACGACACCCACGGAAGTGATTTGGGCTGATGACAATTGTATTCTACTCTGCCGTCACCACACGGCGTAATAAAATTTTATACCTAAATATAAGTCCTTGAAATAAAGTTGAAAAAAAATAATGGACATATGTGATTGATTCAGAGAAACACATAAGTAAAATATTAATAAGTTAAAATATATTTAGTTAGGTGTAAGCAATGACATGGTAAAACGAAGCCGAAAATAACAATTGTAAGTGATCTATCAAGATATTGACAAGATACTTAATTCAAATATAGAAAGCTGATGATTATAAAAAACATAAAGAACAGTATAAAAACCTCTTTGTTCTTACACTCCTCCTTAATCTCAGCTCTCTTACACTGCATTCACTCTTACACCCAAGCCTTGCACACAAAACTCAAACTTCCCTCGCAACAATGGTTTCGTAAGCACGTCTGCAAACATATGCTCAGTCTTCTTATACTTGAGCTCTATTTCACCATCTGCAACAGTACCTCTCACAAAATGATATCTAATATCGATGTGTTTGGTGTGTTGGTGTTGCACTGGATTTTGTGCAATAGCTATAGCTGATTGACTATCTGAATACAGGGTAACAGGTTTAGACTGATATCCTAACTCCTCTGTAAGTCTACGTAAAAAGATAGCCTCCTTTGAAGCTTCTGATAGTGCTACATACTCAGCCTCTGCTGTTGACAACGCTACTGTACGTTGTTTCATTGATTTCCAAGATATAGCTCCTCCTTGCCATAAAAATGCAAATCCAGAATAGGATTTTCTGTCCATGTCACCAGCATAGTCTGCATCTACGTAACCTTCAATGGATGAATTCAAAACATCTTTAGAGAACGTCACTCCATGCGTTTTAGTTCCTTTAAGATATCGCAATACTCTCTTAGCTGCTATCCAGTGAGCTTCAGCATGTTTATCGTTAAACTGACTTAGGTAACTGGTCACGTGTGCTATATCTGGCCGAGCACATACAGCTAAGTACATTAGTGATCCTACTAATTCCCGATATGGATACTTTTTCTCCAAACTCAGATTTGGGTCTGCAACTTCAAGACGTTGACCTGGTACACTTGGTGTAGCAACAGTCTTGCAGTCCTCCATATTGAATTTCTGCAGCAGTTTATCAATATACTTCTCCTGACTTAAACTGATATACTCTTCTGTTTGTTTCACATTCATTCCTAGAAACAAATCTACACTTCCAAGATCTCTCATCTCAAAAGTTTTTTGTAATTCCGATTTCATTGATTCTCTTTCTGTCTTATTGTTCCACAAAATAAGAATATCATCAACGTAAATCGCTATAACCATCAAACTGTTCTTGTTTCTTCTGATATAGACACATGGCTCATTTGCTGATCTTTTGAAACCGAGTCTTATAAGTGCTTGATTCAATTTTTCGTACCATGCCCTAGGTGCTTGCTTCAAGCCATATAGAGCCTTTTTCATCAGGCATACATGATTTTCCTTACCTGCCACTTCAAAGCCTTTAGGTTGTTTCATGTATACTGTCTCATTTAGATCACCATTCAAAAATGCAGTCACGACGTCCATTTGATCTATTTGGAGTCGATTCTTAGCAGCAATGGCGAGCAGCAATCTCAACGTGCTATGTCGTACAACAGGTGAAAATGTTTCGTTGTAGTCGACACCTTTGACTTGTGTAAAACCTCTTGCTACTAGTCGTGCCTTAAATCGCTTCTTATTTCCTCCTTCTGATTTGATTTTAAGTACCCACTTAGAATCAATAACATTCTGGGCGATTCCGGGCTCGACAAGAATCCAGGTTTTATTTTTCTCTAATGCATTCAACTCTGCCTGAATTGCATTCTGCCATTCGGTTTTGTGCCGTCCTGAAAGCGCTTCATTGATGCACGAGGGTTCTTCATCATCAGTCTCCAAAGCTGTCTGATAGAGATAGTAATCTGGATACTCTTTTGTTTTTCTATCTCTTATAGGATATCTTCTGGTTTCCCTTTCTTCAGACTCTTGAAACGTTTCATTTTGATTTAAAGAACTTTCCCCTCTTGTTTCACTTTCTGGCATCTGACCGTCTTCTGGTTGGATACAGTCAACAAATTCTTCTTCCTCATGTTCTTCTTCAGTGACTTCTCTTTCACAAAATCTCTCTTGATTATTGATGTCTACTGCATGTGGAGTGCTAGAACTGAATTTTGGGACAGTTCCTTCAACAGCACCTATTATTTGTTGAGTGTCTTCAGTTAGTTCGTTTTTGTTTTCTGAAGAAGATGAATATTTCTGGTTTTCAAAAAATATTACATCTCTCGCTTTGTAGAATTTCAAAGTTGCAGGATCAAACAAACGGTAACCTTTTGACTCTTCACAATATCCTAAAAACAGTAACTCTTTACTTTTAGGGTCCCACTTGCTGCGCTTCTCATCTGGAATACGCATAAACGCCTTGCATCCAAAGACTCGAATCATGCTTAGATCAGTCTTCTTCCCAGACCAAGCTTCCTCAGGAGTCATATTCCTTACTGCTATTGTCGGTGAACGGTTCTTCAGATAAACAGCAGTGTTTACAGCTTCAGCCCAAAATTTCTTACTTAATTGAGTCTCTTGGAGCATACATCGCCCCTTTTCGACTATGGTGCGATTTGCCCTTTCTGCAACACCATTTTGCTGCGGAGTATATTGTATAGTTAATTGATGATGGATACCATTTGACTTCAAAAAGTTTTCCACTTCACGATTAACAAACTCGCTACCGTTATCCGATCTAATATTCTTAATTTTCTTACCGGTTTGATTTTCTGCCAAAATTTGAAATTCTTTCAACTTCTGTAAAACTTCCGTCTTTTGTTTCAAGAAATAAACAAAAGTTTTCCGCGTTTTATCATCTATTATGGTCATAAAATATTTATAACCGCCATATGAATCTACAGACATAGGACCGCATAAATCTGTATGAATCAACTCGAGTATTTCTGTCGCTCTCGACGCTTGATTTTTCTGAAACGGTAATTTCGTTTGCTTCCCAAGCAAACATTCTGAACAATCAATCTTTTCAGAACAATTGTTGAAACTTACCCCGGTTGCCATTTTGTCACGTAAAAGTTTTAAGTTACGTACTCCTAAATGTGCCATCCTCCGATGCCATAACCTCATATCAGCATTAGATGTGGTATGTAAAGCTGTTCCCTGTAAGCAGTTTTTAAGTTTATACACACCCCTATCTAACACACCTCGTACAATGACTTTACCCTTCAGGCTAATTTCACAACAATCAGACTTAAACTCTACTGTGTGACCTTTCTTTACAATTGTACTAACACTTAGTAAATTATTTGATAAACTAGGTACATACCAAACATCATGCACTGTCAAACTTAGCCTATCGAGACTTACAGATCCCATGCACTCTGCAAAAACTTTTTCACCATTAGCACACGTTATTTCTCTTTTATCAATTGCCTTTACATTAAATAACCACGCACCGTTATTAGTCATGTGATGAGAAGCACCAGAGTCTATAACCCACTCTTCACTTGTATGCTTCTCACTGGTTGCAAAAGCAAAAGCATTCATTGCATCGCCCTTCTTCTTGCTATTCTGCGGACATTCCAACGCCTTGTGTGGTCCTTCACAAATATAACACTTGATCTTCATTTTTGTGTTGCGTTTGTACTTTTTCTCTGTATTTTTCGCAGATAAAGCAGAAGTAGATGGCATTGAATCGTCATAAGAGTCTTCTAATTGTAAAAGTTTCATTTTAACATAATCTGAAGTCAATGTCTCTTCTCTACTTTCTAAAGCTAGTCTCAGCGATTGATATTTGTCAGTAAGTCCTTGGAGCATTAACGTAGCAACTAGCTCATCGTCAATCTCTTTGCCCAAATCTCTAAGTTGTTGAGCAACTGTCAGAATCTCTGTTACGTACTCTCTAATCGTGTGGAATCTTTCCAATTTCAAGCTAACCAATTTAGATAAAAGTCTGCACCTGTTGTTTAGTCCCTTATCCTCAAAAGCTGCTTGCAAAGCATTCCAGGCTTCTTTAGCCGTTTTCGCTCTCCGTACGTGTATAAGACATTCAGGTTTTACCATTAAACATATGCGCGCTCTTGCCTTTTGGTCGCACCTCACTTCTACAGCATCATTAGCATCTGGAGCTCTCTCCGTATATTGCCACAAATCTTCATGGATTAGTTGTAATTCCATAAGAAATTTCCAATTGCCGTAATTTGAACTGCCCTCTAGCTTTTCAAACGTTGGTAAACTCATATTGTTTTCACGCTTCTCTTCAGATCTCACTTCACTAAGTTTATTCGAATCTGAACTCATTTTTATCACCACTTACTACTTATTATGTCCTCTGGGCCCATAACCTGTGATTGATTCAGAGAAACACATAAGTAAAATATTAATAAGTTAAAATATATTTAGTTAGGTGTAAGCAATGACATGGTAAAACGAAGCCGAAAATAACAATTGTAAGTGATCTATCAAGATATTGACAAGATACTTAATTCAAATATAGAAAGCTGATGATTATAAAAAACATAAAGAACAGTATAAAAACCTCTTTGTTCTTACAACATAACTATTGTTTTAAAGGAATTATACACTACTACTAAATAATGAGGGATAATCGGCAATTTCATACTTTAACCCCTATTAAATAAACGGACCTTGTGATAAATTAACAAACGCATCAAAAGTGATTCTGTGTTTTTCGAGCTAGGGAAAATGAGTATCGTGTGGTGACGGCAGAGCAGAATAAAATTGTCACCACACCATCTCTCTCTTGGGTGTCGTACAAGCAAGGCGTACAACAGGGCGAGTAAGGTTTAGACAGCAATGGCTAATGAACAGCAGCATTTCTCTTATGCCACCTAGCAATGTACTGCGATTTCCGTGCCCGATAAATGGCAATAGGCTCGCCATCTATTACATGGGACCCAACGTGGGTGTTTTTTCATTTCTGCCTACCCGTGATATAGGCGTGATTTATGTCTGTCTATGTGAAAATGAGCTAGCTAGCTATCGACTTTAAGGACCGTAGTAGGGGTGATTGCCGTATCACGGGAGTATTTTCAGTATTACGAGAGCGTGTCGATCTACGTAAACGCCGCCGGGTCTGCCAGAAGACCCGCGCCTGTGTGAGGCACTCTGCCAAAGAGTATGCGTCTCGCAGTTGGGTCACTTCGTTTAAAACATAGAAGGAAACAAATTTGTTAGTTAACTAAAACGGTATTTGCCAGAAAATATTTTTTAAAGTGTGCAGTAGTTGTTTATGTAGATTATTTTCAGTGTTTATAGTAGTCGCCATTGATTGAGATTCTTCTTCTTCTCCCTGCCCTGTTCCCAGTCTATCTGGAGTCGGCGCAGTATGTTTCCTCTTCCATTCATATGGGTCAGACGTCGTCAAGCCATCCACTCCCTTTTGATTCATATCATCCATCAGACCGGAGAGGTGTTAGTAATGAATGAATGTACAAAAAAAGTGATGGAAAGGACCATGTCGAGAAACTGAACGGAGACAGTGATTTTGATGACAACATTCCAATCCGTACTGCTCAAGGTTTTGGCTTAGGTTTCACAGCCGGCTGCCTGGCTGACACCAACCCTGTTTGGGTAAAAATTTGATATATAATTGGGTATAAAATTGCAAACAATATCACAATAATTGTAAATACTTTATCTATATCTTTCCCGCGTCTGCCTTGTTAGATAACATTAAGAGAAAAAAATCAAGATTAACTTAAGCATGCATTACAATAAACAATAGATTCTTAATTAGTAGGCCTATTCGCTAACTCTTTTTGACAGTTAAAAGTGATGATCACTGATCTATTTACTTATCCATTACTGTTTTCACAGGACAAGTGTCACAATGGCGTTATAGTAAAGTAGTAATGGATCAGTAAATAGCTCAGTGATTATCACTCTCAAGTGTCAAAAAAAGTTAGCGAATAGGCCTAGAGATCACTTGCGGTGATAATAGAAATTAACGCGCCAACAAACAAGGCTGAGATTGTCCAGAGATGTACCCTACGGTCAAGGGCACTTCAGGCTACAGTGGCAGTTCTGCCAAATTTCTTCAAACCGTAACTTGTTTGTGGTAGAGCCCAAATTCGATTGAGATAATTTGACATTTTGTAGTGGCCGTAAGAAATGCAACAAGTAAAAAAAATATTTGCAATATTGGAGACATGGATAGGAAACCTCACTGTTCATAAGTCTGAGACCGATCATTGGATGGGTGACCAATAACATGTTATCTCCATCTGTGCTTCGGAACTTCGGAAGGCATGGTAAGCCATTGGTCCCGTTTGCATCTGCAGTCATTAATACCCACCAATCCGCACTGGGCCAGTGCGGTGGGTTATGGTCCTTACTGCCTAATTATTCCATCCCTAGGGATAGTATGTGCCCAAGCAGTGGGGAAAATAAAGGGCAAGTAACAAAAATTTGTAAGTAAACCTTTCTTTATTGCATTTGAGCATACCATTACGTAGTCTTTGTCCGAATACGTACGCGTGCGCGCGCAAATGTGCGAGGCGCCATAACCCGCGGATTCTAACCTAAATTCGAATTTCGAGCTGGGCTTTCCGCCGACGCGCGCGCCCGGCCAGCACCGAATTTAAAAATAAAACTTTTTTTTCTTTTCCGGACTCCACCGCCGCGGCAAAGGTGTTATCAGGGTACTGTTTAGTGATTTTTTTTTCATCTTTTTCCCACAAAAACCACTTGTTTTAACTTGTGTGCACGGTATAATGTTTAAAAATAGTTTGTGCGTATGCAAACTTATTGCAGAAGGAATGGTTAGATGACACAAAACCTTGGTTCCTATTGTTCGGTGTAAAATTGTGAATGGGAGTTATTTTACAGAAATTACATACAGTGTTCAAGTGTAGTGATGGAACGCAGGTGACGTTAATTTTGGATTTCGCTCGCGTGAGTTTCGCTGTTTTGAGAGATATTTCTACATAATTATTTATAGTGTGGATTGGTTTTTGGTAGCATCGCCGTTCGTATACAATGTGGGAAACCCACGCTTGATTTTGGACGTAGCGTAGGAACAGAAGACATTAAAATTCGCTTCGCAAACAAACCGAAATGAAATATTTGTAATTAAACTTCTAAACAATCATTACATATTCAGGCGAGGTGCGGGCTTAATGTACATTACGAGCAAGACATACATACATACATAAATCACGCCTACATCCCCGAAGAAGTAGGCAGAGGTGAATTAACACCCACGTTTCGCCATCTAGGTTAGGTGCCATGTAATAGGTGGCGAGCCTATTGCCATTTATCGGGCACGGAAATACATTGCTAGGTGGCATAAGATGAACGCTGCTGCCCATTACTCATTGCTGTCTATAACCCTGTCGCTTTGTACGACACCTACGGAAGAGATGTTGGTGGTGACAATTGTATTCTGCTCTGCCGTCACCACACGAGCAAGACGGCTATTTAATATTCTGAAATCGTATTGTAATATTGAGCGAGCGCTTTTTAATTGAGATTGTAATTATATTCATTACTAAAAGACCTTTGCTTGTATAGAGCTTTCGTAAGTTCTGCACTGGAACGTGTGTGATTCTTATCAAATATGGCTGGACAGAGAGAGAAATCAGGGTGGCAAAGGGAGTGTTGACATGTTGTGACCTACACACCTAAACCTACACTTGGGTCACAAGTCCCAGACGCTGCCACTGACTCCCCTCCCTGCCACACTATGGACCCGGCACCCTCACGGTGAATCTATGGAATGCTAAGACTTACTGCCGCACTCAGAGACGTCAATTAACTTTGATGAGTATTTAATGTGAAAAATTTTCATTCAAATCTAGACCATAGACCCGGCAAGAATTGGGACTAGTATTGAATTGTCGTTTTTTGACGTTAAGTACTCATTATCGTTATCTGACGTCTCTGGGTGCGGCAGTTATCGTCTCTGCCTTATGGTGACTGATGAGCTGAATTACAATTGTCACCATTCCATCTCTCCCGCGGGTGTTATACAAAATGACTAAGGTTATAAAGTGAGGCGTGACAATTATATTCTGTTCTGCCGTCACGTCACCACACGGAGCACATAATTATAAAAAATACTAGTTACACCTGCAAACGTTGCTTTACCCTTAGGGTATAAAAAATAGACCCAGGGGTATAAAAAATAGCTTACCTATTCTCAGATTTACCAAATTTACACACAAAATTTCCTAAAAATTGCTCAAGCCGTTTCGGAGGAGTTTTTTAACAAACACAGTGACACGAGATTTTTATAAATTAGATACTACATAAACATAATAGACGACAATGACTCGAGTACAAACGTCTGTGCTTATCACAAACATTTGCCCCAACCAGGATTCGAACCCGGGACCTTGGCCGATACGGGCAATCCGACCATTCGACTAACCCGGCTGTATATCCTTCTTGTCTAACGTATTCGTCCACCCTCCCCCTTTTGTTTAGTCCACTCTGCGATAAAAATTTACTACTGTTTAGTTTGTATAAATTTTAATATTCAATGCTTTCCATACGCGTTACTCTCAACGCGCGTACGGTTGGTGGTTGCATGCACCTATTCGCTAACTTTTTTTGACACTTGAGAATGATAATCAATCACTGAACTATTTACTGACCCATTACTACTTTACTATAACGCTTTGTGACACTTCTCTTGTGAAAACAGTAATGGTTAAGTAAAAAGTTCGGAGATCATCAGTTTCAACCGTCAAAAAAAGTTAGCGAATGTGGCAATCGTTTCATAACGATAATGTGTCGAAGTTCGTCACGATCGGCCATATTACTTTGGTATCTACAGCGTCTTAGCTTGCGCTACCAACATAACTAGGAACTTACGTAGACGATTTTGGTCACGTGATTTCTCGACGACTTACGTCAAATCCCATACATTTTGCTTTATCGAACTTCGTTATCTTTGTCGGTATGTTGCTTTGTCTAGGCCCCCTGGTAGCATAAAAAGCACCCGACGGATCGCGTTGACAGCTGTAACAAAAGAAATTCTTCTTCTTCCAACCCTTATCCCGCTCTAGGCTGGGTCGGTACTGCATGTTTTCGCTGTCCTCCTTTACACAATCCATCCATTTCTTCTTTGGTCTGTGTCACCTTCTACGTTCTTCCAGGTTCATACCTAACATTCATCTGCCAACATAGCTTTCATCTCTTCGCATAACATAACCAAACCATCCAAGTCTATTACTCCGCAGTCTCACAGTCACTGGCGCTACTTTCAAAGCTCCCGTTACAAAGACAGTAAATTCAGAAAAGTTTCTAAAAACTATTTGTACTCATGCGGAAATTGAACCCGAATCCTCCGCAATCCGGGCAGATAATTATGCCACTTCAAAATTCAAAAAGGCTTACGTTTAACTGATCACCTGATTTAGTAAAATATCATAGGATAGTATATGATCACCAGAATATAAAACCGCATTTTAATTTAAATTTAATCTATAACCAAAGTTTGTACATCTTGCTACCCTATTAAAGCAAATGACTCCAAACAAATCATTGTTGACCCAACAATAGTTAATGAACACTAAACTATTAACCACATTTTAATTATATTTATTGTTAAATGTCTTCAAGCTCTTTATGTATCTATATGAACTGATTAACCACTAAAAAAATATTTCTTGTGCGTTTGTTCTACCAAAATATTTCTATAGCTCTAAAACAAATATGAGTCATACAATTTCATTAAATCTTTTATTAAAATTATAAGTTATTAAAATTATTATGAGTAGAGGTTTAGCCGGAGACATGACTTAATATGGAATCATTATACATTAATTGGTAATGCGATCACATTTTATGGCAATCATAGTGATTTAACTGGGCAAAATAGCACATTAATTTGCTCGCAAAAATTTGGTGATCATTTACTACTTTTGGTCTTCAAATAAAATTTGAACTACAGCCGTGAATAAAACAGCTCGAACTTTTATTATTTTAGGCTTATTTTTTTTGGTGTTAAGTATATATTTTTGGTAAAAGAGCTTACTGCCGCACTTAGACACGTCAATTAACTTTAATGAGTATTTAATGTCAAAAAATTTCATTGAAATCTAGACCATAGACCCGACAAAAATGACAATTCAAAACTAGTCGCTAGTTTTGAATTGTCATTTTTTGACGTTAAGTACTCATTAACGTTATTTGACGTCTCTGAGTGCGGCAGTTAGGGTTGTTTTCTGGTGGTCATAATATTTATTCCCAATAAAAAATATAAAACAATTTTTTTAACGATAAATTATGTACAGAAACCTGTTGCAAATGTTTTATTGGATTACCTAAATAGTAAACTCATATTTGCGACACTTGTATTTTTGCTTCGCTGATAATCAAGCTCATAATCTCTGCTAATAAAAAAGATTAATTAATACCAGTAAATTACATACTAACGGCATATTTCGTCATTTTTCATATTATTTTTTCATCATCATTCAACCCTGGGACCAATAGTGCGCCGATAGCCTGGACCAATCGACAGAAAACAAGATCTAACAGATTTTAGTTTACATTCATGATGCCGTCAATTATAAATAACTCTTTATTGCACATCACAGTTAATAATGAACAAACTATAAGTGATAAAATTTGCAGGGGCGAACTTATCTCCAAAAGAGATCTCTTCCAGCCAACCCAGAATGGGTGTCGGAGACTACAGAAATATTCATATTCATATTCATATTCATTTATTCACAAAATTTGTTACAATAATGTACAATAAAATATAATAATAAACGGGTGACATCTAGTGCACGGTTGTATGAGAAATAAATCTAATATAAACATACATACCTAACTAAGCTAATCATGCATATAAATTGACATACAATACTCATAATAAATACTTAAATAAATATTAAAATAAATAATTTTTTAAAAAGTCTTTTACACCCATACATACATAAATCACGCCTATATCCCCGAAGGGGTAGGCAGATGTGAACTAGCACCCACTTTTCGCCAATTATGTTAGGTCCCACGTATTAGGTGGCGAGCCTATTGCCGTTTATCGGGCACAAAAGTCGCAGTGCTTTGCTAGGTGGTATAAGAGGAACGCTGCTGCCCATTCCTCATCACTTATTTATCCTTAATAAGTTAAGTCTTTTCTGCTATAAAAATTAGTTCCGCGATTGTTTAGAAGATATGTCACGTATGAAAAACAAACCTTTAAATCTGAATATGTTTTGGGTGCTAAAAATTAATCACCCAACTCTGTTATTATAAAACTCGGTTAATATAAACATTATTAAAATCAAGCTTCTTATGAAGAGTTTATAATTAGATAACGTGCCTTATTCAAGGTTGTGTTGTTAACGAACGTTTTGCTTGGCATTTGATCTTTTACATACATAACTCACGCCCGTATCCCCGAAGGGGTAGGCAGAGGTGAATTAACACCCATTTTTCACTAATTATGTTAGGCCCCATGTATTAGGTGGCGAGCCTATTGCCATATATAGGGCACATAATGGGGATTTGAATTTATAGGTATAATAAGTATATCACTAATTTTGTTGTCGTCATAGTAATTTATTATGCTTTGCCGTATGGTGAAGGCAGAGCAGAATACAATTGCCACCACCTCTCGCGGGTGTCGTACAAGGCGACTAAGGGTAAAGACAACGATGAGTAAGGGGCAGCAGCGTTCCTCTTATACCACCTACCAATATAAGGCGCTCGCCACCTATCACCTAAATAGGACCTTACATAATTGGTGAAACGTGGGTGTTAATTCACCCCTGCCCCCGCAATCGGAAATAAATATGCGTGATTTAGGTAGGGGAAGGGCTCCCAAAACGGGTGTATAAAATATTTGCCGATACGCCAGGCGAGATGTGGAGACTTCGTTCCTTCTTGCCTCCTTAAGGGAGCTCCTTGTGTATGCTGTTGTTGGTTGTTTTTTCCTCTACCGTTCGGGTTTCCTCCACTTTTACGACACCCCTGGGGTGAATCAGGGTTGGCACTTTCTACGTTAGCTTGGAAGGAATCCTGAAAAGTAATTAGGAATGTTCGTAAAAGAGTTGCGTTAACTCCACTCTAGTTAATTGCATCCGAGACGGTTCGGTGGCGAAATGAATATATTGATCATGGTTGGTGTAGGGTGCCCATGATTTGGGTCCGAACATAGAAATGTTTGTGTTAAATAAAGTTTGTTTTTAATAATGAATGCCGTTATTGTATAGTGACAGTAGATATAAATACAATAATTATTGTCGCTATATAGTACGTAATACAAAAAATGGCAATCCGTTCCGTCTCTTTTCTATACATTCATTCATCGCTAGCACCTTTACGGTGTGTTGGATGATATGAACCAAAAGGGAGTGGAGGGCTTGATGACGTCTGACTGATATGAATGGAAGAGGAAACACACTGCGCCGACCCCAGATAGATTGGGAGCAGGGCAGGGAGAAGAAGAAGACAAAAAATGGCAGTCAAAACTTGACCACAGACCCGGCAAGAATAGCGACTAGTTTTAAATTGACTTTTTGTATTAAGTACTCATTATTAGAGTTATAATAATAGGGGTTAAAGTATGAAATTGCCGATGTTCCCTCATTATTTAGTTGTAGTGTATAATTCCTTTAAAACAATAGTTATGTCCATTATTCTTTTTTATATTTTAAAATTATTTTCAAGGACTAAATTTATGTATAACATTTTATCTTATTTTTATTTATTTCACTACAAATAAATCTTCAAAAACAGCTCGTCCTAAGTACCCCTTAGATCCACGGACACGGATACCAGCCCGTCTCCGTTATAAAAAATTCTCTAAAATAAAAGCAATGTCAACATCATTCTTTTGCCCACTTTGCCTGAGGTCGGTGCTGTAATTTTCTTCTTCCAATCACATTGATCAGACGGCATCAGGCCATCCACTCCATCCCTTTAGACTCATATCATCCATTACTCCTTAAAGATGTTAGTGACGAATGTATAGAAAAGTAATCGAAAGGGCAATGTTGAGAGACTGCTTGTAGAGATTATTTATTTTAACCCCCGAATACAGAAACGCTACTCAAGTGTTGTTGAGCACTGCTTATAAAATTAAGTGGACAATACCTGTCAGAATTTGTATGGAAAAACGTCAATTTTGACAATACTTAAAAGTTTAGCAGGACTCAAACTTTGAGTAGCCTTTCTGTATTCGGGGGCAATGCCATTGTTCTAGTGCCCTAACAGGGCAATGTAAATTCATGTTGCAATAAAGAAATTTTAATTGGCCAACAATAAAGTTCTGGTTGTCTCAGCATACAGAACTTTAAAAAAACCTTTGCCCTAGCAAAAGTTTTACATTCGGTTCTGTTCGGATCTGTTCATTCAATGAATGAAAAGCAAGGAATCTGTTAGACAAGCACATTTAAATAAATGAGTATTTTTACGTGCACTCGGCGTATCCTCTATAACGCTATATTTGTTTACCTTAATAAATCTCGACGGCTATTTCATAACACACAGTACAGTGGGTAGCACGTTAGACTATTCAAAGCGATTATCTATAAAATACGTGAAGCAAAAACCTTGTACCCCTGACATTGTGTCAAACTTATGATTTCAATTAATTATGGTAGAATTTCGTTCACAGGACGACCTCTAGTTTAACTTAATATGAATGTTTGTATGGAACATTCTAGATGATTAGGGATCAGATACTAAATCAGTATTAGCATTTTTTACTACCGTATACAATGGTGACTAAGCGCCAAAATCACATCTATCTATCTACAGGCCTGCGGTGACGGCAGAGCAAAATACAATTGTCACCGCCCCCTGTCTTTCCCGCGTGTTGTGCAAGGTCACTATATAAATAGGAAGAGGATTGGGCATCAGCGTTTCCATTAGTACACGACTCAGCAATACTGCCATTAGCGGCCCGGCTTTCCCCATATTACATGGAGCCGATCATAGCTTGCGAAATGTGTGTGTTAATTCACCTCTGCCTACCTCTTACGGAAGGTACACAATTTAGTGGTTAAAATGCAAGAATAATGGCTTCCTTACCGGAAGGTAATAAAAAATGTATGCTGAGAGGTGTGGAGATGAGGAAGAAAATTATATAAGTAGCGAAAAATTTTATTGGGATAATATTTTTATTAAGATTGAATAGTCGAGAGCCGCGACACCCACTGGTGGTACCCCCATAAATTTATGGGTTGAGCAGGGGTTTTTTAACAGTCAATGTAAATGGATGCCCAGTACATAAATAAATAATAAATATTTTTACACTCACACCTATCATCTATCCCAAAGTAAGTAGCCTAAGCACTTGTGTTATGGATACTAGATGACGGACATATTTTTAATATTATGTATATAAATATTGAAAATATACTACATAAACATATACACAACCATGACTCGGAAACAAACATTTGTGGTCATCACAAAGTTTGCCCCTACCAGGATTCGAACCCGGGACCTCTTGGCCAATACCCAGCAATCTGACCATTCGACCAAGGCGGCAGTGATAAAAAAGTGTACATATAAGCTAATAAGCATACTGCACCCGAATGGCGGAGGGCTAACCACCAACAATAGCACACCCAAAGAGTCATTTTTCAATATATTCATTTATCACTAGCACCTTTCCGGTGTGATGGATGACATGGATCAAAAGGGAGTGGATGGTTTGATGACGCCTGACCGATATTAATAGAAGAGGAAACATATTGCGTTGACCCCAGATAAACTGGGAACAGAGAACACAGAACTGCACAATTAAAGCGAAAATAAATCTTACATACCAGGTCACTTTTTTATCACTCCCATATTTATTGCTCCCATAGTGAAATTTGTTCAGTTTGATGGTCGGAACGAATTCCAAAAATTTATACAGTGATAAAAAAGTGACCTGTATGTATTTATTAATTGAAGAAATTATTTGTCCGAATCGCGACCAACCATTATGGACACTGCGTACCCCGCTGTGCTGCGTTGTAGAAGGTAAATAAGGACGGCACGCTGCTAGAAATACAGCATGGATTTCATTTGGAGTGATCATTGAACGGTGGAGCTCGATAGCGCGCTCGGCCTGCGATTACGTAAACTAAGCAAAGTTGTCTAAGGCCAGTCATTGGATGGGTGTCCAAAAATTTATTATCTCTAGTTCCTCCGTGTTCTTTTTCCGGTTTCTTTTGTCTAAGTTTTATTTGACGTGAATTTGGCAGACCGTTCGTCGACCGAGTCATTCCGCTCTGGGCTGCTGAAGACTTGACCTTCGCCTCTCGCGCGACATTAGTGTCTTCAGTTGCAATATATCGTATTATTCCTTAAAAAACTTAATACGAGTTCCTTGATAAACTACGTCTTCTATGCTGGCCTAAGAGCGAACAAATAACGTAGAACAGGCCAGCCCCGATTCATCCCATGGGTGTCGTAAAAGTCGACTAAGGGAGATTGCCCGGTGTAGACCAATAAGCACCTTGGGGCACCCGAATGGTGGAGGGCAAACTAACAACAACAACATACCCAAAGAAGGTTGGTGTCAGGCAGGCGGCCTGCTGTAAAACATAAGCCAAATGCTGAGCAGTTTGAAGAACTGAGAACGGATTCATCGGTCTCTCGACATGGTCCGTTCCGTCGCATTCCGTCCTATATATTCATCCATCACGAGCACCTTTCCGGTGTAATGGATGATAATATGAATCAAAAGGGAGTGGATGGCTTGATGACGTCCGACCGACATAATTGGAAGAGGAAACATACTGCGCCGACCCCAGATAGCCTGGGAACAGGGCAAGGAGAAGAAGAGTGTATGTATTGGCTATTTTTCAATGCTCGCACTAGAGTGCGCGCCAGATAAGTCTCCGCGCGGTGGGTGGCGCTGCTCGCTAACATTGACACTCCTAAACAAACAAAATAGCAGACGAATTTTAGGTCCAATTTTGACCACGCGCAGACTTATCTGGCGCGCACTCTACGCAGACGTCTACACAGACATCACTATACATTCTTCGGAGTCTATGGCAGATCTAGAGCACGCGATTCGGCGAGATAGCCCGTCATTGTTTACGTCTTCCAGAAAGCATCGGCCAAGCTCTTGAACCGGTAACCTTGGCGCCTTTTGTCGAATCGTGTTTGATTATCATTGAACTTACAATTTGCAGGATAGGTAGGTAC
Organism: Cataclysta lemnata; assembly: GCA_963931975.1. Classification (NCBI taxonomy): domain Eukaryota; kingdom Metazoa; phylum Arthropoda; class Insecta; order Lepidoptera; family Crambidae; genus Cataclysta; species Cataclysta lemnata. Next base: position 8,280,736 of record OZ008363.1, read on the forward strand.
TTACTTTTCATATACCTACAACATGTCTGTAACAGACATAATAGACTAATCCCCGAATACAGAAATGCTACTCTTAATATTTAAGTATGTAATGAGAAAATTGACGTTTATCCTTAGTCGCCTTGTACGACACCTCCGGGAGAGATTTGGGGAGGTGACAATTGTATTCTACTCTGCCGTCACCACACGGCTATATCAACATATCTGAATGCTGTTTAGCATACTTTTTGTCGGTAGCCTCTTTAACGGCTGGTCCCAAATTGCCAATACTCTATCTACAGTTAAAAGTAAGCTTACCAAAGTTAAATAACAGAACTTGCTAAGCAACTAAGCTGTAGTACTTCTATCTTTAACTGTTGATAGAATATTGGGACTCTCCGTAAGAGAGACTTTTCAATAGCCCACTTCTATAAATATAGTTTCATAGAGTAAGATATTTTATGAATGTTGATTTCGTGGTGACTTGGGGGCATTGCCCTACGCGTCTTCGTAAATAAAGTATTACTCAAGTCTTCGTATTATTATGAGGAAAGAATATGAAGTACTTTGTATACGAGCCATGCTTAAGGGAAAGTATAGGGGGAAGGGGCCCAAAAGGGGTGTGCTATCTAAAGCAGTTACTATCGTGTTCTAAATTCATTTCAGAAACGTTTATATTAGCATCTGGTAGTATACAATTGTCACCATCCGCAAAAATCTCCCGTGGGTGTCGTACAAGGCAAGTAAGGGTGAAGACAGCTATGAGTAACGATTTACGTGCCCGATAGATGGCAATAGCTTCTCCGTTAATTACATGGGTCCAAACTTAATTGGCGTAACGTGGGTGTTATACACCTCTGCCTACCCCTTCAGGGATATAGGCGTGATTTGTGTATGTATGTAATTGTATATGACCGCAAGTTCCCGTTTGTCATCAAGCTTACAGACCGACTCAAAGCCGACAAAGGGAATATGACGCGTTATCTTCGTTTCAAGTTTTAATAAATACAGTGTATCGATCGCTCGCTATCACTTACCGCTAAATTGATATCATTATTTTGTTCCACTATCAGTGTTGGGCTTTCTAGCGGGGAATTCACTACACGGACATGCCCGCGGGCATGCCTGCAGACATGCCCGCCGGGTCTCGCTTCTTTTAGGTAGGATGTTTGCCTAGGGTAGGACCGTCACAGTCAGTCTGGCCTTTACAAACGAGGTCCGCGGGGGCATGTCTGGCGGGCATGCCCGTCTAGTGAATTCCCCGCTTAAGTGACAAAGTTTTTACAGCCGCGCACTGTCTGTCGCCCTTTAACTAGAAGGCCGAGAGCTTGTACACAAAACTGACGAGCTCCCAAGCCGCATCGCAAGAACTTGTGAATTGGTTCGTATTCGTATGGCGCATTCCTTCAATTTCATTATTCTTTGTTCTTTGTTCTTCAAATCGCATCGCTTCGTAAATTACAGTAAATTGATAGATGGTATAAGAGGAACGCTGCTGCCCGAAAATCATAGCTATTTTTTCCCTTATTCGACACCAGCGGGAGAAATGGGGGGTGGTGACAATAGTATTGCGCTCTGTATTCACCTCACCACCCGGCTAAGATAATTAATTCAAGGCGATGGAAGTGTGTAAGGTTCATTGCAACAGACATTATATAGCATATAAACAACCGGTATCCGCTTGTTTCATTAAACTTCACAGTCCATACATATACATATTACATTAATCACGTCTGTATGGGTAGGGAGAGGTGAATTAATACCCACTTTTCCCCAATTAAGTTAGGTCCCATTTAACAGTTTGCGAGTCCATTGCCATATATTGAGCACATAAATCGCAGTACATACATTGCTAGGTGGTATGAGAGAATCCTGTTCATTAACTCATTACTAATCGCTGTCTTTGCCCTAAGTCGCCTTGTACGACACCCCGGGAGCGATGGCGGTGGTGACAATTGTATTCTGCTCTGCCTTCGTCACCTCACGGCTTTATTATATAGCGAAAGCAGTGATTACAGCTTGTTTCATCTTCTAGTGCTATCAAGACACAAGTGATCGAAGAATCAATAGGTTCATTGAATCTTTTCAAGAGAAGCTCTAATGATGTAGGATAGAGGAGCACTCGTGTATAAATATCTGGCCATAATAGTTATAAGAATAATGGCTGGAACACGTGCGGTCTATTTTTGGCCGACTGGCTTTTCCTATGACCCAACTAAAATAGTCCACCATAACAGTTCGGGCAGTTCGTCATCTGGTCCCACATGCCTACAGCCCATTTAGGACGAGTTGAAGAAAATCAAAATAAAGAATATTTTCATTGTGCAACTCGTGCCACGTTAAAACTAAAAGGGTATGAAACTCGTCTTAAATGGGCCGTAGGCATGTGGGAGCAGATGATGAACTACCCAACAGTTCAGAGGACCTAGCCAAGTGGCTTTTCTGTTCAAACGCAGAGAATACAAAAGTATGAAACTGGCGATTTTTTGAACAATTATTTTTTTGTGTACTTAACGGGTATCACCGTATCATAAAGCTTTTCCGAAGCTTTCCTGAACCATATACATACCTATTCGCTTCTTAAAACATAAAAGAGACACAAATCAAAACACATTTCTAGCAAAAAGGGGCTTAAGGCCATTCGTTTTGAGTACACAATATTTCGAACTATTTTTTGAGTTGTGCCGTTTTTTTTATTAAATGTGCCATATATACGTAGACGATATTTTACTAATAAACATATCGGGGAGACATGACTAACGCGTTAGGTTATCTCGGTCGACACGTTTTACTCCGACGATAGCTAGTAGATCACAGCGGGACATTGGCGGCTTACGACAGGTCTGCGAGCGAAAGTAAACGCCGCTACTACGTTTGAACTGTCAATCATAACGTTATAGTTAAAAATATATCTCAGTAAATCTGTAGCCATAAGAATAATGTTAACAGCATTATTGTGCTCCGACAATTAGTGATAAGATAGCCAGTCCCTATGTGGTTGAGGGTTCCAGGTGAAGCTCGATCCCATCTTCGGCCCTTATCGTCACTTGCCATCAGGTGAGAAGAAGAGCAATTGCATCTCTGCCTAGCATAAAATAGTTATTTTCATCCCACCATCTCGGAAAAAGCGTTTTTGCTCTTCGATATCTGAGTGCAAAAGCCGTTTTTATCCTCTAGAGGTTAAAGTAAATTTGAATTTAGAACATCGTGTGCAATGAGTTTGTGAATTCAAAACATCACATTTCTACCTCCATGGTGCCCAAATTGTCATGCAACCTATTTTAATTTGTTAAAAACTCAGACTCGGAACCTTCTTGGTGCACTTTTTTTGTAATTTGCTTTGCGCGCGCCATTTTCTTTTCACGTCACAAATTTGTTAAAACCTAGGAGTTCCGTGACGGTCAATCAGCTTGGCGCAAATCTTGCTTTAAACATTTTGATCGTCTACAACGCTTGCTGGATGCTTGAGTCAAGCATTTAAAAGCTATTTAGGTCTGTTTGATTTGTTTACGCTAGCAACGGAACAAAAACATACAGAAAATCAACGTGCTTGACTCAAGCTGATTGACCGTCTCGGAACTCCATTAGGGACGGTAATTTTTATTAGGGACTTACAGGTGTGTCTGGATTAATGTTGCGGGTGTGGCTGGGTGGATGGGTGGCTGTTGGAGGTGTGTCTGGGTGAATGGGTGTTTTGAGGGTGTGTCTAGGTGAATGGGTGTTTTGTTGGTGTGTCTGGGTGAATGGGTTTTTGTGGGTGTGTCTGAATGGATGGGTGAGTATTGTGGGTGTTTCTGGGTGATTGGGTTTTTTTGGGTGTGATTAGGTGTTTTATGGGTGTTTCTGGGTGATTGAGTGTTTTGTGAGTGTTTCTGGGTGGTTGAGTGTTTTTGGGTGTGATTGGGTGTTTTGTAGGTGTTTCTGGGTGAATGGGTGTTTTGTGGGTATTTCTGGGTGAATGGGTGTTTCTGGGTGAATGGGTGTTTTGGGGGTGTTTCTGGGTGAATGGGTGTTTTGTGGGTTTTTCTGGGTGAATGAGTGTTTTGTGTGTGTTTCTGGGTGAATGGGTGTTTTTTGGGTGTTTCTAGGTAAATGGGTGTTTTGTGGGTGTTTCTGGGTGAATGGGTGTTTTTTGGGTGTTTCTAGGTAAATGGGTGTTTTGTGGGTGTTTCTGGGTGAATGGGTGTTTTGTGGGTTTTTCTGCGTGAATGGGTGTTTTGTGGGTGTTTCTTGGCGAATGGGTGTTTTTTGGGTGTGTCTGAGTGGATGGGTGTGAATGTTGTGGGTGTTTCTGGGTGGGTGTTGAGAGTGTGTTTGGGTTAATGGGAGGGTGTTGTGGAAGTTTCTGGGTGAAAACAGAAACTGTTGTGATTGTATTTTTTTTTTTGTATTTTGCAATTTCCTCATTGGGGGGGATGAAAAGTTACGTGTTGCACTCGAGTGCAAAGATTTTTTACCTTGTGCTCTTTTAATTCCCTCGCTATCGCTCAGGATTCTAATTTTTGAATCACTCGCTACGCTCGTGATTCAATTTTAGAATCCTTCGCTAGCTCGGTCATCAAAATTGAGCACGCGGTTAAAAAACAACTTTGCACTCACGTACAACAAATAACTATTGTTGTACGTGACTGCAAAGTTGTTTTTTAACCTCGTGCTCAATTTTCAAAAGAGCACAAGGTGAAAAATCTTTGCACTCGAGTGCAACACGTAACTTTTCATCCCCCCCCAACGAGGAAATTGCAAAATACAAAAAAAAATACAATCTCAACAGTTTCTGTTTTCACCCAGAAACTTCCACAACACCCTCCCATTAACCCAAACACACTCTTAACACCCACTCAGAAACACCCACAACATTCACACCCGCAATACACACCCATTCACTCATACTCACCCAAAAAACACCCATTCACCCAGAAACACCCACAAAACACCCATTCACCCAGAAACACCCACAAAACACCCATTCACCCAGAAACACCCACAAAACACCCATTTACCCAGAAACACCCAAAAAAACACCCATTCACCCAGAAACACACACAAAACACCCATTTACCCAGAAACACCCACAAAACACCCATTCACCAAGAAACACCCACAAAACACCCATTCACCCAGAAACACCCATCCCTTCAGACACACCCACAAAACACCCATTCACCCAGACACACCCACAAAACACCCATTCACCTAGACACACCCACAAAACACCCATTCACCCAGACACACCTCCAAAACCCACCCATCTACCCAGCCACACCTGCAAAATTTATCCAGACACACCTGTAAGTACCTAAATTACCGTCCCTAATGGAGTTCCGAGACGGTCAATCAGCTTGAGTCAAGCACGTTGATTTTCTGTATGCTTTTGTTCCGTTGCTAGCGTAAACAAATCAAACAAACCTAAAAAGCTTTTAAATGCTTGACTCAAGCATCAAGCAAGCATTGTAGACGATCAAAATGTTTAAAGCAAGATTGACGCCAAGCTGATTGACCGTCACGGAACTCCAAGGTTTTAACAAATTTATGACGTGAAAAGAAAATGGCGCGCGCAAAGCAAATTACAAAAAAAGTACACCAAGAAGGTTCCGAGTCTGAGTTTTTAACAAATTAAAATAGGTTGCATGATAATTTCGGCACCATGAAGGTATAAATAAATAGGTATAATGATGGTTTGAATTCACAAACTCATTGCACACGATGTTCTAAATTCAAATTTACTTTAACCTCTAGAGGATAAAACGGCTTTTGCACTCAGATATCGAAGAGCAAAAACGCTTTTTCCGAGATGGTGGGATGAAATAGTAGATTTTCCATCAAGTGCACAAAACGAATCATTTTTGTCCGAGACTTTTAGCAGCCCGAGCCGAAGGCGAGGGCTGATAGTAATGTCGAGGATAAAAATCGTTTTGTGGACGAGTTAGAAACTCTGCTTTTCACTTCGATTGCGAGGAAATAAAACAGTAGTTTATCATAACATTTCTTAAAATTCAAATTAAAATTAGTACAGTTTTGGATACCGAAGGAAAAGTTTTTCCCAGTGATATTAGGTTTGGGCTGCAGACCTATACAGCCAAGTATTCAATTAATTTTCAAATAATAATTTTCGTAAATTAATTTAATAACCTACCGTACCTACTTGAATTAAAATTTGAATATCTTTTATATCTTAGAAAACACATTAGGCAAATAAATTTGAGTATATTTAAAAAAATAACAAATTCTATCACTGAATTTCTCATTGTGTTTGGCTGCATAGCTCATTTTCTTTGCCTTAATATAGACACATTTATGAGTAGATACGTTAATGCTCTAGAGCACAAAATTCGATTTTGTGCAGCCTATATCCTGCACAAATGAGCACTTTCAGAGCATGAGAAGTGAAAAAAATATTTTAATAGTATAAAGTTTTTATTCAAATTATACAAGGACAACAAAAACTAACAAACGGAACGGAACAATACATACACAACCACTTATATTTCTCATATTTTCTTAATTTTAGGAGCTCAAGATAATAAATTTTTGGTCACCCATCCAATGAGTGGCCTAAGCGACCATTGCTTAGTTTACGCAATCGCAGTTCAAGCGTGCCATACCACTGCGCTAGCGAGCTCCGCTAGCGAGGCCAGCATGGAAGAAAATATTTATTGAAATATAACACATTTTAATTTATTTCATTTTTTGTACTCAGCTGAAAATGGCGACGGAGCAGCCGGCCGGCGCTACGACACCCGGCGCGGACAGCGTGCTGGACCCCAACCAGCCGCCCACTCCCGCGCCCCGGAAGCAAGCCCGGCCCAGGGGCAAGCCCCAGCCGCAGCGGCCCAAGAGGAGTCTGCTCTGCCTAGGCTTGAAAAACCCGCTGAGGAAGCTTTGCTACGATATTGTGGAGTGGAAGTATCCTTTTTGAAATGGTTTTCACAGCAACAAATAGGAAAGACATATATACATACATCAAATTCCAATTATTTGGACTCTCAATTCTAGAACCAGAAAATCTTCCAAAGGCTCATTGGCTTATTCTGTAATTATTTACTAAAATAATAAGAGTCTTCTAAAACAGTAACAGTCTTAATCTGTCGGTAGAAGTATCAGCCTCATTGTATACGAGTATCAATGTAATAATATAGGCTATAGCTGAGTTCCGATATTGCAGACACGCTATAGGAGACATGCTATAGGAGACACGCCATAGGAGACTCGTCGTAGGAGCCACGTAATAGGAGACACGCCGTAGGAGACTCACTGTAGTCATCTTGCTATAACTCAGAGTCACTACAGAATCAGCAATCAGATTAAAGCCGACTTCTCGTAGCAGAGTCTCGGTATAAAGTAGTTAGGATGTAGCAGTTTCGTAGCAGTGGCTGAGTTTTTACAATAGAAATATTTTACTCTAGTAATCACCCTGTTGTGAAGTAAAATAATTAAACTCTATTGAATTCTAATTTCTATTTGTTTAGGCATAAGCGAGTTTTTATCATGTTTGTAATATCCTTGACCAAACACCTTCAGACCTTTTGAATATATGATATTGACGACTATTTTCGCTAACTGTATAGCCCTAGCTGTGTTCACTCCTTACCCTTCGGGTGACACAAATAATACAAATCAGATATTGGTAAGTAAGAACGAGACAGACTGTTTTACATAATTGTTTTAACATCATAATACTCATTAATCTCTTCTTCCTCCTGCCCCTATCCCGCTCTAGGCGGGGTTCGCACAATATGTCAACTCTACTCTACATACATACATATGTCGTGGTCAAATCGTAGAATTGATCACTTCATGATGTGGCCGACCATTTCATGAAATGGTTGCATTTCATGAAGTGGCCAGCTAAAATGTCAACGTTTGATGATATTTCCATCCACGTTTGGCCATATCATTAATGTAGTAAATGTTTAGTATTTTTACGTTGGGCTCGTTTTTTGAGTGACTTAAAACGTAAAATTCTAGTAATTTGATGTCGTAACGACATTTCTCTTCACTTTTATCTTCCAATACAACATTATTAATAGTTTGTTTATTAGGATAATTGTCCGCCGCCATGATGCATCACAAAAACAAATCGATATAAGCGCCTCTAACGGTGGTTAATGTAACTATTTAACGATATGATTAATAATGTTTGGCCATATCATGAAATAGCCATGCGTTTAGCTGTTCATATCGTTAAACGTTGTTATTCATTGATCTGACCAGACCATTATCATGATATGGTCAGTTTTAGTTGGCCATTTCATGAAATGCCACTATTTCATGAAATGGTCGGCCACATCATGAAGTTATCAATTCTACGATTTGGCCACGACACATACATAAATGACGCCTATATCCCTGAAGGGGTAGGCAGAGGTGGATTAACATGTAATAGGTGGCGAGCATATTGACATTTCTCGGGCACGGAAATCGCTGTACATTGCTATGTGGTTTAAGAAGACCGTTGCATTACTCATTGCTGTCTTAACCCTTAGTCTCCTTGTACGACACCCGCGGAAGGCATGGTGGTGGTGACAATTGTATTCTGCTCTGCCGTCACCACACGGCTTTACTTTAATTACATCAGGCCTTTCTAAATTCTTGTCACTACGTCATTTTTCAAACCACACCTTTTTCTTATGACATTATGTATGATCGGCGCTGATGCATGCAGTTAACTGAACTATTAAAAACATTTAAATTTTATTATATGCATACACTTATTGAATTCTTGTTTTACGGATATCACTCTTTCTGGTAACCGTCCAGTTGGCCTTAGGCCAAAAAATACAACGTACTAACCGTAACCGTTGCACCTTGGAACAGACCTATTTCAAGCTTGTCCACTTGCAATTAGGCTCTGTTTCCTGTGTGATCTGCTACAAGAGATACGTCGTCTGCTGTATAGGCGGTAATTCGATGAAAAGGACATATCGATTTGTTTTTTTTTCCTAAGTGTGTTTCCGATTTGGAGTGAAGAATTTAGAGTTGAACCAACAATAAATTATTCGGGCAAGGATCTTTCATTGATCTCAATATATTCGTATTCGTAATAGGTGGCGAGCCTATTGCCATTACTGATTGCTGTAAACAGCCTAAAAAACCCTTAGTCGCCATGTATATTCGTATTTATATTAATTTATTGCTATTTCATAATGTACTTTACATTCCAAATGTATGATAGTAAATTGCAGTAAAGTATAAAACTTGGATATGCCGTAAGTGATTTTGCATTTAGGATGTGATTGCTAGGCAACTTTCGCGACGGCCAGCAGTGAGATAGGTTATCAATTTTTTTTATGTGGTATATTATCTAGCCGTGTGGTGACGGCAGAGTAAAGACAATTGTCACCACCCCAAATCTCTCCCGTGGGTGTCGTACAAGGCGACTGAGGATAAATCAGTGATGGGGAACGGGCAGCAGCATTCCTCTTATAGCAATAGAACTGCGACTTTTGTGCCCGATAAATGGCAATAGGCTCGCCACCTATTACATGGGACCTAACATAATTCGCGAAACGTGGGTGCTAGTTCACCTCTGCCTACCCCTTTGGGGATTTATATGTGTGTATACCTGCCCTGTTCCCAGTTTATCTGGGATGGGCGCAGTATGTTTACTCTTTTAATTCAATCATCCATACGTCCCAATCAGTCTCGCCGTTCATCGGTCTCTCGACATGGTCCTTTCCATCTTTTTTCTGTACATTCATTAACCACCAACTCGTTTCCGATGTATGGATGATTGGAATCAATAAGGAGTGGACGACTTGGTGACGTAAATAACACCAACGCTTAGCCAAATGTTAGGTCCCATGGGGCGAGCCTATTGCCATTTATCGGGCACATAAATCGCAGTATATTGCTAAGTGGTATAAGAGGAATGCTGCTGCCCTTTCCTGATCGCTGTCTTTACTCTTAGTCGCCTTGTACTACACCCACGGGAGAGGTGGGGGTGGTGCCAATATTGTATTCTGCTCTGTCAACACGGCCATATTATTATTCAAAGACAGCTTTCTGGTTATTCAGAACATTTATTTGACCGGGTGCCCATTTTAATGAATCTTTCATGAATCATGAATACTGCACGAGCGATATAGTCTTAATGAAATTCAGAACAGTAATTCGTAATATGAGACGTTGGATAGTACGATTTGTACGCAGGAATGTAAGATGAATTCTCTTTATTATTTTGATTTTTATTTGAACATATAATTATGTTAGAAAAATGTATCACAAATGTGGTTAGGAAAAGTTCGAAAAATTAAAGTCCTGATGCGGTAATCGAACCCGTGTCCTCTGCATTCTGGGCCGATGCCTATACTATACCACTCGGTCAACCAACGGTCTTGGTTTTTAAATTTTTTTCTAACCATTAATTTCTGTCACACCTGACCATAAAGTGGACTTTTCCCATCCCACTTCCTGGTCAGGGGGTGACATAAAAATTAATAAACTAAAGGTCTCTACATACGTAACAGGAAAATACCCCGAACGGGACGTGGACGGGACGGGGACGTGGCCTCTCTCGTTCAAAACGCCCAGTGCACGTCCCGTCCGTGACTCCGTGACATAATTATTATGTCCTTCATGGTATATTTTGTATGAATCGATGTTTCTGCAGTCACGTGCCCGTCCCTTCCACGTCCCGTCCGGGATTTTTTACCGTTACGTATGTAGAGACCTATAGATACTTACATCGTGCGATAAAAAAGAAAGGCTCAGATCGCATAAAGTCAAACTTGCGATCTGAGATATTCTTTGTTTCTACTGTTTGAACTCTCTTTTTCGTAGGAAAAAGTGGAGTGGATTTTCATGGTGATATTCACCGGGGAATGCATTATGAAGATCATAGCTTACGGGTTCCTGTTTCACCCTGGCGCCTACCTTAGGAACACGTGGAACGGGCTCGATTTCACCATAGTCACCATTGGGTAAGTGGGGGCTTTTTAAACGGAAGCTATGATGATAGAGGAGCTTCACAATCCTTCAGGCTGGAGCTCACCAACACATAAACAGGTGATTATTATTTAAACATGAGTTTTTGACATTTATCGTATGGAAGAACTGTCAACAACTGGCGGTTATCTTTTACTCGCTTGCTTTGCGGGTTGGTGAACTCCAGCCTTAAAAGGTTATGAGGACTGTGAAGCTGTAAATTTTAGTACAAAAAGCGATAATATTTTCAAACTCGTACACATAATCCAATTTTAATATTTTTTTGTTATATTGTAAATATAATATAAAACTAGGTTTGCTAGCTTTTATTTTTACGAAATATTACATACGTTCATAAAATAATGAAGCCTATATCCCCGAAAGGGTAGGCAGAGGTGAACTAACACCCACACTTACGAAATATTGCTTACGATAAAAGTTGTTAGCATCGAAATATCTTTTTTTTTATTATTAAAGTACTTAGAATATAGAATAAAATGTAATTTTGATTAAATTAACTTAAGAAGTATTTTTTTTAAACTTTATTTATTTTTGACATAAAGAGCATTATATATATTTTTTTAATCAAACTGAATTAATCAAAAAGAAAAACGTACAGACTTAAATCAGGATGTACTGAATCATCACATCACAAACTACAATCAATACTAATTTAGTACAAAGATTTTGGTGGTTAGAAAAAGAATTTCGACTAATTTTTCTCATTTTGTAAAGTTTTATGGGACGAAAAACGTTATCGCTCGATACAAGGCGCAGCGACCGGCAAGCGCCAGTGATTTGTGCTATTATAGAATCCAACTTATTTTTTTCTCAACACATAGAATAGAATAGAAAGAATTTTATTATCAAGCACACAAACGACGTGCAACACAGCATTAAAAAAAAATAAAACAATTAAACAAATACAATACAGCAACATTAAAAACAATTCTGAAATAATACATACCTATATCTAACAATAAACTAGAAAAAGGCTCTGTGGTCGCACGTCGCTGTAGGCCATGATAACGAGGTCCACACTCAGCTTGTTGCCATGCTACGTACAAGACGCAACACAGCGCTGGTTCATTTCATACATACAGTGTTCATACATACAGTGCCTAGAGGTAAATACTAAGATTTGTAGTTCTCAGCCCCTCTGTGGTTGAGGGTTCCAGACCAAAGTCAAAGTCAAAGTCACAAAGATGAAGTTCGATTCCATCTCCGGCCCTTATCGTCACTTACCATCAGGTGAGATGAATGGCAAGAGCTTCATTGTCTAGTATAAAAAAATATTGCCAAATGAATGGTGGTAAAAGTTCTAAATTAACGATAATCACAGAACTATATGGACATTTACCATTAAGAGTTGGTAAATCTTAGGTTTTACCAGAATATCTTAGGATTTACCGTGGTTTGGGGTTACAGTAACATATATATATATATATATATATATATATAAATGCTTGAAAAAATAAAGAAAAAAAGAACAGAAACATTTAGAAAATTTGTCAAAACAGACTCAGGCTTTTAGTTATTAAAAAAATAAGCGATTTAGGAAGCCGCGGATTCCGGGAGACTGGGTATTTGCGTTCCGCGTCAGGTCACAATTTTCCTGACCTATTTCCTTTTTTAGTATGGCTGCTGTTTAAAATGCATGCCGTTGTCACTCATAATTTAGTTTCGAGTGAGCTTGAAGTTTGATTTTATTTATATTATTTTGGTGGGAAACATACATTTCTTGTTCTCTTATAAATAATTTACACTTAATTGTACACATCACAATTAAGTTTCCATAGATATAATTATAACACCTACTTAAACAATATGAGCAGACAAAAAAATAAAAGTAATGAAACTGTTTTAAATGTTAATAATGTGAACTTGAAAATTTTAATTTGTTGGAAGATTTTTGACTGCGCTTTATTAACATTGATTCTACATGAATTTGATTGAACTATATTAGTTTTTGGAACATCCACAAAGTTTCTTTGTCCGATGGAAGAAGGCAAATAAAAATCTAAAATTTTAGGTGATTTTGTTCATCTTTACAGTATAATGTCAATGGTGCTCCAGTATATATCAAAGGATACATTTGACGTGAAGGCTTTGAGGGCGTTCAGGGTACTGCGGCCGTTGCGACTCGTCTCCGGTGTGCCAAGTAAGTGAAAATTACATAAATATAAATCACACCCTTTGTCCCCTAAAGTGAAGGCAGAGATGTATTCACACCCACGATTGGCCATGCTAGGTCCCATAAAAAAGATAGCGAGCCTAGCGTAGATATGGCCTAATAAATCAAAGTATACCAGGAGACTTTGGTCACTGCAAAAATTTTTGGAATTCGTTCAGACCATTAAACTGAACAAATTTCACTATGGGAGCAATTCCAAATTCACGAAAAAAATATCAGCTGTTTCATACAAAATTATAATACCTACTTGACCCAAATGTATGAAACAGCTGTAATTTTTTACGTGAATTTGGAGTTGCTCCCATAGTGAAATTTGTTCATTTTAATGGTCTGAACGAATTCCAAAAATTTTTGCAGTGACCAAAGTCTCCTGGTATTGCTAGATGGTATATGAGGAACGCTCCTGCTCATTGATCATCGCTGCGTAGTCGCCTTGTAGGACACCTGGGGGAGAGATTGGGGTGGTGACAATTTGTGTTCTCCTCTGCCATCACCACACGCAACACGGCAATAATAATAACAGTATTCATAGCCATTCTGCCTTTCTTAAAATGTGAACTACGTTGCATTTGTAGTATGCTGACAGCATTGTAATTACAATTGTACTTGCCATTTTAATTATTATTTCTTAGATTACATTAAATTGGAACTATGTTTAGATTCTGTTTTTCAGCTAGTTCCACATTCTGTTTTTGAACCATGTTCACATTCTGTGTTTTACCTATTCTTATATTCTGTTTTCTATCTATTTCTACATTCTTTTTTTAACTATTATTACATTCTGTTTTTCAACTGTTTCTACATTCTGCTTTAAAACTATTTCTACATAATTTTATTTGAACTATTTTCACATTATGTTTTGCAATTTGTATATTATTATCCTGTTTTCGACTATTGTTTTTAAACTTTAAGTCTACGGTTTTCAGGTCTCCAAATCGTTCTGAACTCAATCCTCAAGGCGATGGTCCCGCTCTTCCACATCGCCTTTCTGGTACTCTTTGTGATCATCATCTACGCCATCATCGGTCTGGAGCTGTTCTCCGGAGTCTTACACGAGACATGCTACATCAATGACACCAGTAAGTAATCATAGCTGAAGTATATTGTGTTTAGAAAATTTTCTGAAAATTATAGTCTTATGTCGGGTTATTCTATCTACAGTTAAAAGTAAGCTTACTAAAGTTTAGTTGTCTGTCATTTTTGTTATACCTATATCGATAATTATAGCAGAGAAGTTGCTAAGGAACTAAACTGTAGTACGACTATCTTCAGCTGTTGATAGAATATTGGGACGCGCTGTTAATGAACTTAAATGATTGAGAGACTTTAAATGATTGAGCTATAATTTTTGAACTTTTTATAACAACAATATTCTTAGTAATATTTTTCTAACGTTTACATAATGTTCAAATTAAAAGCAAAATAATAAATTTTTGAGCTCCTCCGTGGTCTAGTGGTTCGCCTATCGGAATTAAGATCCAGAGGTCCCAGGTTTGATCCCCAAGGAGGTACAAGATTTGTTCCCGGTTTGGTTGGTGGCAGGACTTCTTTCAAGTCCGCCTGGCTAGCTACCACCATCTAATCAAAATCTGTCGCCATAATAATAATGTTAACAGCATTATTGTGTTCCGACAACTGTGATAAGATAGCCAGCCCCTCTGTGGTTGAGGGTTCCAGGTGAAGCTCGATTCCATCTTAGGCCCTTATCGTCACTTACCATCAGGTGAGATGAAGGGCAAGAGATTCCCTATTTATCATAATTAAAGATATCAATAAATGTAAAAGTGCACGTAAATTTTGTCTCCATTTTCAGATGAGATGATGGACTCGCCAACTCCTTGCAACAGCGATGGGGATGTCGGGTACAAGTGTGACGAGGGCCTGACCTGCAAAGGGCCTTGGATGGGCCCAAACTTTGGTATCACCAACTTCGATCACATTGGCTATTCTATGTTAACCGTCTTCCAATGTATCACGCTTGAGGGTTGGACCGACATTATGTACGCTGTAAGTAATCAATTAAATGATAAATGGCAATAGACTCACCACCTATTCCATAGGACCTAACATAATTGGCTAAACATAAGTATTAATAATAATTCACCTTTGCCTACCCCTTCGGGGATATAGGCGTGAATTATGTATGCATGTAAGTAATCAATAATTTTCTCCCGCGGGTGTCGTACAAGCCGACTAAGGGTAATGACACTTAGCAATATATTGCGATTTACGTACCCAATAGATGGCTATAGGCTCGCCACACATTACATAGGACCTAATATAATTGGTGAAGAGTTATTTTAACTCTTCCTACTCCCCTTGGGGGATATAGGCGTGATTTATGTATGTGTGTAATAGTTAGCAAAAATTGTTGTAAGAAAACCTATCTATGGCCATAAAGAGTTGTTTTTTTGCAGATTGCCGACGTCAAAGGCAATACTTGGGCCTGGATCTACTTCGTCACGCTGGTCATTTTCGGCAACTTCTTTGTGATGAACCTTATTCTTGGTGTGTTGTCTGGGTAAGTCAACTGCAGGATAAGGTTTTCTTAATTTTACACCATGCATGCATCCTTCCATAAAATTTGGGTTAGGTGAAACAATGAAATCAGATTCTATTTTCTTCATCATGGTTCTAACCTAGTCAACTCACTCACAACCATGAAAATTAAAAAATCTTCCTGCCCTGTTTAACTGGAGCTGGCATAGCATGTTTCCTCTTCCATCAAGTCATCCACTCCCTTTTGATTAATCTTCCCGGTGTGATTGACACCGGGAAGGCGATGCATGGACGCATAGAAAAGTAATAGATTTAAAGGGAGTAGATGGATCGATGACGTCTGTTCGATATAATGAATGGAAGAGGATTGTAAACCGACTCGAGATAATCTGAGGAACAGGGCAGAAAAATGATGAATTTGTAATTTGCGAAACTTAATATTTTATATCGGAAAACATTACAGTGAATTTTCCAAAGAAAGAGAGAAAGCAAAAAATCGGGGCGACTTCCAGAAGTCGCGAGAAAGGCAGCAGTTTGAAGAAGATTTGAAAGGATATCTCAACTGGATCACGGTGGCGGAAGAATTGGATCTAGAGAATGATCAAATACAAAAAGAAGATGACCAAGATTCTCAAGGTAAGAGAATTATCATTAAGTTGGTAACAATTAAACTAAAAAGATTTGCTATGTTATTGTACCTGTACTTAAGTTACTGCTTGGTAATGATATTTGAATATCCCAGTTAGTTAATATAAAATCATAAAATTTTATTCATTACAAATGATGATAAGAGTTTGAGACCGGTAAATGCTAAAAGAATTGCTGCACAAGAAATAAACTAAACATATTCTAACATTCTTCCACATTAAAAACCTTCAAACAATTCAATGCCCATAGAAATATTAACGAATAAAATAAGCCCTAATAATGATACAGATAATAAATTTCATTTCAACCATCGTCAGAAAGGGAGGATCCTATGGGTGAGTGAAATGAGTGTTAATGGATTTGTGTTTTTTAACATTATCAATCACATAGACTTAGAACATTAACGTTGACAAATAGAGAGGCAAAGAAATGATGGATAGATAGTGTGAAAAATTATATTAATGTAAAAAAAGTGACTGGGGAGATGACGAGTACAGCATAGAACAGTCGAAGAAACTTGCTGCTCCTTGAATATTATATGATAAGGGAAAGAAGATAGACTGAATGTTGATGATATAGAATTTTTACAACAAATAATTTTTTTACAGGTAAAACAGACAGAAAAAGTGTCGACGGATCTCAAAACAATATTACTGGTATGATCGGTGAGCCAGTACAAGCTACAAATTGCAAAGTTTATTGCAGGCGGTTTGACAAGGTAATAGTTATTCCGTACCTTTTTATTAAAGTTTAAAATCCATTTTATATTTATATCTTTCGAAATTCAACGCGCTTGAAGGTGTTATTAGTTTAAAATTGTAAATCTAGTTTGAGCCCTATTGTGTTATTTCATAAGTTATTTGCCATACGTGTTATTTCAGGTTAACAGAAGAATGCGGAGGACTTGTAGAAAAGCAGTTAAATCTCAAACATGTTACTGGGCAATCATTGTGTTAGTATTCCTGAATACGCTGGTGCTAGCTACGGAGCATTATAAGTAAGTATTTCAAGAAATTTGTTCTGAAATCTAAACCTTATTATTCTGCTGTGCCGACTGCCTTAACCATAAATAAAGTTCACTACAAAAGTAACGTAGACTGTGATAGGCCCGCCCCACATTAAGGGTGTCGTAAAATCCGACTAAAGGAGATTGTACACCTTTCCAGTGTGATAGATGATAATGAATCATAAATTCACTATGAGTTAAAGGTTTGGTGTGATTGATATTATTACTTGTCTCTTGATTTCAGCCAACCAGAATGGCTGGATGACTTTCAGAACTACGCCAACTATCTGTTCGTTGTTCTTTTCACAATGGAGATGCTGATCAAAATGTATGCTCTGGGCTTTCAGGTAATTTGATTGTTGTCTTGCTGAGATAATCGTTATTTTAAATTGTTGACAATCTGTCTAATAGGAGCTCGCTAGCGCAGTGGCATAGCTCGCTTGGCCTACTATTGCGTAAACCAAACAATGTCCGCAAGGCACGTTAAGCCGTTGGTCCCGGCTGCATCTGCAGTTTTTAATACCCACCAACCCACACTGGGCCAGCGTGGTGGGCTATGGCCAAATCTCCCTATATTCTTCCATCCATAGAACAGGCCCGTGCCCCAGCAGTGGTGAAATTAAAAGGGCTGGTGATGATGAGTGTTTACAAACGGATTTGTTATTATGGATGTGAGGATAAATATTTAAGCGAGTTTAATCCGATAAAGTTGTTCTATTTCAGATGACTCTGAAAGTTATTCCTTTGATTACTTTTCAATTACGGTCCTAATCTGTTTCTCAATTTTCTTTTTTTATCTTACAGGGGTACTTTGTGTCTCTGTTCAACCGATTCGACTGCTTCGTCATGTTTTGCTCCATCGTTGAGTTGGCCCTCACCATGACGGACACCATCCCACAGCTGGGCATATCTGTGTTGAGATGCGTCCGGCTGCTCAGAGTATTTAAGGTCACAAAGTAAGTAAAATTTTAATCTACAATATTCAAGTCTTAAGTGATGGCCGAGCAGAATACAGTTGTCACCACACCCTAATCTCTCTCGCGTGCAAGGCGTCTAACTGCCGTACTAAGAGATGTAATTTACTGAAAATTACTGATAATTTGATTATTGTGTGTTTTTAATTCTTCTTCTCCCTGCCCTGTTCCCAGTCTATCTGAGGTCGGCGCAGTATGTTTCTTCTTCCATTCATATCGGTCAGGCGTCATCAATCAAGCCATCCACTCCTTTATGATTCAAATCATCCATGACATCGTAAGCTAGTGATGAATGAATGTATAGAAAAGAGACGGAACGGACCATGTCGAGAGACCGATGAACGGAGAGGGTGATTGGAATGACAACATTCCAATCCATACTGCTCATGGTTTTGGCTTAGTTTTTACAGCCGACCGCCTGCCTGACACCAACCCACTTGTGTTCCTAATTATTTGTTTTATTTTTAAGGTACTGGCGATCGCTCTCCAACTTAGTAGCGTCTCTGCTCAACTCCATCCAGTCCATCTTCTCCCTCCTTCTGCTTCTGTTCCTGTTCATCATGATTTTCGCGTTGCTCGGGATGCAAGTGTTTGGTGGCAGGTTCGATTATCAGCCGGAGGAGCAGAAAGAGAGGCACAACTTTGACTCTTTCTGGCAGGCTGTGCTGACCATGTTTCAGGTTAGAGCTTAGATTTTATTAGGTTTAAATAAAATAAAATAAATTATGGTATATGACATCCTAACTCACCGAAGGGCATAACCATTGCCCTTAGGTAAGTTAGGGGCAAAACGAGACATAGCTTATTCTGTTTACTTGGGAGGAGCTCGATAGTGCAGTAGCTGCGATTGTGTAAATCGAAGTAGGTAGGTTGGGGGTTGGGGGGTTGATTGGTAGTGCGCGGCATGTTTCGGTTTATGTGATTGGCGAGTTCTGGGATTGTGTTTGGTGCATAATTTACAATGTACCTGCAATGTCATAACTCGTTGACAATGGTGGGTTTCTCTACAGCCTACTTGCGTGCCGTTCTGTTAGCGGAGCGTTGGGCTCTGATGCGTTTAGTATCATCTTGGTATTGAACGCGTCAGGGTCGGCGCTTCGTTGCGAATCGGGTCGTGGGCGGGTTTGGGAGACCTATCATTACAGACTGAGGCATGCTGCGCACTCCCCTATTTTTTTTCTTGGACACACGGGTTTTCGGTATCTAGATACCGAAAACCGATTCATAAGTGTATTGTAATCATACCAGATATGAATAAATGAATTTTGACTTTGACTTTGGCAAGCAATGTTCGGTAAGGCACGTCATTGGATGGATGAAATTCATTATCGCGGCGTGCTTCGGAAGGCATGTCAAGCCGTTGGCTGCGTTTGAGGTTGTTACTGCCAATGTGCACGAGGTCGTTTCAGCCCATTCTCCCTATATTCTTCGATCCATAGGGAAAGCCTGTGCCCAAGCAAAGACATTAATGTGGATATTCACCCTCAGTTAGCGATGTATCCTATAACTGGAAATTTTCTTCTAGATCCTGACGGGTGAAGATTGGAACGTAGTGATGTACCACGGTATCAACGCATACGGCGGTGCGGGCACGGCTGGCATGCTCGCCTCCGTCTACTTCATCGTCATCTTTATCTGTGGCAACTGTATCCTTTACGAGATTCAAAAGAATTTTAACCAAATGGCTCTTGGAGAAAGGATTTAAGTTATTGTATTAGGCACATAATTATTTGAAACTTTTCACCCATCTATTACTTTGCCGTGTGGTGACGGCAGAGTAGAATACAATTGTCACCACCCCAAATCTCTCCCGTGGGTGTCGTACAAGTCGACTAAGGATAAATCAGTGATGAGGAATGGGCATCAGCGTTCCTCTTATACTACCTAGCAATAGTACTGCGCCATTTGTGCCCGATAAATGGCAATAGGCTCGCCACCTATTACATGGCATAATTGGCGAAACGTGGGTGCTAGTTTACCTCTGCCTACCCCTTCGGGGATAAAGGTGTGATTTATGTATGTATGACTTTACAAAGAAACAGAGGTCTGAAAAATTTTGAATAAAATTATTTTCATGGTACGGGAACTTGCATCCTCCGCAATCCGGGTAAATTGACTTAACTGATGCAGGAACAGTCCAGCGTCTACCGCATCGTGACATACATTTTTATGATGAAAGACGTAATTTTTTTAATTATACGGAATGTTAAAATAACTAACAAGTCTTCAATGCTGGCCTGGCCTGAGTGAACAAATAACGTAGAATAGGCCAGACCCAACTCATCTCATGGACACCCATGTAAAAGTCGACTAAGGGAAATTGCCCGGTGTTGACTAATAACCACCTTGGGCCAGCCGAATGGTGGAGGACAAACCACCAACAACAGCTTACCCAAAGAGGGTTAGTGTCAGGCAGGCGGCCAGCTGTAAAACCTAAGCCAAAACTTTGAGCAGTATGGATGTTGTCATTCCAATCACTCTCTCCGTTCATTGGTCTCTCGACATGGTCCGTTCCGTCTCTTTTCTATACATTCATTCATCACTAGCACCTTTACGGTGTGATGGATGATATGAATCAAAAGGGAGTGGATGGCTTGATGACGTCTGATCGATATGAATGGAAGAGGAAACATATTGCACCGACCTCAGATAGACTAGGAACAGGGCAGGGCGAAGTTTAAATAACTAATAAATATTTTCAATAGCGTTTGTGTCCTATTTCCTATCAAATACACACAGATATCTTATTAAATGTATTCTTGGCTATCGCTGTAGACAATTTGGGTGATGCAGAAGAAATGGATGAGATTGAAAAGGAAAAAGAAGTAAGTTTGATTCGATTATAAATTGTCTCTTATTATAAATATAATGCTCGTAATAATAAATCATTTTTTTTATTAAGGACGCTGAGAACCCAGAAGCTGGCAACCCTCAACTAGACGAAGAGAGAGGCGAGACTGATGATGAGTACGTCAACGAGGAAGAAGGATACTCCAGTGAAGGGTGCGTTGTCTATATAGAAGATTGGCTTGCAATCATTATATCAATCACTAGTAGTAGTACCTAGTTATATTAATTATAAGGCGTGATTTATGTATGTATGTATGTAAGTATAAAAATAATTGTATTTTCAACAACAGCCAGCCTTGCAGGAAATATAAGAGAGTAGCGAGGTAAGCTTAAGATTATTTATGGACTGTATGATCTGATCCTGGGAATGGGTTAATTTAAATGGGAATGAATACCTGAAAATCAACTGTTAATTTTATGTGGTATAATAATTAATACACGTTACATTAAAAAAGTTATCTATAAAATGTTGTTGTTCATCTTTCTGATACAATTATATCAAAATGAATATGGACTTTGTTGGTTGAAATAATAGTGGAAAATCAATAATGGTATTTTACGTCATAGATCAGAACATGAATATGAAGAGACTGGTTCCGAAGAAGAGATCGACGAACCAGAACAGGAAGAAAGAGACGGGGCTAATGATGCGCTTGTGACCACAGAGAAGATACAAAATGGTAATTCTTATTTTAAACGACCCGTAAATTAGAGATAACATTAATTAAAGTAGGTAATATAAAAGTGATGTTTTCTTATATTTGCACGAGTACTACACATTTGAAATAAAACAACTTTTACGGATAAGACTCGCGTATAATTTACGTTGGTCACGGGGGGACTGGTCCCCCCGTGACCACGGCCACTGTAAAGTGATCGAAATGTCGCGTTAAATAATTAATATGCCAAACACCAAATTATACGCGAGTCTTATCCGTAAAAGTTGTTTTATTTTAAATATAAAAGTGCCTAATTGTTTTATATCTAATAATCTCTTCAATACCATTTCCAGAAGATTGACGCTATTGCATACCTATTCATCAATGAATGTTCTTTATTTATTTTCGTTCAAACATTATTTCGCTTTGTGATGATATATTATGAAATGATATTTGTCCTTTACTTCATAGGAGACATCAAAAAAGAGGAGCAACACGCATTGAAACGCCAGCCCACGATGTCGGCACGACCCCGCCGGCTGTCAGAGGTGGAGATCAAGACTCAAGAAAAACCGATCCCAGATGGAAGCAGCTTTTTCATCTTCTCTAAAACCAACTGGTGTGTTTCATGAATCACTGTTTCTATTACACCGCATAGCAATACTTTAACTTAGATTCCCGGTAGATGGCAATAGGCCAGCCCCATTTTACATGGAGTGTAACATTTCATCATCATCGCCCTGCCCCTATCCCATCCTGTTTGGGGTCGGCGCAGTATGTCCTCTTTTTCCATTCGCTTCTGCCACTCGTCATCTCCTTATTCACATCCATCACCTTCATATCACACCTCACACCAGCCATCCATCCATCCATTCATGGAGTGTAACATTTAAAGATGTTTATTCCTGGGTGTTACTTGTGCATTATGTTTAAAAAAATCAGTTAGAAAAACAAACCTGAAATTGTACAGTAATAGATTTGACGGTTTCACAAAATGGTTAAATACTTCCTTGCACTGGGATTATTTTCAGGTTCAGAGTATCGTGCCACAAGATCCAGAACAATTCTTGGTTTAAGAATATGATTTTGATCTGCATTCTGGCCTCATCTCTTATGTTGGCTATGGAAGATCCAGTTGGTGGGAAAGCTTCAGAAGGAAAGACTGACGTAAGTCCTGGGTTTTCTTTACACCAATACACCAAACAAAGCTTCTAGTAATTTTATATTTTTTTGTAATTACTATTGAGATTATGTTTTCTTGATGACAACATTACCTCAAATATTAAACTGGAGGATGATAAAATAGATTGATAAATATTACTATTTATAAAATCAATAGACCAGGACCATTATATTTGCCCTTCCCAACCAGATTCTCCGCAAGATCGATTACTTCTTCACTGCTGTGTTCACGATCGAACTGCTCCTGAAGCTCATCACCTATGGCTTCATCTTGCATAAGGACTCTTTCTGCAGATCTGCGTTCAATCTTCTGGACTTGCTAGTCGTTATCGTGTCTTTGATATCTTTAGATGGGTGAGTTAACTGAAATAGTAATATAATTGTTTACATAAATATTTTAAACATCGTACATTATATTTATTCGCTTTATGGTAATATGTTCCTTAAGCCCGTCTCTTTCTTAAATGCCGTATGGTGACGGCAGAGAAGACTACAATTAATTGTCACCACCCCCAATTCTTCCGCGGGTATCATACAAGGCGATAGATGGCTATTGAGCACATAAATAGATATGTATGTATGATCTTTAACTACAACTTCTGTCTTAGGAAGATTGTCTAGCTGAAATTTATTTCTAATTATCCTACCATTGTTGATTGACAAAAGGACAGTTGCTCATAATTATGGACAATTAACACGAATTATTTGTGACGACGTATTAAACTGTAGAAAAAATGAGATAACAACTAAACCATCTTTATAGGTCCAATACAGTATCCTTTATTAAGATATTGAGAGTGTTCCGAGTTTTGCGACCTCTAAGAGCAATCAACAGAGCCAAAGGACTTAAGGTCAGTATGTTTCCTGGACTTTTTCAAATCTATGTCACAGTGTTTAAGGTTCAAAATTGAGTAAATCTATTTTTACAATTTTAGCACGTAGTTCAGTGCGTCATAGTTGCAATAAAAACGATTGGCAACATTTTGTTGGTGACAAATCTCCTGCAATTCATGTTTGCTGTCATGGGGGTGCAAATGTTCAAGGTAGGGGGAAAATTACAGTGGTCTAACCTTTTTTGTGGCTACCGACACCTTTGGGTCGAATTGGAGTAAGTACTTTCGCACTTAGAAACACCATGCACACGGTACATTGAAGAAAAAAATTATGCCGATTGTTTTATTACTTTCTGTGTGAAGCTGGCTTCTAAATTGACTAACACGTCTCGCTTCTGGGTCCAAAAAATTCGCTAACTGTGCATGCCCCGTAAAATTTTTGTCAGCCCAAAGGTGTTGAGGTTCGCTAGTGAAGTTGATACCTTCGTGAGTTTTTTGGACTCGACAATTGAGCTTGTTTTATCTTTTCTTTGCACAGTTTTCCCTACCTTGACATTTCGAAGAGGGACCGAGGTACTTGGTTTTGTGATTTTATTTCGTTTTTTTTTGCTAAGTCAGAACAGGACACTGGCGTAAGACTTGCGTAAATTAGTTATTTTATTTGCAATTAAGTTGTTTCTCAAACTAAAATACAACAGTTCAAGAAGTCTATGTGAGAGAATTGTCTTTATTTTGAAACCACGGGCTAAGGCTGCCTGTCCACTGCCGCGGAGCTACTGAGCTAAGTCGTGGACTATGCTTGAGCGAAGATAGGTATCGGAGGGGCGTAAATTATTAAAGTGGAGCGTTATTGTGAGCTATTTGTTTACAATTTTAATTCGAGCCGCTTCCCCGCTACGCATCCCCGCTACGTATCCAATCTTAGCTTCCACGCCTCATAAAACTTATAACATTTTATTGGTCAGTATTATCACAGCTCCTTTTTTCTCTTCTTCGCTCTGTATAAGTAAACAGGCAGCCTTACACATCGTAAGTAAGCTAATCACCTGCCGTGCCGTTTTTAAATCTTTTTCTTTTTTTACGTTATTCTCAACGTCCTGGCTCACACCAAAAAATACATGCGCAAATGTATTGGGGTAAATTCTGTGTTGCGTGTTCTAAAATGTTGCATTCATCTAACAGTATGTCGTGAAGTGTGTGTTGGCTTCTGTTAAGTCCATAGGCAACATATTTGTGATAAATCAAATGTTGCAATTCATGTTTTCCGTTGTCGGTATACAGTTGTTTAAGGTTGGTAGTTGTAGATGAATTGTAGAAGTTGAATGTGTAATTTAGAGTTACTAATTTAGGCAATTTAGAGTTATTTAGTTCCATTTTAAGTGTGAACTACCCTAAGGCCGTTTAGTTAATAGAACTAAATAAATAAAGTTTTAGTTTATTTATTTAGTTCAGCAGAACTTTATGAAGCAATTTCTCAAAACAGCAAAGCTGTGGGTTGGAATGCTTGTTTGTCCAACTGTTAAAGTTAATTAAGGGATATGGTTAACGGTTTGACATTTATATATAAGATAAGAGGTACCTAAACATTGCATCATATTGCAGAGTAATGAAATAAGTCTTGACAAAAAAAAAATGTGGCCCAAAACAGGCTAATTTTGGAATACCAAACCAATAATAAACCTTTTTTCTTGACCTATTACTTGATTTCAAGTTATTTTGTTCAATTATACTTAATATTTATAACATAAAACATAATATTTGCTAATATTCATCACATGACTTTGGGTATTTCGTATTTGATTTGGAAATTTTGCATATTTTATTCCATTTATTATTAGAATGTTTTGAACGTCGTACTGTAGTTATTTGTAGTTATTACTGAAGCAAGATCGTTTACTTGTGCACTTCTTAGTGAAACATCATCATCGTCGTCATCCGCCTATTGATGTTTATACTGCAGGCCTTCCTTATGGATTCATTAATTAAGACAGACGTAGGCTCAGTGAATTTAAGTTTGTCTCACATTTTATTATGCATTCTTATTTATCTTGTGTATATGTTTTTTGCTTGCATGTTCATATTTTTGTAACACTGTTTGAAAATAGAGTAGCGATTTGATACCTACTCTTATCTGGATACTGTAACTTGGTATAACTAGATAAAAATAAAACTATTCGATTTTGATTTGAACATTATATAAATGTCAGAAAAAATAGTACAAAGATTTTGGTTGTTAGAAAAAGAATTTCTAAAAATTATGGTCTTGATCCGGGAATCGAATTTCGGCAAGTTAATTAGTGTCTTGGTCTTATAATTTTTCGAAATTCTTTTTCTAACCACCAAAATCTTTTTGGATAAAAATAATAAGAAACCTGAGTGATTTAAAAATTGTGTTGATTATGTAAATATCATGTAGGTAAATCAATATCGGTACGTGCTGCTTCGTTTAATTTCCTTGCCTTCCATTCCATTCCACACAACAGGTGCAAAACTCGTAAACGTATCTAATCTTTTCAATGCGAAAGTCATTTTTTTATTTATGCTTAGAACACACAATGTTTTTAAGTATGTGTGTCGTTTTTGTATTTAGTAAAGGATTTCAAGGACAGATATTTCATTTCGACGAGATTGCTAATACTGCTTTGTTTCAGGGGAAATTCTCAAAATGTAGTGATATTACAAAAGTGACGGAAATGGAATGCCAGTAAGTATTTCTGCGATTTAGTTTGTAAATGATTAGCGTAATTGACGGATAATGATAAATCAATGAAACTGAGTTACTATGTTCCAGAGGATCCTACCTGGTTTATGTAAACGGGAAACCCACGATCGAGGACAGGATTTGGTCCAAGAATAAGTTTAATTTTGACGATGTGCTCAGCGGGATGCTTACTCTCTTTACTGTGTCTACTTTTGAAGGTTGGCCAGGGTAAGGATACAGTACTATGAATAATTATGATACATACATACATAATTACGCTTTTCTCCCACAGGGGTAGGCAGAGATTACTTCTTTCCACTTGCTACGATCTTTACATAGTTCTTTCGCTTCATCCAATCTCATTAATGTCTTCATGCATGCCCACCGGTTTCGATTCACAAAATCTCCTCGGGGAAAAGGAAATAATATTTTCCTCTTACTCTAACTCACGCTAAATCCCGAAACAAAACACTGTCCTCCACTGTGGTGGAGAGAGATTTTGTCCACGCTCCGTGCTAGACAAAAATGTTCGAAAACAGTAGGCTATTTTCGAACATTATTGTCTTCGACCTGTGTTACATGTTATAGCAATAAGTATCTATTCTATTATATTCCATTCTATTCTACAGGTTTTAAGTTTCATAAGGCAACAAAGATTTTGGTAGTTAGAAAAAGAATTTATTTCTACATTGCGAGGGTACCCGTTGGCTTACAACGTGAAGTGTAAAGGTTAGAAGAATTTCGGCATGTTAATTAGTGTCTTGGGTGGCCGAGCGGTCAGGCCCCTGCCCGGATAGCAGCGGACGCGGGTTCGATTCCCGCCTCAAGATCATAATTTTTCTAAATTCTTTTTCTAACCACCAAAATCTTTGTACTAATTTTTCTAACATTTATATAATGTTAAAATTAAAAATCTTATCGTTCATAAGGCTAGTAAATACGGGTTTCTGTGTAGCGACCAGTTTTAAAATTGTGTTCTTGTGATGTGCAGTTTGCTGTCAACGTCAATGGACTCTAACGAGGAGAACCATGGACCCGTGGAGAATTCGAGACCACTTGTGGCGTTCTTCTATATCAGCTACATCATCGTTATTGCTTTCTTCATGGTAAGTGACTTTTGCGGAGTAAGAAGATTTTTTTTCGTCGGTTCCTCATTTATGTGGCCCGGAGCTTATGGATATAGGCATGATTTATGTATGTATAAAGATTTTGGTGGTTAGAAAAAGAATTTCGAAAAATTATGATCTTGAGGCGGGAATCGAACCCGCGTCCGCTGCTATCCGGGCAGGTGCCTGACCGCTCGGCCACCCAAGACACTAATTAACTTGCCGAAATTCTTCTAACCTTTACACTTCACGTTGTAAGCCAACGGGTATCGCAATGTAGAAATAAATTTCAAACATTCCAAAGCAGATATTTTTACAAATACCGTGCGTTCGGTTAAGCTTGGGTTTGCTTTATAGATTTGTACTAATTTTTCTAACATTTATATAATGTTAAAATTAAAATCGAATAGTTTATGTATGTATGTTTAAATTTTTCAGGTCAACATCTTCGTAGGTTTCGTCATAGTAACATTCCAAAAGGAGGGAGAACAAGAGTTTAAAGACTGCGAGCTTGATAAGAATCAGAGGAATTGCATCGAGTTCGCGCTCAAGGCAAAGCCTGTAAGAAGGTTCGTCTTATTTAAAAAAGTAATTACATTATTATTAATTCATGCTGGTCTGGGAGCGGAAAATAACGTAGCTAGTGCCAGCCCCTAGTCACCCCCGGGGTGTTGTAAAAGTAGTTGTAAAACTAGTCAAGAAATTGTTTCATAAAACTCTATGAATTCTATAAATTCAAGTATCATCAGCAACTTTCCGGTACCTATGATGGATGATATTTGAATTTAAAGGTAGTGGATGGATTGATAAAGTTATGTATGAATTGAATAAGAAACATTACATAAATAAATTGTGTACAGTAAAATAATAAAAACAATGAATTTATGCCATGCCCCAAATCAGACAAATATAAAACTAACAGAGTAATTCTTAATTATTGGAATGTTCAATGTATTTACTTTAATTAACATTTTCCTGCCCTGTTGGAAATTGATTGAAATTATCTAAGGTCGGCGCAGTAATATAGATATATTATTATATCAATTATATGACATTTATTCAGTGTATTTATTTATTGTTTGTATTAGCTATTTAATAAAGAATGTAATGTTAAATGCTTTAATGTAATCGAAATTATAATTGATGTTTTTATCTGTACTTATTTTATGAATTTAATGATAATAATGAATGTTTAAAATATATGTATAAATCAATTTTAACATGAATTATGTTAATGCATTGCATGCTTTGATAGCAGATCATAGTAGGATCAATTTATCAATGTAACAACAATGTAACCTGTGTATCGCAATAAAAAAAAATGAATTTGAATGCATCGGATGTTCTAGTAGTTTGAATCTATCCTGTTTTAGTGCGGCAACAATCGAAATAGTAGCTAGTCGTGATTTTTAATTTTAATTCAATAATGTTCTACTTTCCGCCTCCACATTTTCAGGTACATTCCGAAGCATCGTATCCAATACAAGACTTGGTGGTTTGTGACGTCACAGCGGTTTGAGTACTTCATATTTTTCTTCATTGTCTTGAACACTGTCGCTTTGATGATGAAATTCCATGGTGCCACTGCTGAGTATAAGAAGGTTAGATGTGCTGTTATGTAATGGGATATTAATCGCATTTTTCGTTTCAATGGATTTTCTTCCTAATCTATTCCTAAAATACTACGTGTCGTTAACACTGGTGAAGATTAGGAATTTAGAAATAAATAAATAAATATTTTTACACTATCATCTAGCCCAAAGTAAGTAACCTAAGCACTTGTGTTATGGATACTAGATGACGGACATATTTTTAATTTAATTATGTATATAAATGTTGAAAATATACTACATAAACATATTATACACAACCATGACTCGGAAAGAACATTTGTGGTCATCACAAAGTTTGGATCTACCAGGATTCGAACCCGGGACCTTTTGGCCAATACCCAGCAATCTGAGCATTCGACCAAGGCGGCCGTAGAAGAAATATGTCATTATGTTACATTTAGTTTATTATTAATAAGTTTAATTACATAACTGTTGTAGGAGTAACTGATCGACTATTTCATTGTTTTCATTTGCAATTCCAGCTTGCATTTGTGATCAAATAATATTGATCGTTATTTGTTTCAGATTCTCGATTTACTAAACATGATTTTAACGACAGTTTTCATGCTGGAATTTGTCTTCAAGTTAGCTGCATTTAGGTTTAAGGTAATGAATGTTAAGTTCTGATTTTCTGTTGTTCACGCGAATGTTATTATAACACTATTCTCTATCTTAGATTTGATTACCCAAGATTGAATCGCATAATCCACTGTTTTTCAGCTGGGTTATATCACCTAGGTGCAAAAAGTGGAAAAGTTGGATAAATAAGTTAGGATAGAATAGTGGCCATCAAGGATGTGAAATTTCCACTTTTGGCACCTAGACCATATCATCCAGGAACATACTGAAATGAATCCGATTGGGTATCATCTACATTCAGGTTTACATTTAAAGGAATTAATAGGGACAAATCAATTTATTAAATTAACTGCCCTCCTCAAATTTTAATTATTCTTCTTTTACCCTCTAACCCTTGGGGAAAAGGCGTGATGGCATTGACTTGCCTGATACCTGTAAAAGTTTTTTTTTATATTATGTCAATGTGTAGACTTGGTTTACAACTTTCAGGAGTTAATTTGTTATTCAAGTGACCTGTATGTATGTTTAGTTCACAATAAATAAATAATATTTCAGAATTATTTTGGTGATGCCTGGAATACAACAGATTTTATTTTAGTAGTTGGAAGTATTATAGATATCGTCGTAACGCAAGTCAATGAAAACAAACAAAGTCCAGTGGTAAGTCTCAAAAAATGAATAACAAATGTGTATGAAATATGAATGACTACTCTATTTTTATGCAAAATATACTATGAAACAATAAAGTTTGACCAAACATTAATTTTCTTTCAGTTCGACGAAGTTATACAAGTGAAAAAGGCTGATGAGGTAAATGTATACTGCTACATATTTTATATATTTATTTAATCATAGCTTATTATTACAGAAATCGGAACGATTTATGACAAACCTCAGTTTTTTTTGAATTGTAAATCTCTTTTAGCAACTCTTTTTTCTATAGTATTAGATATATGGAAAATTAATTAATAAAAATTGCATATTAATAATATATTAAAATGTGTGGTATTGAAAGAAATAATTATTCAAAATTGTACATGTTTTTTAACATACTTCATGTTAAAACTTATCTTATTAGCATATCTCGTAAGTCAGTATTTTAACTAGATTCGTATGATAATTTCAGGGAACATTATTGAAGTACATAACTTTCTTCCGATTGTTTCGCGCTATGCGGTTAATCAAGTTGCTGTCTAGAGGAGAGAGAATTAGGACTTTGCTTTGGACTTTCATCAAATCATTCCAAGCTTTGCCGTACGTCGCCCTCCTAATCGTACTTCTGTTCTTTATTTATGCTGTGGTCGGAATGCAGGTGAGTTCCATGACCAATGCCCCTACACTTACCTATCGGTCAATATGCTAATTTTTAACATTAAAATTAAAAAGTAATTTTTAGAAAAATATAAATTTATTTTGATGATATTATTATACTTTCGAATAAAATAGGCCATTCTCGTTCCTGTTTTATAGGGAAGATATCTATCTGATCGAAATGGTTTAAAGCTTAATATTTATTCAGAAACACGAACGTCTAGCGATTGATAGGACATGTTTCACAATAAATTACCATTTATGAGAAATGCTTGTTTTTACGAATTCTGATTGAGTGATAGTACTTGCCCTTTGGGGAATATGAATTATAAATTATTGAGAAGAAAAATCCAGGGTTGCTCTGCAATCGAACTCG
This sequence comes from Cataclysta lemnata, assembly GCA_963931975.1. NCBI lineage: Eukaryota > Metazoa > Arthropoda > Insecta > Lepidoptera > Crambidae > Cataclysta > Cataclysta lemnata. Next base: position 8,312,169 of record OZ008363.1, read on the forward strand.
TGTCCCCGAGTTCGATTTCCTCATAAGGACATATTTACCCTCATTTCTTTGTAACGATTTATGTATGTTTTTACAGCTCTTCGGCAAAATAGATTTGGATGATGAAATAATTACGAGACACAACAACTTCCAAACGTTTGGCAGTGCCTTGATGGTCCTATTTAGATCTGCTACGGGTAAGTTAAAATTAATTATACATATTTTTGAATTAACAATACTGACCTAATTAAATTCAGAATTATTTTGTTAATATTGAAAAACGATACTTATCGTAATAATTTTTTTTTGTTAGATTTAAATAAGCCTATTTAGATTCATATCCTATCAAGGACTAGTGCAAATTAAATTTTGTAGAATTGTGTAGGTTTTGGTTGGTTGCCTATTTTAAACATTGCAAGTTCTTTAAAACTTTACGTATTACTAAATAAGAGTTTATGTGGGCCGATCCCGGCGGCACTGCAATGCCGGGCCGACCCGTGACGGGAGTGGAGCGAGCCCCGAACATCCCGTCGTGGTACAAAAATCAGTTTAATATACTGGTCCCTCAGTGAGGGAACTTTCAGATATTAAGCTGAAAAGAACAGATACTACACTTTGATCTTAGCCAAAAGGCCGAGAAGCGATAACTGCATATCGTATACCGGGGAAGGTGATTGTAACGAGGGAGATCTTAACACTGTGTTTTAGAACGTGGCCAGTAGCAGTGAGCGCCACCTATTTTTGCACTGTCGTACTAATATGTAGTACATCCACTGTGTGGATTACAAAGCTGTGGAAATAGATGGCGCTGCTACAACAGAAGCATTATTTATGGCGAAATGATCGTCTAACTAAAATAATCGTGAATATTAATATCGCCAACAAAATAAGACAATATTAATGTTCGTTTTAATACTAATGATTATGTGCACAATAGAATGCACATTATGTGGGATACGAAGGCGCTGGAATAAATGAAACATTATAATATAGAAAAATAATCACCTAAAAGAATTATGGATGTAAATATTATGGAGACAGTCGTCAACAAAATAACAAAATATTAGTTTTAATAATCATAAAGTTAAGCTAAAATATTTTTTGTTGAAATGGTAAAATAACAGCTTAAAGTTTATTATAAGTTAAAAGCTAATGAATGCAAGACCAATGAACAGTAATGAAATGAGCCGCTCTATTGTAAAGTTAATAGATTTTTCTTAAATAAAGTTACGTTATGCATGCAGGTTGTTTAAGTAGAAAAATAAATAAAAAGGCATAATTATTATAATTATGTTATCATATTTTTTTTTCCGAAATAAAGAGGTATTTTATTAGGATTTTAGTCGGAAATAAAGATATTTTAATATTTCTGTTTCATTTGCTGGTAAACTTTAAAATAAGAAATTACGGGCTGCCAGCCAACTAAAATTGTAAAAAAATTGTCTTTTGCATAGTGTAATAAAAAAAAAATTGCATATCCCAACGACTTCTTCTACAGGAGAAGCATGGCAAGAAATAATGATGGCTCTTTCGAATAACACACTGGAAAGGCCAGGTGAGCCCCCAGGCTGTATTGTGCCAGATTCCGACGGTGGTGATGACCAGAGCGACGGTGGCTGTGGAACATGGATGGCTTTTCCCTATTTCATATCGTTTTCGCTGCTTTGCACATTTTTGGTAAGAATTTTGTATTTAGTATTCCGTTTTTTTATTTAAAACTTAAGTATAAATAGTAGAAAAATTATCACAATGAAATTTGTGGTTAGAAAAAGTTTGAAAAATTATAGTTGTCCTCACAACTATAATTTTTCGAACTTTTTCTAACCCGTTGGCATAGAACTGAAGTGTAAAATTAATTTCCGAACCTCATTGTTAAGACCTCTTTTTAGTTTATACTTTTTCTGTCACCGTGAATGATTTTTGTTGTCAATATATAGATTTTACACGTTTGAAATTAGCTGTTTTTTTATTCCCTCAAGAGATTTTAGATTTATTATTTACAAACAGCTTCTGAATCGGCCTGGTGATACTACCACTACTGGTCCTAACTATAGCCGCCCTCGATACTTTATCAGCACCCTGTATCATTTTAACTATTTTCCCTATAGGCCAAAATTGTCGTTTGCCTTCACTTTCGACTAATACAATATCACCTTCCTTCAGTACTGTATTACTACGAGAACCTGTTCTCCTATGTATCAATAAGCCCAAATATTCTTTCCGAAAACGCTCTCGTAAATTACTACGTCTCTAGGCCGGATGCAGGAGTATCTGAGGACGCATAATGCTCAGATTGAATTAACCGTAATAACACTTTCTCAGCTGCAACATATTCGTCATATGACAATTCCCTAGCACAGCAAACCTTATTACGAAACCTACAATTGTGGAAAAATCTAAGTAACCATCCTACACATCTAACTATTTTTGAATATTTACTAAAATAGAGAAAATTATCACTAAAACATTCATTATCCACTATATGTACAGTATTAACATTACCTTCCAATATGCTGCCTTTCTCTTCTAATGTAACATCTGACTTAGGCCAACAAGCAGGATTACTATATAACCATTTGGGCCCAGTCCACCAAGTGGAAGTCATTAACTTTTCTGGGAAACAGCCTCGGGAAGGTAAGTCAGCCGGGTTATCAACACCTGCTATGTGATACCATTGACTCCTATCCGAATGACTACGAATCTCCTTAACCCGATTTCTAACAAAAACAGGCCATTTATTATCTCGCTTAATCCATGCGAGCGCAACTGACGAGTCGGTCCAAAAATAAGAATCAAAATTACTAAACTCTAATGCATTTACTGCCTCACGATAAAGTCTGACACCTATAACTGATGCAATGAGCTCTAACCTAGGGATAGTTATTTCTTTGGCTGGCGCAACTCTTGACTTGGCATTTATTAAACGAACACAAACTTGACCATCATACTCCGACCTCAAAAACACACAAGCGGCAGGAGTATTTACACGCATCGCAAAATGTATGAATTGACACCTGACATTCCTTTATAGGGAAATTCGTCAATCTCCGTAGAATATGAATTTGGCTTAAAACGGGAAGTTGAAGAAACCAGGTTGAAAATTCAGAAACGATCTCGTCCGGCAACTTATCATCCCAGTCTTACTTAAGTGTCCAACATTTTTGCAACAAAATCTTAGGAATAATTGTGCTTGGACTTGTATAACCGATCGGATCAAAAATTTGTTGGGCCACAGAAAGTAATACTCGTTTAGTAACCGCCTTACCATCTGCACTAATTGAGTCGGGAACAATACACAAAAAATCCTCTTTATTATTCCACATTAAACCTAAAACTGACTGTGTGCTCTCTATTTGACATGGTCCATAAACCCATCCCCGAAGGTCAAACTGAGCCTCTCTCATCAACTTCGAAGCCACTTCGACAAATTCATTACGCTCTGCCTCTGAGTCTACGCTATGTACACAATTGTCAACATAGAATGACGACTTCAACCTCTGTGCAATATATTTCCGTTCGTCAGTAACACTATCCAGGTGATGATTGATGGTAGCTGCCAGTAGAAATGGGCTGCACGTAACGCCGAATACTACACGTCTGTGACGAAAAGTAACTAAACTCTTACAGTCTTGCACATTGTCCCACCATAAAAATTTCAAATAATTCCTATCCTTTTGTGCTATCGATATTTGGAGAAATGCCCTGCGAATGTCCGAGATTAATCCAATAGAGCCCAAGCGAAAATATATGAATAACTTTGGAATAGACTCTATAAAATTAGCACTCTTTTCTAAACAAGAATTTAAAGATACACCATGTACATTCTTGGCGGATGCATCAAACACCGGTCTGACAGGCGTCGAAGAACTGGATAACCTTATAACAGCATGATGTGGAAGATAGAAACCACCCTCGTTGGTTGCTACTCTTTCTATAACACCTTCTGCTTCCCAATCCTTACACACTATTATACTGATCTAAATATCCTATAGCACCTAACCTCTTTGTTGTGGACTGCAACCTCTTATAAGAAAGCGCCTCGTTGCTCTCCGTCAGCATCACCGGAAACCCCTCCTTCCAAGGCAAACACACAGAATAGCGCCCGTCGTCCCCACGATCCACAGTGTCTCTAAAAAATTGCACCACTTCATTAATGCGAACATCGACAGATTTGGTCTCAGCAGGATCACGTATGCCTAATGTCTCCAAGTCCCATAAATCAGTCATAGAAAAATTCGTCACATAAGTGTGAGTCATTGCATAAGTGTTAGTCAGTAAAGAACCTTGCAAACACCAGCCTAACCTAGTTCCTATCGCTACTAAATTACCACCTATATTTACAACATCTCCAGTAAGCAAATAACCTGATATATCTGCACCTATAAGCAAACCTACATCGGTCGGCTCGTCACCTACATCCGAAATTTTAATGCTCAAAGAACTTAATTTTTGTAATACGTCCGCGTTTACCGAACTTAAACGCGGTAACAGGCCACTAATTCGCTTTTGCCCTAAAGCAGTGATATCCAACTGAAACTTACCATCTAAACTTTGAATGGTAAACTTATAATTACTATATACATTACTACGTGATTGGATACCACCAAACAAGCATTGACTAACGTTTTCAAGATTAGACGGTCGCATGCCTAACTGCGAAGCAATATCCTGTCTAACATATGACCTTTGAGAACCGCTGTCAAACAATGCTCTTGTAATAATATTCTTACCGCCATACATTACCGTTACTAATACAGTTTGCAATACAGTAGTAACTCCTCTAGCACACAACAATGTATTTACATCTTTGTTGCCCTTCTGGTTCTCCAAAGAGGGACATAGTAATACTACATGACGCTTCCCGCATATTAGACACTTAGGGAAGTTTCGGCACCTCTTAGAACTATGACCTACTTTTAGACATATAAAACAACAATTCTTCTTTTTCAATACATCTCTTCTCTCATCTATCGACATACGAGATGGCTTATAACACTCAAGGCTGCTGTGCATAGTTTTACCGCACCATACGCACGACTTCTCCCCTTCATTCTTCTTGTTTTCCTCCTCGTGCGTTAGAATGCAGGCTGCCGTAGACTCTCGCGTATGCACAACACCTGAACTAGCCGCGCCAAGATCCTCAAAACTGTCGCGGGATGCCATAATGCGCTCCTCACTCTCTACCTCCCGCTTCAAAAATCCTAAAAGGTCTGTCAGCAAATCCTGGCCCCCATTCCTGTCGTGCTTTGACCTCTCCCATGCTTTCAACACGTCGGAAGGTACCGCCGATTCAACCATTGGTAGTAGCATAGCCGCATACTTGTCCTTAGTCACCTTCAACGATTCCAGCGCTTGCAGTTGCGTAGAAAGCTTGTCATATAATTCTCGCAGCGATGCACACCCATCTCTGTTAGATAGGACAAGGTGTAAAAGACTTCTAATATAATACTCAATTAGCAAGTCATCTCTCGCAAACCTTTCTTTGAGCTCTGTCACAGCCTTCATATAGTTCTCGGCAGAAGGCGGATCGCTCTCAACCAGCGCCCTAGCCTTAGAGTTTTCGATGGTCGCTTGAATCAAGTATTGAAATTTATCTACAGCGTCTATACTGGTGTCTTTGTGAATTTTTTCAAATTGACCCCAAAATGAGATCCAATTCTTCACACTCCCATCAAATTTCCTCAACTCTATCCGTGGCAGTTGAAAACGACGATGCTGGTCTAACGTTACGTTTGATCGAATAGTATCTCCCTCAAGAGATGAAGCAGGTACTATGTGTGTCTTTTCAAATAATGAACATACCTCTAGCCAAGAAAGCTTATATACATCGCCGGTCTGAAGGTCCGCACAAATTTCATCCTCGGAAGCAGACGCCTCCAGAAACCATTGACTCGTAACTTGCTCATCAATCCTAGCTAAGGCTTCGGCCCTCTCTTTGCAAACGCCGTAAGCGGCACTCACCGTGTCGCTTTTATCCTCTATTGCCCGACGTAACTTTTTCTCGCTTTCTGTATACAATCGGCGCAATACAGTGCGTTGTTTCTTCAAGCCCTCCATTATTGCACACAAAATATCTAAAAAAAAAATGTCACGGTCGCCACTATTTGTAAATAATAAATCTAAAATCTCTTGAGGGAATAAAAAAACAGCTAATTTCAAACGTGTAAAATCTATATATTGACAACAAAAATCATTCACGGTGACAGAAAAAGTATAAACTAAAAAGAGGTCTTAACACTCATGGTGGGTTTACTTACCTTACCCCCGAATACAGAAACGCTACTCAAATTTAGGGGACTGCTTAAAAAGTTAAGTGGACACTACCTGTCAGAATTTGTATGGAAAAACGACAATTTTGACAATACTTAAATGTTAAGCGGGACTCAAACTTTGAATAGCTTTTCTGTATTCGGGGGTTATACTTATATTTTTGGAAAGCTGTTGGCTAGCTACTATAGGGTGCAGTCAACGCGTTGACATGTCTTCTGAAGCATAAATCATTCTTTATTTGTGAGCCATTATCGTAGACTCTGATTTAAATGTTATATAGATGATATTTGCGTTTGTGTATTTTTGTCTCTTTCTCGCAGATCATCAATTTATTTGTGGCTGTCATTATGGATAACTTTGACTACTTAACTAGAGATTGGTCTATCTTGGGGCCTCATCATCTTGATGTATTTGTGAGGTGAGATCAAGTATAAAGTACTTTATATTTAAATAATGTTACCATGACTTGTATATAAATTTTAAAATGCTTATAGGCTCAACTCCGGTCCTCCTACTCATCTGTTTTCAGGTTATGGAGTGAATATGACCCAGACGCTAAAGGAAGAATCAAGCACTTAGATGTGGTGACATTGCTCAGAAAAATCAGTCCACCGCTAGGTGAATAAAAGATTAGATAATAAGATTGTTACGGTCAAGATAGTAGGTGTCTTGTGCTGGCCTGGGAGCGAATAAATAAAGTAGAATAGGCCAGCCCTGACTCATCCCATAAGTGTCGTAAAAGTCGACTAAGGGAAATTACCCGGTGTAGACCAATAATCACCTTGGGGCACCCGAATGGTGAAGGGCAAACCACCAACAACAGCATACCCAAAGAGGGGTTAGTGTCAGGCAGGCGGCCGGCTAAATTAAATCTAATACACATACAGGGACCCTAATTAGGCTGCCAAGACACCTGATATAGTCAATAAATCTCGCGAGCCGGAACGGAGCCTTGAACGACTACTGTTGTACTGTATTCTACTGTACTGGAATCTAGGCGCGGGCCCTCAGATTTCCGACCACCGACTGTACATACGTGAGCTCCCATTCCCACATCCAAATATGTAACTCAATTTGAAAACCTGTTTTACACACAGTCTTAAAGTGAACATAATTACTTAAACTGTGATTTTTTGTTAAAATATAAATTATTTTGATTGCCGCAGGTTTCGGTTACCTGTGCCCGCATAGGGTCGCTTGCAAGCGACTTGTATCCATGAACATGCCCCTGAACTCTGATGGCACGGTTAATTTTAATGCGACGCTGTTTGCGGTAGTCCGAACCCAGTTACACATTAAGACGTCAGGTTAGTAGCATATGGCTTGATTTGGCTTGAAATACCACTAATTTTATTACATTAAACACAACCTTTCAAAGAATAACGCTACCAATCAGGTATGCTACCAATTATGCAATGATGATAATTATACTCGTATTTAAGAATAAATTAACATAAGAAATTAAATACAAGAAACATACAACTCCAAATTGCGTTATTGCAACAGTAACTCTTACTGCCATACATTTAGAACACACACTATTTTTTAAGTATTTTATGAGTTGCATCTCTCGTGTATTAAATGAGCGAAATGTTATCAATAATTAGATATTATTCAATATGAGATTTGTTTATAAAATTGTCAAAAAAAAATTTTAATAACGGCTCTTTGTCAGGTGTAATCGACGAGTGCAACATTGAACTACGAGCTATTATAAAGAAGGTATGGAAAAGGACTTCGCCGAAGCTATTAGATCAGGTAGTACCTCCACCTGGAGATCCGAATGAGATCACTGTTGGCAAGTTCTACGCGACTTACCTAATACAGGACTACTTTAGAAGGTTAGTGTGTGCACTAGCTGTTTTAAGTTAATGATAAGTCTAGATGGCTATTTAGTTTTTGTCAATTTATTGGTTGTTCTTGTGTCAAGAGATGTTTCTAACTGATACGGGGCCTATATGAATCCAAAATGTCTCTACGCATGGTACCAATTCACAGAAGCAGCTCATAGATGTTCAAAGTTTGAACGGTTTTCATAGACTGTTATCTGAATATAAGGCAATTGCAAAGTTTTCTCTCAGCACAATTTGTATTGTTATTTTTAATTATAATTCCATCATCATCATTATCACCAGCCCTTTAATTCAATGCTGATGTAATTCTTGTGGATGGAAAAATAAATATATGAAAAATGTGCCATAACCCACCATTATGACCCAGTGCCGATTGGTAAGAATTAACGAGTGCAGATGCAGCCGAGACCAATGGCTTAATCTGCCTTCCAAAGCACCGACAATGACAGGCCTTAGCGAACATTGCTTAGTTTAGGCAATTAAGCCGAGCGCGATCGAGCTCCTCTGAAATTGTTTCTAAGTTATGATGACTCTTATAAATTTAGTAGTAATTTACAGTAGCCACACAACACTAACACCTTTTCTGTTTTTATAGGAACCATGCGTAAGTGTTTATGCATCTTTTAAGTGATTTATCGATAGCACAGCTGTATGTATGCTTTACATCCTTGGTTTCTATACCAGTTTGATATTTTTTCCAAGGGTGTCCGCTTGGATTTGAGTTTTGGTGAATTTTCTTTGATTCTTTGATTTTATCTTGCATCACCACTTAGGGTTATGATGGACTTCACGCATTATATTGCCGAGCTGAGCTTTGACCTTACTAATATTAAATTAGATGAAAGGAACTTTTTTTAGGAAGAGCAGTCTCATATTTAAAGGTTGTTATAATGCTAGTCACCTAAAGAATTTATGGTTTGTTTGGTTTTCTTACGAATTACAATTTACTTCTAACCTAAAGTTTATTTATTAATCAATCATTGAATTTAAGAAGTGATATACGGACACTCTAAAACATCTTTTAACAATAGCCATTGCAACATTACGTCAGTAGCACTCAATTGTGTTAAACCAATCTGTCTCTTTTCATCACAGCATAAACGCATTTTATTAGAAAGAGACGAAGCCGCAATTAAGTTATAAATGGTACTTAGGACTGGCTTGGTTTTTACAAATACTGCGACAGTGGCGTTGGCACGACAAAACTTGGTATAAATAACACTAAACGTAACATTGAAAACAAACTCATGATTATGCAACTTTAAATCAAATCTACAAGTTTTAATTCAATTGCCACAATCATTTCCATTTACATAATTACGTCTCACCTCGCAATCTTTACTGTTTATTTGTGAAAGGTTGTCCTAATTCTTAATCTTTCTAAAAACACGGAAAACTCTACAAATGTCAAAGCGTTAAAAAAAGGAATAATTGCCGCACTCAGAGAAGTCAATAATCTTTAATGAGTACATAATGTCAAGAGATTCAATTAGATGTCAGTTAGATCATACATACATACATAAATCACGCCTATATCCCCGAAGGGGTAGGCAGAGGTGAACTAGCACCCGCGTTTCGCCAATTATAATATGTTAAGTCCCATGTAATAGGTGGCGAGCCTATTGCCATTTATCGGGCACAAAAGTCGCAGTACATTGCCAGGACGGTGGTATAAGAGGAACGCTGCTGCCCATTCCTCGCGACTAGTTATGAATTATCATTTTTTGCATTAAGTACTCATTAACGTTAATTGACGTCTCTGACTGGGGCAATGAGTAGCATCTTTCATAAAATAGTTAGTTGATTCATCATTTTTCACTTATTTTATTTTATTGCGTTTATCGATAAAACCATTCGCCAGTTACTTGAAGGAAAATAAAAATAAAAACTTATCGTTTTACTGCGTACTGAGTTGAGGCCAAATAATTAATCATCAATTTTCAGTTGTTTTGCTTTCGGCTGCATTATCATTGTCTGAAAATTTATTTTGTACTATTGTACCTTTTGCATATGCGCAGCATGTCTTTTCCAAAGCTACTTTTCACTTGCAAAGTATGTTTTCTCAGTGTTATCCGTAAATGTTTCAGTACAATCACTTGCTTTACTTCAGCACATGCTATTTTGTTTTTGTTTGAGTTTGACACAGTTTGTTTTCGTTTCGTTACGCCGTCTGTGACAAAGTGAGTGAAAAAAATCGATATTGTGCCCGGCAGATGTTGTGCATGTAAATTCAAAGCTGACCTGGTCCTTCCTGACTTGGTCCTGCTTAAAACAGTTGCACTATTCGGTGAATATTCTAAAACAGAAACAGACTAGGCAAATGATTGTAAAACATTCGCAGAGAAAACATGTTTTAAAATTTATCCACATTATAAATAAAAAATCATCTTGGAATTTGTGGAGATTTTCACACGGTTTCGAAAAAAATTAAAATATGGTTGTACAGTCAACAGCAAATCATTATTTTCAATCAAATTTCAACATTACGCATAAACTATAAAATTGTGCCCTTCAATTGTTTGGATTTTAAGCTTACCTACTCAAAACTAGCTCAGATATTGTTATCATATCAATGAAAAAACAACGTTAATATTTATTAACCTGCTCCCGTTGGCCTCGCTTTTATGCGTTTGAGACATTCTAAATAAAATTTTGAGTTCTTCATTCTAAATAAATAAATTAGTAGAAACTAACGTAAGACCTATTATATACTATTCAGGGTCTTCAAAAATGATTATTTAGGGTGGTATTTCTTGTTTCTTTTAATTTATAAAAAAGTGTCTTTTAATAATTTTTTTCATTAAATTATATTAATTATATTTCTCGTATATAATATATTTAGTGTTTATTTTATCAAAACTTTTAATAACAAAAATAGTTTTATATTCCTTAAGATAATGTAATAAACGTCGTCGGTTAAAATAATTAATAATTCATGCGTATGCTTTTGTTAATTCTACATTACACGATCTTGCAAAGTCAATGCAGTTAAAAAAGTAAACATTATTTAAAAAGGTCAATACAGTCTTGCAATTCACGAAGGCGAGTGAGTTTTACTAGTGGTTGAATCTATATACAAATTATATGTGATTTAGGTTAGTAATACGCGTGTCGGGCCTGTGGTCTGTCTGTGGTACACATGCATACATACGTCACGCCTTTCTTCCACAGGGGTAAGCAGAGATCACTGCTTTCCACTTGCTTCGATCTTTACATACTTCTTTCACTTCATCCAATCTCATTAATGTCTTCATGCATGCCCGTCAGTTTCGGGTACTCCTGACCGGTCCTTCTTTTAAAGACTTTTAACTTGATTATGAAAGATCCGCCTAGCCCTTCCCCTTTCCATTTCGCCATTCACTTCCGCCTTATAAATCCTTTTTGTCTTTTTCCTTTCAATCATTCTTTCGACGTGACCAAACCATGCGAGCATTCCTTTCTCAATTCTTGTCATTACGTCTTCTCTATGTCTGCGGTTATGGTCCTTTTTTTGCTAACCGTATTCGCGTTCGATCTTACACACACTCTGATACAAAATATACAGTTACGTGTTAACTACAAGTAAATCTCGCTCACCCTCGCCTATTGCAAAAACTGTACCAGGTGACTGAAGAAACTAGACCCACTTTACGTCTAATAAATAACAATACGTCACAGGTTTAGAAAGAAAAAGGAACAAGCCGCCGCAGCCTCCCTTCAGAACAACCAGATGACACTGCAAGCTGGTCTCCGGACGTTGCACGAAGCTGGTCCGGAATTGAAGAGAGCCATCTCAGGGAATCTTGATGAGGTGGTAGCGGAGACTGTGGAACCGATGCACAGGGTAAGGGATATAGAAACAGATCAAAATATGCATACAAACATATTTATGTACAAAGATTTTGGTGGTTAGAAAAAGTTCGAAAAATTATGGTCTTAATGTTTTCTTATATTTGTACGAGCACAAATTTGAAATAAAACAACTATTGCCAACTAATCAAATATCTGCATTTTTATCACATCTCAACTCCATTCACCCCAAAATTAAATTCACTATGGAGTTGGAGGCAAATAATAAGCTAGACTTCTTAGATATATTAATAATCGGGATCCTGACCATAGCTTGAGCCACACAGTGTATCGGAAAGCTACCAATACTGATAGGTACCTCAATGGTGACTCTCACCACCATCCCAGTCAGCTATCTACCGTGGGCAAATCTTTGTTTCAGAGAGCGCACGGCATCTGTGACAGTCAATACCTGGCATCAGAACTAAATCATGTTAAGCAAGTACTGCGGAGTAATAAACTGCAAGTACCAAAGCCCTGTCACAGAGTTCGAGTGAAACCAGCAACAGTCGAACGTCAACCTTCTGTACTACCTTACGTGAAAGGTGTCACTGACAAGATTGGGAACATCTTGAAGCGTGCTTCCATTAAAACTTATTTCAAGCCGCTGAAGAAGATCAACCAATTTCTAAGACCTGTAAAGTGTAACATCTCCCTTCAAGATGCAGGAATTTACTAGCTGGATTGTGACTGTGGACTCTCTTATATAGGCCAAACAAAGAGAAGTATAGGGACCCGGGTAAAAGAACACATTGCTGATGTGAAATATAGGCGCGAAACAAAATCTGCAGTATGTGAACATGCCTTTGACGGACCCAACCATTATTTAAGATTTGACAAACCTCAAATTCTAGCAAAAGAGAAACGATATATACCTAGAATGATACGTGCAGCTATTAAAATCAAGAAACATCCAAACTTCAATAGGGATAATAGTTGGAACATACCACCTGCTTGGTACCCAATTATTAGAATAATTAAATCCCAACACCGTCCTTATACTGCCAAAAACAATGATACTGTAAGCTCTGTTTGTGTAGATCGGAACACCTAAAATATCAAATATTATGACGGTAGTTAATTATTACTTTATTGTGAGGGCACCTGTCTTCATCTTTAGTCCCCCCGTGACTACGGCCACTGTAAAGTGGTTGAAACGTTGGGTTAAATAATTAAAATGCCAAACACCACATTATACGCGAGTCTTATCCGTAAAAGTTGTTTTATTTCAAATTATGGTCTTGATGCGGGAGTCGAACCCACATCCACTGCAATCCGGGCAGGTATTGCTCGGCCAACCAAGACACTAGCCACCAAAATCTTTGTACTTTTTATTTTTAACATTTATATAATGTTGAAATTAAAATCGAATATTTATGTACAACATGGAAAATTTTAAATTTTACTAACACTGGGAGTTATTGAAAATTTCAATCGGTTTTATCAAAAATGTCACCACTCGAGTCAATTTCGAAAAATGTTTACCTTCGATTTCTTTTCTTTTGAACAACATTACGTGGCAGTATTTTGTACCAGTGTTTTCTTTAAAATCATTCTACAGAGAAATCATACACTGTTTGGCGCGGTCTGGACCAGCATTAAGAAGCATGGCCGGGAAAGCTTCTATGGGCGCGACCGCGACAAGAAGATAGCTCATGCTTCAGTGAAGCTAAAAGAAACAAGTAAGTTCTTATTTGATAAATTGAAGTAATAAAAATACGCTTTAGTAATATATTCCATAGCTTCACTAGAAATCAAAAGCAGCAGAATAAACGCAGAAAGAAAGAACCTGGATATCTCCTTAAAATTCAATACTTAAGCATTCACAAGACTTAAAATGATGGTTGGTGAAAAGTTCAGAAATATTTGTTTTATTAATTCACAGCTAAAACTGAAGGTGTTTCACTTAGCAGCATGATGAGGAGGGAGCTAGGCATGGATGGCAAAATACCTGAAGAAGACCCGTAAGTTAGATCTTATTGAATCCTACCCGCATGGTCTGGTAATGTGAATGGAGAGTGATAAGTGTGAAGGAAATGGAGAAAATATTTTAAAAAAGGACCAAGGCAAGTGTATCCGAAACAGACGGGCATGCATGAGGACATTAATGAGATTGGATGAAGCGAAAGAAGTATGTAAGTATCGTAGCAAGTGGAAAGTACGACACCCGTCGATAGTTTGTCTAAATATTTTTGATGTGACCAGGAAATACGATGACGATGACCAGATCGACGAGGAGATCGCAATGCAGCCTCTCCTTCACGGCAGGGAGGATTTCCAGGAGAGAATTTTCAGGGCGATAGAGTAAGTTGCCATTTAAACGGAAATCTCAGACGGCCTGTGTCACGGCTTGGCTGTGATGTCACTGACATCTGTGTATACGATAGCCAGCCTCTCTGTGATTGAGGTTTCCAGGTGAAGCTCGATTCCATCTTCGGCCCTTATCGTCACTTACCATCAGGTGGGATGAAGGGCAAGAGCTTGTCTGTCTAGCATTAAAAAAATGAACCGAGTCGCCAGTGAAATACTTATCGGTGTACAACGCTTTCAGAAAAACCTCCAACGACTTAATGCAGAGCATGCGAAACAATTGTAAGTTCGTTTTGGTTTGTGGTTGTTAAAAGGAGACATGTTAACATTGCTGTGTAAGATCTTGGAACTAACACCTCCGTCCCAGGTTTGGACAAAGCAAGCTTAAACTAAACTGAGACCGGCACCGATCACAGTGATTGGGGAAGCATGAAACAATTTGATTTGAATAACTGGAAATTTGGAGTTAGCTTTAATCCGAGTCCCTAAAATTGAATTTAAATTATTGACCAATCATCATCACCCCGCCCTTCTTCTTCCTGCTCTGTTCCCAGTTTATCTGGGGTCGGATTATATTTCCCCTTCCATTTATAGCGGTCAACCAAGACAAGCAAAGTCAAGCCAGCCACTCCATTTTGATTCATATCAACCATCACACCGGAAAGGTGCTAGTGATGTATGAATGTAACCATGTCGCACCAACCCTTTTTGGGTATGCTGTTGTTGGTACTTTGCCCTCCACCATTCAGCTGTCCCAAGGTGCTTATTGACCTACCCCAGGAAATGTCCCTTGGTCGACTTGTACGACACCTTTGGGATGAGTCGGGCCTGACACTATGTGCTTTATTTTTCGCTGCTAGATCAGCATGGAGAGTCTCTGCCCTTATCCAGTGCTATTTGGAGTTAGCGCAGTAAGTTCTCTTTGCACTCTCTTCTGTGACTCGTGATCTACTACTGATATCATACCTCACACAATCCATCCATCTTTTCAGGGGCCTTCCTCTACTTCGACGTCACAGTCATTCGACAGACATATCTTTTTTTCTCACATTCATGGCATCCCATACTATGTCATACCAAGCTGACCAATATACATACATACATACATTAATCACGCCTATCTCTCCGAAGCGGTAGGCAGAGGTGAACTAGCAATGACCAATATGCCCGTGTTATTGACAATTTAATTAAAAAATCAAATTAATTTTAATGGACTTTATTTCAAGTCGACATGTCTGTCATAGCTTGCCTTATTTTGATTTAAATAAGTTTACTTTTGTAATGTCATTCGATAAAATGCAAATGAAATTAAATAATAATTTTAAATATAAATTGTACTTAATTGAATCACTCCCTAATCAAGTTGCATGACGCAATAATAGTCCTATGAGAGAATTTAAGATTTTATTTCCATATTGAGTTGTAACAGCAATGTTTCTAATTGAACTATTTGCTATTCTTAAATGAATGGGTTCTGTTTTATATCGGCTAGTGTAGTAAACACGTGTGTGAGTGTAGACTGATATGTCTGAGCATGTTTTTTTCGGCGGCCGTCCATACCTTAGTCTCTAGTTTTGAAAGATTAAAAAATAGTGTTTCTTTTAAACTTGGGACGAATAGCTACTAGTTCCCTATGACCACCACTGGGGGAAATATAAATTAAGCGACAAGCAAGTTTTCAAAATGCTGGATAATGCATTGTTTGCAAAGTAAGATGTGTCAGAACACCTTTGAAAAAACATTCTCATCATCTTTTGGCCTTGTCTTGTATAGCCAGAGCAGGTTTGCGGAGGACGCGTGTTCGATTTTCGCATGAGGACAATAATTTAAAAATAAATCTGACCTATTTTTATTGCAATAATGTTTGTAACATTATATTGGTCAAATTATAACACATTCTTTATTACGTCGTGTGAGTTTATCTCCAGAGGTGGAAAAGGGAATCCTTTTATGAGGTTTTTTGTATAGTCTACTGGTTACTAAATGCCAACTTTGCTTTGTGTTCTTCTGTACAGATCGTGACACACAGCGACAGAACAACAATGTGCCTTATTGCGTAGAGAATCCGGCGGAGAATCTAATAACGCGGGTACGTAATAGAAAACTGCATTAATAATATTATTGTTCATTTATATTTTCATTAATTCTATTTTCAATGCAGCCAAAAAAAAATTTGGATTTTGTAAATCAAAATATCGCTAACATTTATCGTGAGGCCATATTCGGCCTTTATCGTCACTTAAATAAAATTACCTTTAATAGGTGATTAAAGGTGATCATTTTATCATTACATTTTATCACTTTAAATCACCTATTAAAGGTGATATCATTATAATTAAAATAATTTACATATTACAAAAATTAAATACGTGTTAAAAATATTAAAATTTATTTAATATAATTAATTACAGGGAGAAATATTAATAATTTCCTGATTTAAGATTTAGAAATATATTGTTTTTATGTGTGTGATCTCTCAATACGATTAGGATTCGAATTTTCGAAAAGTTCGTGCTATGTGAGATAAAGTTCAAGAGATTCCCGGCCTACATAAAAATATAATAAAAAATGTATAAATTCTTACCACTGAAAACTCCTTAGAGTCAGAGTTTCTAAGCGAAATGTCTTAGGCGTAATGATAAATGTTTTATGCGTTTCTGAGGGAAATGTTTGAGACTTGTAGCCCTGAATATTGAACCTTCTTGTTTCATCAGGTGTTGACGGAGCAGGGTCTTGGCAAGTACTGCGACAAGGAGTTCATCGAGAGTACCTCGCGTGAGATGCAGGAGGCACTGGACCTTACACAGGAGGAGATGGACACGTTAGATGACGCTCATTTTGATTTCCAACTAGTTCGAATCTTAAGGAAATGCTTTGACTGCATTAGCTACTATTGTAACAGTTCATGGTTGTTGTTGGTGATGATGATATCAACAACAACCCTTCAACTTTCATCTTAAGAAAATGTTTTGTTGTGAAGTTAAATTAATTTTTATTTTAAGAAAATGCTTTGACTGCATTGTCAATATCATCATCATCATCACCAACAACAACCTTTTAACTTTAATCTCAAGGAAATGCTTTGACTGGATTTACACTATCATCATCATCATCATTATCACCACCAACAACCACAATCCAAACTTAAAATTGTGAAATTTAATTTATTTTAATCTAAAGAAAAATACTTTGACTGGATTTTCAATATCATCCCTTTGACATACTTATGGCTGGGACACATGCCTTATACGTATATGGATCGATAAATATATGGGGAAATCGGCGATACTTAGTGAGGATTGGTTGGTAATAACGGCTGCAGAAGCAGCCTTCCGGCTGCTTCTACGGTCTTAAAAAAAATGCATGGCGAGCGTCCCTGCATCATCGAGCTCCTCAATTCTCTATTATAGAACCACCACTTTGTCCAGTGGACCAATACAGGCTAGTGATGATGATATTGTATGCTCAAAATTGTAGACATAAAACCTTGTTACAGTGCCGCCAACCAAATAATATTGCAAGAGAGGAAAATGAGTGCGGCCCAGAACAACCACAACAATGTGGTAAGTATTTTATAACCAATATTGAATAATATTTCAAAGTTCTACCATGCTGGCATAGGAGCGTAAAAAGACGTAGAATGTGCCATCCCCGACTTATCCCAGGTGTGTAGTAAAAGTCGACTAAGGGAGATTGCACGTTAGGGTACCCAAATGGTGGAGGGCAAACCACCAACAACAGCATACCCAAAGAGGGTTGGTGTCAAGTAAGTGGCTGGCTATAAAACCTAAGCCAAAAACTTGAGCAGTATGGATTGGTATTAACGACTGCAGATGCAGCCGGGTCCAACGGCTTAACGTGCCTTGCGAAGTACAGAGGAAAAATCGAGATAGTAAATGGCTGGGTAGAGAGAGAGATCGGGTGGCGAAGGTGAGTGCTGACCAAGTGTAGGTTTACGGTGAACCTACACTTGGGTCACAAGTCCCAGGCGCTGCCACTCAAGTAATGTCTTTGTTCCAGGAACATCTGTTCTCCAGGCAGCACCATCCGTTCCACCAGCCTCCCTTCCAGCATCCGCCGCGAAAAACATAGCACACGCCCACCTATTTTGGATTCTACCCTTTTACCCTTACGGTTGACAACCGTGCGGGTCCCCAACCCATTTTTACGGGTTTTTTTTACGTCGACGACGTTAACCGCTTCCGGAACCCTCGGGGTACGAGGAAGAATTTTTTGGAGAATATTTTTTGTATATGCTTGGCTTTTGAATGCATAAGGTGGTAGTTATACGTATTATTAGGATTGTTTGATTGATGTGGATTTTTGTAACTCTCATTTATTAATTTTAATTTATAAACCTAATTGTACCCTAAAGATAACGTATTTTATTATGAGAAGCGTATTTCTATTAATATGCTGTATTTATTTTTATGATAATATTTCATCAGAATGTATATGTTGGCAGGCTAAAACTGCTTTGTGTCCAAATGTTTTTAGAAAACTTAAAAATTAGGTATGGTGAGTAGGCAGTTTTATGTATTTGATCCTTTTAAAATATACTATTTTTAATAACAAAATGTATAGTATAATTATTATATACTACACTAAGTGGCGATGTGCCTTAATAAAAATATTTATATAGCATTAAATTGCCAATACATACAATTGTGCCAAAATATTAGCCTTGATACCTCAAGCTATATAGGTAGATATTTCGTGTCATGCGCACATTAGAAATGTATTTTCACAAATATCTAAATACAAAAATATATTTATGTTAAATATATTAAAAGGTATTTAAAATGAACAAGAAATTTTTTAATAGTATTTATAATATAATGAATCTAGTCAAAGATGCTTGTCTTACTTATTATAGAATGTTTATGGATGCTGGGTATTATTATATTAATGTTGTATTTTGTATGAAATATATTTGTTATTGTGAATAAATTGTTGGGACAGAATTCAACTGTTGTTTTCTTTGGTGTATTATTTGCTAGCGATATTTATGACAAGCCTACAGTGAATTTAGGACTGTAACTCTAAAAAAGACCATCTAGAAGATCATACCAATTTATTAAATTATCTCCAATAGAAATATGGTGTATGGATTATTAATGAAAAATTGTGTACAGAATAGTACACAAGGCGTCGATTTTCCCAATTATGATTCGTTTGAAGTATCTTCACAAAATGCATTCATGTTTATTGCTTCATATTCTTATTATCCTATGCGTCTGTTATTTCGCTTTGCAAGTCGGTAATTAGACCGTCAATTATTGTCTTTTGGGTGATACTCTGGCTCGTCTTTTACTTGTAATACTTGACGTCAGATTTCCTTGATTTTATCAGAAGAGTCACATGTTTCATCAGCTTCAACCTTATCAGGGAAAAGTACATTGAACGGTTTACCAGATGAATTAAGAGGCATCCTAATATCTCTTACCATTACAGGATATACACACGTTTTTAAATCGACTACGTCATCTTTATCATTGTTTGCAGCATCTTTTTCAAACTTTCCTTTCTCTAAGACGACTGTCGAATTACTGTCTGTATTATCTACATTTTCTTCGTCCTCTTCAATGATAATATATTGTTTCGCTTCGTTACAAGCGCTTTGGAACATTTCCGATATTTCATCTTGCAATTTCTTTATCGTCATTTCTAAGTTGCATATTTGGGACTCTATATTTTCATCATTCAATTCGTAAGTCACCGGAAATACAGACAGCGTCTTGTAATTACTCTCATTGTTTTCTGCTGCACTGCTTAATTCAATTCTTAGTTTCTCTATCAAGGAATCAACTTCCGAAGAAGTAGGAGTTAAGCGAATTCTGTCCATAGTTAGAGAAGATATCGTTTCATTCTTTCTTTACACTGTTCCCTCTTGACTTTCCTTGCTTGAATCTCGCAAGGGTTTATTTCTGGGGGTGGTGGAAGCGGCGTGGGAGGAGCACAGCCTGGCCAAGGTAAGTCTGGTTTAAGTAAAGCAGCTTCTGCTATAGCGTCACACCTACTGGTGCCTGTTCTTTCTCTTTCAACAACACAGACGATAGGCGAATCTGGGGTTGGTGGTATTACTGGGTTTTTTATTTTTTCTATGCAGAGCGCGTGGCAGTTCGGCGGAGGGAGCGGCTCAGGTATCGGCTCTTTAGGACAAATCTTGATCCCGGCTTTTTCCTTCTGTCTTATTTTCTGCAGCGTACAAGGACTCACTGGGGGTGGCTCTGGGTTAGGTTCTACGTTACATTTTTTTACATTCATGCCTAATGCGTGCAAATTTTGAATTCCAAACATTCCATTCCAACAGTTTCAAGTGGCCATTACGTTTGTTTACATTTTGCTTGGGTATGATGACATTGACATCAATTAATACAAATCAAATGACAAAAAGATACCACACAGCACAGAGGATGCGTTTGAATGAAAAGTCATATCAGAAAGAGATAATTGTATTGTTCGTAGTGCCTATAAATCATGCAAGAAGAAACTTATACCTACCATCATCTTAGCATAAATTAATTAATTTAGTTCTCACATCGTCATGATATCTTCGGTCGACCATCTTCCCTATGAAATTATTTTACATTCTACCAACTACTATTACAATGGACCTAACATAATTGGTAAAATGTGGGTGTTATCTACCCTCTAGCCCTTCCGGGATAAATAGGCATCTGCCAGGATTGCAAAGGACGCGGGTTTGATTCCCTCATCAAGACCAAACCATAAATTTTCTTTGTATAGCGTGTTTATGTCTATTGTAGTGGGTTTCCGTCTGTCAATCCGATTGAGTCAAGCATGTTCATTTTGTTTGTTCTGTTGTTAGGTCAAACAAATCAAAAACTTTTAAATGCTTGACTCAAGCATCAAGCAAGCTTTGTCGACGACGAAAATGCTTGAAGCAAGCTAAAATCTATGTGATTGACTGTCTCTGAGCCCCATAAGAATAGTGGTTCTTTTCGTTTATCTGCGAACACAGCAAAATAAAAAGGTCCGAGCATAGTACGTAACGGGAAAACACCCCGGACGGGACGTGGACGACGGGGCCTCTCTCGTACAAAAAGCCCCGTGTCCCTTCGGAGCATAATGTACAATACGCTAAATGTACAAGACACGCAAAATGAGCAAAACGCAAAATGTACAAGAAGAAGCTGTGTTCACATTCTCTCGGCAGTTGGCACAGTTCCAATTCACAACCGGACAATATACAGGGCGTCCCACGGCCATGCCACACGGAGGGAAAGTATATTAAATATTGAACGTAGGATATTTTACGAAAAGAAGACATCGTTTTATTTTTTATAATAAGTAGAAGTGCATTCACAGATTTTTAAAAAATCGCCTCAACCGGGAATCGAACCCGCCAAATGTGATAGAAAATTACATGTATTTTATAATACTACTTATTATTAAAAATAAAACGATGTCTTCTTGTCAATATTTAATATACTTTCCCTCCGTGTGGCATGGCCGTGGGACGCCCTGTATAGATACAAAACCGGAATTAACTTGAAAAACAAATGTATGTAAATTTATCGAATTAATTTTCATCTTATTGCCAACTTAACAAAAAAAAATCTATTTGAGCTTAAAGTTAAATAAAATTTGATACTTTGTCTGCCCTGTTTTCTACAAAAAAAAAACGAATAATCAATTCTTAACATCATAACCAAACGCTGAAACTTAGCTCTAAATATCATATCAGACCATATTTTATGTAAGTAAACATAAAGGCGGTCTCAGACACATAGTTTTCCCTTTTGCAAATATTTACAATGACAATCTAGTATAAATCATTTTCACTAAGAAAGCAACTGCAATTTCACCGTTTTCAAGGTGGTCCAAATATCTGTTTTATTTTTTGTCAAACAAAACATCGTGTTTCCTTCTATTTCGTGTAGGAGGTTCAAAAAAACTTATCCGAATTTTCCGTCGGTAAATTTGGCTTCTTTTCTCGTATAAACAACAAACGGATTTTTTTGGGATTTTGACTTTCAAACGCCTGTGCCATGTCATGTGTAAAATGTCAAAAGTGGAAATATGTTTTCCATAATAGTGACGCCATGCTAAGGAAATAGAGAAACAGTCCCAATATTATGTCAAAAAGTGAAAAAACAATTCTCTCCATTGACGCCGTGCTAACTCCCGTGGAGATACAGGTTTTGTCACCTGTCAAGTAGTGGAGAGAGACTTGTCCGCGTGCCCGTGCTAAGCCTACAGGTACTCATACTCAAGAGCACACAGATGCTCTCATCAAATAAAACAGAGAACAAACATGAAAACAAAACCCTTTGTCTTCTTCGTCATCGTCGTCAACGTCGCCGTGAATAAGAGGCCTTAGGCCCGTCTTTTACATTTTGCGTTTTGCTCATTTTACGTGTGATGATCATTCTGCGTGTTGCACATTCTGCGTATTGTACATTTTGCATTTTGCTCATTTTCCGTGTCGTGTACATTTTGCGTATTGTACATTATGCTCCGAAGGGCCCCGAGTGACATATGTCACGGAGACACGGACGGATACTCAGACCAACTGTTTGAGCCACGGAAATTGAGACAGAATGAAAAAATAAACTGCTGTAATAATATCACTTCTGTTTATTTGGAAATTTCCGCTTCAACCGTTTCCCCTTTGGAGTCGGTACACAAGACCCGTCGGATCTTCTTGGGTTCCTGGTTCTTGATCTTCTCTTTGCAGAGCGGAGGGTCGTCGCACTTCATTTTTTTCGGCTTGCCCAGCGAGCTGCACGGTGCTGGCGTGTCGCATGGGTGTGGGGGTGGTGACTTTGCGCAAGCTCTGACACCGATCGATGCACCGGACTTGCATCTTGCTGAAAAGAATAGAGAATTTAATTTTTTTTCAAATGTGTACATACTTTTTTTCAAAGATGTATAAGCCTGTAGGGGCTGCAAGCCTAGCACGGGACGTGGACAAAATTTATCTCCGCCACCTGACTGGATTTAGTGGGAGTTACAGCCGCACTCAGAGACGTCTAGTACCTTTAATGAGTACTTAATACAAAAAAATGTCAACCTAGACCTGGCAAGAATAACGACTAGTTTTGAATGGACATTTTTTGTAGTAAGTTCGTATTAACGTTCATTGTCGTCTCTGAGTACGCCTGTTAGAGCGAGAAATGAATATGTTCTTTTCCCTGAGGAGATTTTCTCCACATCCCGTGGAGAAAATCACCACCTAGCAATATACTGCGATTTACGTGCGCGATAAATGGCAATAGTCTCGCCACCTATTATATTGGCACTGTCCTGATTGGCGAAACGTGGGTGTCGATTCACCTATGCCTATCCCTTCAGGGATACAAGCGTGATTTATGTATTTTTGGCTTATAAAGGTTACTTCGCAAACATCTCCATATTCGTATCTTAGGATATATTCGATTTTGGTTACTTAAAAACTTTACATATAGGCAGACGGGTTGGCTATGTTTACACCCCCCTAAGGATTTTATGAAAATTCTCCCTGTAAATATATTAGTTACACTTAGGGCCTTTTTCACAATCGACGGGTAAGTAATAGCTTATTTCGCAGATCATTTGACAGTTGTAATATGAAACATATGTCGATTGAACTGCCAAGTAAGCTACTCAGAACTTACCCGTCGATTGTGAAACAGGCCCTTATTGCTAGAAAGTAAAAGAATGAACATTAACTTAAATAGTCCGGGCTCTCAGGGTTCTTAAGTCGCTCAGTGCACAAGAACGGAGGAATGCAGTCTCCCTCGGGCTCCGACAAGGGATCACAAGGGGGCTCCGGGTCACACGGGTGCTTTGGGGGCACCGGAGCGCAGCTGGTCACGTCAACTTTGTCAGGATACCCCATTGGTGCTGCAAGGTGTAAACGAATTTATTTACCAGGTTATAATATG
Organism: Cataclysta lemnata; assembly: GCA_963931975.1. Classification (NCBI taxonomy): domain Eukaryota; kingdom Metazoa; phylum Arthropoda; class Insecta; order Lepidoptera; family Crambidae; genus Cataclysta; species Cataclysta lemnata. Next base: position 8,336,302 of record OZ008363.1, read on the forward strand.
CATGTATGTAAGATTGAACAATTTGATCTAATAGTTTAATCGTTGATTTCTTTAACTGTCGGCACACAAAATGACAGCACATATCACATTATATTTTTTTTGATACTTTGGGTTGCATCATTATCATTCGTCACCAGGCCTTTAATGTCCCTATTGCTGAGGCACAGACCTTCCCAAGGAAAGAAAGAAAGAATATAGAATACAGGAAGAATATAGGAAGCTTAGGCCTTAATCCACCACGCTCTGGCGCAGTGCGGATTAGTGGGTTTAAAGACTGCAAATGCAGCCGACACCAACAGCTTAAAAGGTGCCTTCCGAAACACGGAGGAACTCTAGATACAGACAGGTCATCAAGCTCTTTCTAGATACAGACAGGTCATCAAGCTCTTTTTACAGAACATACCGTCTAGCAGATCAATGTGTTGCAAAATTAGTTTTTAGATTTTTCCTTCGACTGACAGCATAGTTGGTTCGCGGAGCATTCGCATTGTTCCTTGGAGACATTTTCTGGAGAAGTCTTCGCAGTTCCGTCATCGGTGTTCGGTGTGACGCACGGTATGCATTTGAGGGTTTGTTTCTTGCAGTGCTTCCCGCAAGTTGGTTTTCCAGACATTTTACTATTGGGTTTTTTTACATGGTTGACGACGAAGAAATTTTGAGATTTTCAAGCTTCCTGCTCGCTTGACTTTTTGAAGTGACAAATGATTTGATTAGTTCTTTTTCATGAAGTTATTGTGGTCAGTCGTTTAAAGTTTTGCGCAGGTTCGATGAAAGGAGGTCTGTAGTGGGTTCGTCACTGAACTTCAATAGATAGTTTCATAACATAATGTAAAAATGGTTGAAAATAACCTATCATGTTAGCGGTTAGTTTACAAACCATGAAGGTTCAAATGATGGTGCCATTTCTTTTGCCACTCCCATAATTATAGAGGCAAGTAACCGAAAGTTAAATATAAGTAACTAACCGGGATGTGCTAATGTGGTCACTAGTCAAAGCTTTCCCTTGACCACTAACCTGGAACATAAATAAATTTAATTTGCAGAAAGGCCAGGTGGTGACGGCAGAGTAGTCACCACCCCTGTCTCTCTGGCGGGTGTCGTACAAGGCGACTATAATAAGAGTTATTGCGTTATCTAGCAAATTACTGCGATTAAAGTTTGGGCCCCCTATGTGGTTGACGAATGACGAGGACTACATACATACATACATAAATCACGCCTATATCCCCGAAGGGGTAGGCAGAATGAACTAGCACCCACATTTCGCCAATCATGTTATGTCCCATGTAATAGGTGGCGAGCCTATTGCCACATATCGGGCACAAAAGTGTCGCAGTACATTGCTAGATGGTATAAGAGGAACGCTGCTGCCCATTCCTCATCACTGATTTATCCTTAGTCGCCTTGTACGACACCCACGGGAGAGATTTGGGGTGGTGACAATTGTATTCTACTCTGCCGTCACCACACGGCACCTGATGATGATGACGAGGTCTTCTTTTCGATAAATTCGATTAGGGAGGATCTTTCTTTTTTGCTTTAATCTAAGACGCACTAATGTAATTAAGTCGTAATGAAAATTGTCTACACTGTTAATAAGCTTTATTGCGAGTTCTACATTAAGAATGTATCTTCACGGTAAGCTTGTATCACTGCCGCCTTCGCTGGAAGTAGAACTACCTATGGAGCCAGTCGAATTTCTAGTTACATCCCCCTTTACTTCAGTTTCGGCGAACATTGACACTATTTTGGATTTTATGGCGGCGAAAACGCTATTTCCAGTGTCAAAACTTATACGTCTGGATCCAGATTCAGAGCTTGTCTTGCTGTGTTGGCAACGGTTATGACAGTTTTCTTTGTTCGACAACGTCCCTACACTTCCCGACCGCAAGCTTTCGCTCAGCATCGATATGGTGGACTGGACTTCTTTGAAAAGCTTGGCTATAACTTTCTCCGTAGTTTTGTCGAGAGTATGACCAGATGTATAACTTGATGCTTCATTGTCAGTGCTTTGACTCAGTTCTCTAGGTTGTGATTTTGTATTATCTTTTGCATCATGTTCTGCTGAGGTGTTCCTGCTATACTCCGAGTTTTCAGTAATCACTTCATCCATATGCTTATCGTTTTCAGTCTTGACAACGCACACAGCGTCTCTTGTAGTTTGGTACACTTTACCCAAGAAATCTTCAACTGCTAGTTTGATAGTTGTTAGTTTTTCACCGTGCACGCTTATAGTGTGATTAAGATTATCTGCGTTTAAAGAGTGACTGTTGGTGGATTCCTCGGCAGACATTTTCTGGCCACATGGGTTCTCTTTTTCTTTCTTCCTTTTAGTATCATCTGCCTTACATGGGATCCCTAAATTGTTTTTGGATTTAGATGTACCTTCCTCAGATTTCCCATGGCATGTAGGTGGATGGTTCTTAGAAGTTTCAGATAAGTCATCATTTCTATTCTTGCTTGAGATGCAAGGTTTCGTTTCACTCTTGACTTTACCGATGGTACATGTTTTTGGGGTATCTTTTTTTGTTATAATACTTGTTTTGGAACAATTTTTGTGATTGTTGTTATCTTTATTCAGATTGCTGTTGTGAGAACTAACTGTTAGGTCTGTGTCGTTTCTGTAAATTTCAAAACATGGTTGGTAATCTGGGAAATCTTGCTGAGCTGCATCTAACGCGTCTCTGATAATTTGATCTTCGGATACGGGGAAATCAGCTGAATATTCTTTCAAGTACGGTGTAATGACCTCACGACAGTAACTGTATCTGTTTGACTGAGCCTCGCCCGTTTGCGAGCTGCTGGTCTCGTGATCGTGTATTTCTTCCGAGAAAACTTCTCTGATTATGGTAATCTCGTTAGGTTGAAGTGAGTCTTGTAATAATTCATGGAATTCGAATACTTTCAGCGACCCTTGGTCACGAGTGTCTACGCTTCCCGAATAAGTAGCTGTACTCGAGTCAGCCAGGTTGCTGTTGTTGGTTTGCGTTTCCTTGTGACAGCCGGCTAGACGCTTTAAACGACTAAATTCTGGTTCAGAATTTTGGGGCAACATACCGGATATTGTGAAAATTGGGAGGGTTCTGTGTGTGACTTACATTACGGCACTTGGTTGGTGTACGGTGCGATTTTTTATTACAATTATTTCATTTTATTGATAGAGAATGGGGGCTTAGTTTGTGTTAGGACAGCTCATGACAGATGTTATGTCACACGACACGGCACGTGGCAATGTCTTTTATTTTTTATAATATGACCATCTTTATTATTGCGTGGAGGTCGTAGGCGTATTATTTATAAATAATTAGATTATTATTTGTAATAAAGGTAGGTACCTACCTACCTACACGTAGAGGTCTACGAGAATCCTTTTCAACACTGTGGCGCCATCTCACTATTAGAAACTAAGTTACTGAAAACCACTGGCACTAGATGGCGCTAGTTGTTTTAGTTGTGTTCCCAATGACCCCTAGCGGTTGCTTCTGGAACTACTTACTACAATATGAACAGCGACGAAAGCATAGACTAGGTAGGCACCTAGTAGGTAGGTAACCTACCTACCTAGGCAGATAGGTACTAGGTAGGTAGGTAGGTACTACCTACTAAAGATCCTAAACAATTGATAAATAAAAATATAAACCTTTTGAATGCTATACATGAAATGCACTATTCCTGTGTCATACGCAAACACTACCATTTTCCCAGCACTGCCCATCTTAAGAGTGCTTTTCCTGTACTAAGGATGCGTTTGATATCCACCAATCGTATTTATTGGTCTACATTACATTGCACTGTTACAGCAGCTAGATAGCGCAACGGCTTAGCACGCGAGGTCTGTGATTACGCAAACTAAGAAATGATCGCTAAGGGCGTTTACTGGATGGGTGACCGCACGACAGCATGGTGGGTGATGGCCCAATCTCCGTATATCCAATAACAATCTCCGTATATTCTTCCATCCATAGGGAAGGCCCGTGCCCTAGCAGGGGACATTGAAGGGCTGTTGATGATGATGATTAAAAGCAGGTAATAAAGTAAAACGATGTAACTTTTATAAACTCTTGCCTTTATTCGTAGTGGTGCTGTTGCCTTATAAATATACTTAATACAAATTAAACAAAATTACTTCATCTACATATACAATGTCCGATTATCACTAAACGATATGCTTTCAGAAACAAAAGCGGTCGCCATCAGATTCAATAAATAGGAGAGAACACAGATATACAAAATATTGCTTCACATAAAATATCTAGTGCTGGCATTTTCGGGTTAAAAGTAAAAAAAATTAATCCGTACTCTTTCCTAACTCAAAAAAACAATAAATGTCGATAGATCGAAATAGATACTGTACAAAGAAAATAGTGGTTAGAATATTTTCTAAAAATTATAGTCTAGATGCAGGAATCGAACCCGGGTCCTCTGCAATCCGGGCAGGTGCCTATACCACTCGGCCAACCAACTCGTTTTGTAGGTTAATTTTTCTAAAATTTTCTAACCACTATTTTCATTGTAATATTTATTTTACATAATGTTCAAATAAAAAAACAAAAATAATAGATACTGTTGATAAATAACTTGATTTGTTAGGCGAATTTCACTCAAAGAAAATCGGTCCCTAACAAAAACCCCATCACTTATTTTAATACAATAAAGACGTAACTCAAACAATACTCAGAACCATTTGTGTATTTTATATTTAAGAATATGAGACCTAGAGTTGCAGGAATGCACTTTTGAGTCATATCATTAGATTTTATTTAATTTACTCTCAAACTTTTATAACATAATGATATGAACTTTAAAGTTTATTTTGGTTCCCAGTGTATATTATTTTTAATTCCGAACTTATATTTCGCGTTGTCATATTAACTATTTTGTAACAACTAAATTTGAACTAAACTTTTAACTATGTATGATATAATTCGTTTCTCTGTTTTCTCTAACTGGGCTCTTCATTTCGAGTGCAATTGTTTGGTTTTTAACCTTTGATCATTATTTATAAGGAATAATGTAATCGAAATTTTACTTCGAAAGGCTATGTTATCACTACATTACAGTAGATTGTAGATAAAATATCACTTATTATATAGTACTGAGTTGCTATTATGGGTTCCGAACTCATTTAAAAAACCTTTCTAGAGGCGCCGGATTCAATCCCTCACCTGCAAATATAATGTATGTTGAACTATAAGATGGAACCAAGATCACAATCTAATTTTAATAAAATGTAGAGGCATCTTCTTTTCCAAAAAAAATTAACGCCTCAAATAATATGCCCGGTGAATACGTAGCCTTAAAATTACGGTTGTATTAAGACAATGAATCTTTGATCCGATCCCGAAAACGCCAGCTCACATCTCTTTGGTGATAAAGTATTGCATCACAAAACTATAATCATTTTACCATTAAACACTGGATCGTTAAAGACATAACAGCAAGTCTTTGGCGTTTCTCTAAACTGTATGTTGGTTCTTTAAATCATATTACAAAAAAAGCATACTATTCTGACTATTAATAAGTAGGAGCTGTATTTGAAGGCAATATTTACAAAAAATAAATTATATTATTAAATATATATATTCTTTTAAATGTAAAAAAAATAATAGTAATAAAACATGGACGGAAACGATAAGACAATTTTTAACTTATAATAAATTAAGAACAATACTTTCTACATGGTTTGAACATATTTACTGCAAAAATATATTAATTATCGCGTACTTCATTTTCCAAAAATTATCATATTGCTAATTCAAATGAAGTACGGATACCTCATTAAAACTTACACGCAGCGGAAAAAGACTTTATTTAGAAAGAACAAAATATTTCTGAACATAATAATAAACTAGAAACTAACTTTTTAAAAAAGTACAAAAAGAGGATCAATATTAATCTCAATAGTAATTTCAGTTTAAATAAAACGTATCCAGTACTTGACTTTCTTACGATTCGATCTGAAGTGTTCATATACACGCTTAAAATACAACAATAAGAAATAAAAGTTACGCAACTTACTATGTATAACAACATTATATGTTTTAAAGTTCTATGACGTTGTGCACTTAGGACAGCTTAAATAATATAAATGAATAGGCTCCAACATCTAAATGTATTTGTAAACTACTGAGGTAAAGAAAACAAGATAATACTTAACCCTAACAATGACATTAAATGAAGTACATTTAGTTTCATTTAAAATACATTATTTACATCTTAGTCTTAATGAAGTTTTTACCTTTTACATTTTGGCTCTCTCTTTTATATAATAAATTTCTTTCATTGAACTAAATAATAATGAGTATAAATGATTCGCTGGATTTGCGGCTTTAAAAAATATTCCAGATAGCAAATTCTTACTGACCTCTTAATAATATAAATAACCAAGGATATTTTCCAAATTGTACATACAATATATTAATATATCTACACAATGAGAGATTCCTAAAGGAATGGATAACGTTACAAACTAAAACTCTCACAAATTTGGGCTTTATGAATTGTTCAGTGTCTCTGATCACTTTTTTTCGTTGTGACTCGCCGAATGCTATTTTATTTCAGTTCACACGGCGTCCGTTGATATCTGAAAGCAACAACAAAATGTTATTAGATAGTTCTTACAACAGATGGTTTAGACATATTGTTAATCTGCAAAATGCTTTGCAAATCGAAAGCACATTTCGCGCTTTTAAATTTAAACATACATAAATCACGCCCATATCCCCGAAGGGGTAGGCAGAGGTGAATTCTCACCCGCGTTTCGCCAATTATGTTAAGTCCCATGTAATAGGTGGCGAGCCTATTGCCATTTATCGGGCACAAAAGTCGCAGTACATTGTCAGGACGGTAGTATACGAGGAACGCTGCTGCCCATTCCTCATCACTGATTTATCCTTAGTCGCCTTTTACGACACCCACGGAAGAGATTTGGGATGGTGACAATTGTATTCTACTCTGCCGTCACCACACGGCTAATAAGCTAAGCTTAAATTTAAAGAGACTTTTCTACATATTTATTATAAAATGATAAAATTGAAAAATATGTATTCAGAAAAAGAAACGTTCTACTATAAATTATATGCAACTCAAAATTTAATTTCTGCAACAGTAACAACAGTAAGCCTTACTGTCATTAATTTAGCACACACAATGTTTCTAAGTATTTATGAGTAGCAACAACTGTGTATAAAATGTTGTTTCATACAAAATTGGAAAGTATATTTTACCTATCTGATACAAGGGTTTTGCAAGATATTTTTGTAATAGTCTAGACTCATTAAGTAATGTATTTTGGTCATGTGTGAGAACAGAAATATTAATTAATTTTTAAACGATATTATACTACAATTCTGTAATCATATTATCATAGGTCATTCCAGTTCTAGCTGGATCTAGAACTGGTGGTAGTACCTACACATTTTCACGTATAACACAAAGTAGTTGTGTTCTTTTTATGCAAGTTGCAAAAATAAGTTTCCTTTTTCAAATCAATACACTTTGCCCCTAACTTTAGAGTCTATAGAATCACTTAAGTTTAATGCTCTGCAATTCATTCCCTGTCCCGTGGGGATTTGCCCTTTGTCGTTTCCTGAGGGACCCACCAGGTCGATGGAACAACGCCTTTGTCGCTCGGGTTTTGTTAGATTTAATTTGTTATGTGTTGTGATGATACTGTTTCGTTGATAGCAGAGTAATGGATTGTATTTGAATTGATTTTAGCGACAACCGTTAGATTTACTTTTTTGTCAGTAACAAGTTTCTCTTAAAGAAATATTTTATATTTATTCAGTGTAAACCACATGTCTCTTTTCACTTCAATAAGTTTTAACATCAGAAAAGTTGCCAAATACTACGTTTTAAAAATTAAATGTGAATCTTTTAAATCTCAGTGACAGCAATCAAAGCTTTATTACAACAATTATGCTTAGGTAAAGCACGATAACAACAATCAAACAAAAATTGTTGCTTAGTTACAATTTTAAAACTATGAGCTAGATCCACTTTAAGAATATTAAACTGAAAAGAAAAATAATTGTTCTTTTCATTTAGATCATATTAATGTATTTATTATGTTTAATTTAATTACCCTCTTAGTAATTTACTGTATTAGTTTGAACTAGGAGTACAAAATCAGTTATTAGCTTCCTGGAACGACTATGCATCCCTCGATGCTCATTCGCGAGCTTTTGATGTATCATCTTAGGGATCAGGGGCTCATGTGTAATTTGATAGAAGAAATCAAAACACTGCAGCTATTTTTTCTTGTATCCGTTTTTTAATAATAATTCTTATATTTCTTCGCTTCGCGTTCTTATGATGCGATCGGCTTGCTTTTGCATTTGCTTGTGTTTTTTTTGTAATTATTTCTTAAGTAATATGCAATTAATTAAGATTTAATTTTTTATCATTAAAATGAGTTTTTGGTTAACCATTTTTAATATTGAAATATAATTTCAACTTTAAGCAAGAAATGGAAGAAATAATGAATTATTCTTAGCAAATTACTGAATTTTCTAACTAACAGGAACGTATTTTACGTAAACTACGAAACACGGTGAAAGATTTATCTCAATTTAAGGGCAAAACAAATGCAGAGGTGCTAAAACACCTCCCTGTGGTACACCTGTAACGGCTCGGCCGTCCGGTGGTTCGTAGTGATAAACCGTTACAGATTTATTCCTCACACACTGCCATTTGTTACTGCAGCGGTTGTTAAATGTTCGAACGTTTAAAATCCAGTAAAATCTACGAGTCTTAATGTGAGTGAGGTCGGAAGCTTGTGGCGAAACCTTTCCCTGGAGTATATGCTTTGAAATTATTTTAGTATTTTTGATTTTATGTTTCCAAACAGTCTTAATTGAAAATATAACTAAAATTATACAAAAGTTCTCTTTTGAAGAACTTACGTTATAAATTAAAATTGTTAGTGATTTTTTTACTAACAATAAATTACCCGTGGAAATTATCTTTACGCAAGGAATTTATTACCCTCTGGCTACTTTTTGTCATAAATTATTTATCATTATAAGATTATAATTGACGTAGAAAGAGGTGAAGAGACGATTTGTAGGCATACTGCAAGACATTAACGGAATTGGATCGAGACCACTCAATATGGAGGGTAACGGGGTAGGCCTTTGCCCAGCAGCAGGATCTTAATATTATTATGTACAATATATAGATAACAGAAACCTCACACCCTGAATACTACCCATGCTAACATAGTTATATAAATACTATGTTAGCATGGTTTCAGGACGTGCGTTATTTCTGTCGACATTTTGAATATTTTAGAGGCGCCTGATTCTGAGAGTGGCTTTTCTACGAGGTGAAAATATATTGTGAAAATACAACATTATAAAACACTTACCACTTGGATAGTAAACCGGTGGCGGCGGAGTGTGTGTAGGGCCCTCCGTACGGAGAGTACTGCGAATACGGTGCGGCGTACGCGTACTCGCTTGCTAAAGTTGTTGTACCTGAAAAAGAGAAGTTATTGTCATTTGGACTATTCCAAAACACGAATACAGTACCTATAATGCGAAATTATAAAATAATCACGTTGTTGTTTTGTCCTATTCTCAGTACTATTGTAAGGCAATAGTAGTTTTTCGATTACAAAGCATTAATGCAGTTTAAAATAATTAAATAATAAATAATTAATATAATAATTAAATTATAATTTAAAATAATTAATAAAGTTTTGTCTAGCCTTACTAAATGTGTATGTGTTTATTAATTTAATAAATATTAGCCTAAACTAAGTAGCTTATGCACTTGTGTTAAGGATATTAATGACGAACAAATTTTAATTAGAGTTCTATATAAAACATATTTATTATAAATATATAAACAACTACGACACGAGAACACTGTGTTCATCATACAAACATTAGCCCCTACTAGGTTTCGACAAGGGACCTCTGGGCTGATAGCCAGCCAGCGATTTGGACGTAACAGGCTAATTCTAAGCTAGGTCTAATTTTTAATTTTTAAAGTGTTTAATGTTCAAATAAATACCCAAACTTGGGTGTTAATCCACCTCTACCTACTTCTTCGGGGATAAACAGGTGTGATTTATGTATGTATGCAAATAGGTATATTATGTTAACACAGCAACGCCCCCAAACGCGAGATAACGAGTTTTATACGCGTAACCACTCTGAGATATGGCCCCGCTCCCTCCACAGTGACAGTTTAATATTTATAACCGAAATAAGCCTACAAACCCGTTTGAAGTACTCAAAGCCACTTCTGTCGCATCACAGAGTCGTGTCTCGGTTCGTTACTCGCTCCAGACAAAGCCCGTATGATTTCCTCTCCTCTCGCCCCTCTAAAATTATTTGCATAGAGCCCCGAATGAGCTATTAAAGATGTCTGCTCGCCCCCCGCCACCCCCTATATAAGCAGATTGCGGTAGATTAAAGACCAAAAGCATAAAGAGCAGCGGCGTCCCCAAGCGAGGCCCTTGCGGCATCCCATTTTGGAACCTCCCTTTAATATGCATAAGTGCGAAAACTCCGTGGTTCCGTATGGATTTTATGATGTTATAACAGATAGCGGAGCGGGGTCCGAGGAGAAAATTAGATTTTCCTCAGAGTGCCGCGGAGTGGCGTGCTCGACTTTGTCGAAAGCTTCCCTAAAGTCAATGAGGTTTTTTTCAGCGTGATTCTTCAACTGTTTTTCTGTTCAGCCACTTTTGTTTCGTTTTCATTGTTTTATTTGCGTGGGTCGCACTCTGGTGCCTTTATTGCGTCTGTAACTTGTGAATGGGGATTGACGTCTTCTTTTTATTTTTCTCTTCGGCATAGATGTAAGTAGGAATCTATGTCGAGAGAATCGTTTTATTGTATGACGGTGTATTATTTAATTCTCGAGATAAAATTGGCTACTAAAGTATTTAGTTTTATGTTATGTGTGACGAATTCAGTAAACATGTTTAACGGACAATTGTTGGTATTTTGCTAGGCATTTTTGTGTTTTTCTAGGGTCTTTTGGCTTGGACATTTTCTTTTATTATAGTGGTTTGTTTTGTTGACAAATAGTTTTCAGTCTTTCTTTCTTATATTATTATTAAGTACCTTAGCGGTGCCATAGGATTAAGATCTCGTTTGCGATACAGTCAAGCCTTTTTTTTCATAATGTCGAGTGCCATTATGAAAAGATGTTGTGAAATTTCAACCTCTAACTGAGTGAAACGAGGTATAAAGGTTTGCGGTGGGAGCAAATTACCTGACGAATAATAAAAACGCAGTGTAAACCACGTTACGAATTCTGGGGAGACACTTAAAATATTTGGTAACAATTCGACCTTCAATCATAAACAAGAATGAGTTTCCTTGTTCCTTAAATATGTCCTCAAACAACAATTAATCGACAAAACATAAGTAATTTATGATTACTAATTAAATGTTTCATTAATGTAATAAACGTATAAGGTGCGTAGATTATTTTTTCCGTAACTTATAATGGTTTTTGTTTTAAATATTCAGTAATGATTTGTGATCTGTCTTGATAATGATTTTCATATTACCTTACCTTACTTACAACAGCAGCTCCTTTTCGATTTGCGCACATTTTATTTCTAGAGGCGTATGCTACGCAAGTGCGTGTTTACACATTATATTGTGAATGTATGAGGCGAAGGTGAGTGTTCACATGTTGTGAAGGCCCGAAGAAAGAAAGGAGGTTGTGATTTATGTATGTATGTAAATTACTTAAGGTTAATGTAAAGTGTCTTACCATCGTAGTGCGCGTACGGGGGGTATGGCGGCGCCGGTGGCTGGAGGACCACAAGCGCTGTGGCGTCAGGACTCGCCGCAGCGGAGGGGGGCTCGGCACCGGCCGCACCGTTCGAGCCTGTTGAGTCGTTCGTTGCTGTGGGAGATTAGTACGTCAGTGCGGCAGGGATATTATGTAAGCCTCTTTCAATCGCTTTCGTCTACCTGTCACTCGCACTCATTGAGAATAATCGCAAAGTGTAAGAGTGACAGGTAGACGAAAGTGATTGAAAGAGGCTTACATAATCGGGGTTCGGGTTCCGTGTTAAAGATAGGTAACACCACATTGAGCAGGGATTTTTGAAGTGGGGTCCACGGATCCTTTAGGGGTCCGTAGAAAGTGGTCCGCGATTGCAAAAAGTTTAGAAACCCGTATATCAGGATTTACAAAGACATTAAAATGAAAGGGTTTCTTGACGTGCTTTTTGTCAATTCAAAACTAGTCGCTGTTCTTGCCAGGTCAAGGCTCTAGATTTAAATGAAGATTTTTCATATTAAGTACTAATTAACGTTAATATAACATCAAATCGATGGGAAGATTAACATATCGAAAAAGTATTTGTCCTTACAACGTGAAGTTGGATGGTTAGAGAAATTTCGGCAAGTTAACTAACGTCTAATCTGCCCGGATTGCAGAGGACGCGGGTTCGATTCCCGCGCCAGTGAAATAATTATTTTTCAGCATTCTTCTGACCAATAAGTTTTCAATTTTTCTGTGCAATAATTTTTCAAATATTTATATTACAATATTACATGTTCAATGGTAGAACTTTGTTCAAGACCATCTGGCTAAATAGTTACCACCATCTTATCAAAAAACTGTCGCCATATTAATAACTAGTGCACGCCCGTGGCTTCGCTCGCGTTAATGTCGGTTATTATATAACCTTTAGCCTTCCTCGATAAATGGAGTATCCAACACAAAAAGAATTCTTGAGAAAAATTCCTGAGATTAGCGCGTTTAACCAAACAAACAAACAAACTCTGCAGCTTTATAATATTAGTATAGGATATATAATATTAACAGCAGTGTTCCGACAATTTGTGATAATATAATTAATATAGCCAGCAGACCTACTGTGGTTGAGGGTTCTAGGCGCAGTTCGATTCCATCTTCGGCCCTTATCATCACTTAACATCAGGTGAGATCAAGGTCAAGAGCTTCCCTGTCTAACATAAAAAAATCAAAATAACACCCAAAGTCTCAATTAGAATCAGCAGCGGCAAGCTGTGTCAACGTATGAACATCAGGTGAGATGAAGGGCAAGAGCTTACCTGACTAGCATAAAAAAATAACACCCAAAGTATCAAATACAATAAGCAGTCTTGCCGTGTCAACGTACTAAAACAAGACGTAGAGCCGACAATAGCTAGCTATCTCTAGGATCGCGTGTCTGCGCCGGCGCATCTCGTGTTACTGGGAGGGGAGCCCGGCGCCCATTCACAGGAGGATGTGGTCGGAGTTCGACTCATTCCCAGTGTTTCATTCATAAGTTTTGTGTTATTGTGGTTTCGCAGGTTGGGACGTATCGGTGTCGTCATTGCGTTACTGCACCTATTAGTTTAGTAAGAGTTATCGTCTGTGTCTTAGGTTAATAGATACTTAGACTGGTGAATTGCCTCACGGCGGACCCCAGACTCTCTCCACTCAAAGGACTAGGGAATACCGGAGTGGTTTAGTGGCGTATTCCCGACTGGAGATGGTCGGGCTAGTCCCACACACGTCAGTCGCCTATGTGGCGGCTGGTATATGGTGCGTAAATGCATTCCACTCCGTCGAAAAAAAAGGTTAATAGATACATATTTTTTTATGCTAGACATAAGCTTTTTTAAGTAAGGAAGGGTTCAATTGAGTTAATGAATTCGTTTAGTGTCTTAGGTTAATAGATAATTTTTTTTTATGCTAGGGAAGCTCTTGACCTCCATCTCATCTGATGGTAAGTGACGATAAGGGCCGAAGATGGAAGAGCTCGAGCAGGTAGCTTCACGTGGAACTCGAACCAAAGAGGGGCTGGTTATATTATCACAAATTGTCGGAACACAATAATGCTGTTAACATTATTGGTTTTATTGGTATATTTGACGGCCGCCTTGGTCGAATGCTCAGATTGCTGGGTATTGGCCAAGAGGTCCCGGGTTCGAATCCTGGTAGGGGCAAACTTTGTGGTGATCACAAATGTTTGTTTCCGAGTCGTGGTTGTGTATTTGTTTATGTAGTATATTTTCAACATTTATATACATAATTATATTAAAAATATGTCCGTCATCTAGAATCCATAACACAAGTGCTCAGGCTACTTACTTTGGGCTAGATGATAGGTGTGAGTGTAAAAAAAAAAAATTATTATAATTATTAATTATTGGTATGGCGACAGATTTTTGATAAGACGATGGTAGCCAGCCAGACTTGGAAAAAGCCCTACCACCAACCATACCGACTATACAAATTTCTATTCACTTGGGAGTCGAATCCGGGACCTCAAGATCGTAATTCCACTAGACCACGGAGGCAGTTAAAATACAAGAGATCTATAAGAACATCTATTATATGAAATAACCAATTAAGTTAGTACATACATACATACATAAATCACGCCTATATCCCCGAAGGGGTAGGCAGAGGTGAACTAGCACCCACGTTTCGCCAATTATGTTAGGTCCCATGGCGAGCCTATTGCCATTTATCGGGCACAAAAGTCGCAGTGCATTGCTATTGGTAGGTGGTATAAGAGGAACGCTGCTGCCCATTCCTCATCACTGATTTATCCTTAGTCGCCTTGTACGACACCCACGGGAGAGATTTGCGGTGGTGACAATTGTATTCTACTCTGCCGTCACCACACGGCACTTATATACAATTAAGTTAGTAGCAAATAAAATTCAGTATTAAACGGATAAAACTATTCTCACGGAGTATGGAATGCTAAAGGCAGAGCTTTTGAGTTCCGTCGAATCGTCGAAATCACGAATTATGAGCAAATAAAGTCAAACATTAAGATATCAATGACCTTAAATATTGAATAGAGTTCAAGTGTTCCCATGGAAACGGACCTCCGATGTCCCGACCGCAAACCATTTGCGGTTACCTATCTCATAATAACCATAATACCCTCTTTTTGTTTGTATTGTAGTACGGAGCACATGGGAATTGACGTGGTGCAAAATGGGAGTACCTAATTGATTTTGTAATAAGGTTATTTTAATTTTTATTTGAATACTAAATAAATGTTCAAATAATGATCACAAAGAAAATTGAGGTTAGAATAAGTTCGAAAAATTATAGTTTTGATGCGGGAATCGAACCCGTGTCCTCTGCATTCCGGACAGATTACCACTCGGCCAACCAAGAAGACGTCTTGCTTTCGTTGTAATAATGTTACAACAAGACCACGCGGCCATCCCCGAAGGGGTAAGCATAGTTGAAATTAACATTCACGTTTCTCCAATTATGTTAGGTTCCAAATGTATATATAGGTAGGTGGCGAGCCTATTGCCATCTATGAGGCACGTAAACCGAAGTACATTTCTAGGTGGGATAAAAGTAATGCTGCTGCCCATTACTTATCGCTCTCTGACCATTAGTCGCCTTGTACGACACCCGTGGGTAAGATTCGGGGTTTTGTCATAGGGTTTTATATTGTATAGTATTGACCGTGTGGTGACGGCAGGGCATAATACAATTGTCACCACCCTATCTCTCCCGTGGGTGTCGTACAAGGCGTCTAAGGGTAAAGGCATCGATGAGTAATGGACAGAAGCATTCCTCTTATACCACCTAACAATATAGTGCGATTTTTTGTGCCCGATAGATAGCAATAGGCTCGCGACCCATTACATGGGACCTATAACTTAATTGGCGAAAAGTAGGTGTTTAATTCACCTCTGCCTACCTCTTCGGGGATATAGGCGTGATTTATGTATGTATGTATAGTATTGGTAGATAATGATAAAGTCAGGCGTAATAAAGCAATCAGACCAGGGGGCCTACCGCCTAACTCGATTGCTAAAGAAAAAGCTATAGTTTATGACGTCATGCTGTCATTTCGCACCAAATGTACCTAAACTATTAGCGATAGCTTTGAACGAATGATCACCGAATGATTTTGTATGAATTTGGCACAAAATCTTGCCGCCTAAAAATTCAGGATGGCTTCTATAGCCGTAAGCAGTGCATTGCAATATAGCTATCATCACCAATCGAGTTAGGCGGTAGGCCCCCAGATCAGCTCTATTCGCGGACATCAATTAAACTGTCAATAGTCCCGTCCGAAACATTCGTTTAACGGACTCGATACGATTTCAATGGTTTAGCTGGGATTTAGGGATACAGAACGTTTTGGGTGCCTAACGATTGGAAATTAAAACGCTGTCTTACAAAAAAGGTTGCACATTCATGACTTTTGCATTTATTATTTATAGATTTTTATTTGGACTTTATATTATTATTATGAATGTTAGAAAATTTTCGGAAAAGCACAGTCATAATGCGGGAATCGGACACGCGCGCGTCCTTTGGAATCCGGGCAGATGCACATATTAATAATCAAGTCGCTATGCAAAATCACAGCAATTTATTGTGCTCATACCACTGACGTTTGACTGGTAGAGAATGGCTTATTAAATCCACCTTTTGTACATAATTATGTGCAATAAAATTTTAACGAATAAATATTCTTAAGCATCACCAATTTCTATTTAATGTCAAAACAAACACAAATGAAAATGACTCTACTAAGCTGCATTCGGAGCGCGTTCACAATTAATATCTCCACCGCAAAGTGTCTGGCAACCTTCGCAAGAATCCGAAGAACAGTTACAATCAATCCGACCACCATAGAGCACAGTAGGGCCTTGTCACCACAGACAATTTTCAGGGCGTGACTAATATTCCCTAATCATGGAGTTTCACAGGCGACAGTAGTTCTGCAGGCACCGTATCCGTTACTTCGGCCTCGTCACTGGTTGAATTACCTACTTAGTAGGAAATGGACGCTTTGCTGCTAGCTGATTAATGTTATTGACAGGATAAATGGTTTAGATGATAGTATGCTTAAATGTATACTGTCCATGTTTTATAGTGTATTTACATAATACGCTCTCTACAGCTGATGGAATATTCTATAAGTCATTATCATCAACGTGCCCTTATCCTATCCTATTTGGGGTCGGCGTTATGTTCTCTTTCTCCACTCTCTTCTCACACTTGTCATCTCCTCATTCACACCCATCACCTTCTTAACATACTGTTAGTTTTCACCAGGCAATACTGCTGGCATATACTGTGATATTTTTTCGCTTTCAGGCCAGCATAGACTATTTATTGTTTACACATAGTAAAGTACTTATAAATATATCAGCAGAAGAAGACTAATGAAAAGATGGATGGATTGTATGAAAGATGATATATGAAAGGAGAGATCTGATGAAATTCATACTAGCTTATTTCTTATAGAAGAGTAGGTGTAGAAGACGACGACATGTTATCTCGGTCCCACTTAGAGTAGGATAGAGGCAGTGAGAGAACAAGATAACATTCTATTGTATGCTGAAAAGGAAACATAATAAAGACGATACAGGGGTGATGGTTTTAAAATTTTGAACCTTAAACTTACCAGAATGCGGTGTATAGTGCGGATGCGTTTGGTGCTCGTAAGGCGCATCGAACAGCTCCCCGTAGTACCCAGTAGCTCCTGTCGCTGCTCCGCCAAGCTCCGATAGCAGCTTGTACTCGTCTTTGAGACTCCACTTGGATGATGACCATAGCTGTGGAGGAATATCCACATTAGAGTTTTGCTAGGTAAGTAGTCGAGCTCCTCAGGAGGAGCTAGAAGGAGCTCGATAACGCAGTAGCTTAGCACGACTGTACATACATACATACATTGATAAATAACGCCTATATGAAAACTGTAGGCAGAACTGAAAACCCACGTTTCGCCAATTATGTTAGGTCCCACACAATAGGTGGCGAGCCTATTGCCATTTATTAGGCACAAAAGTCGCAGTATATTGCTAGGTGGTATAAGAAGAACGCTGCTGCCAATTCCTCATCATTGATTTATCCTTAGTCGCCTTGTACGACACCCTCGGGAGAGATTTGGGGTGGTGACAGTTGTATTCTACTCTGGCCGTCACCACACGGCATAGCACGACCGGCCTGCGATTAAACTAAGTAATGTTCGCCAAGGCTGGTCATTGATGGATGGGTAACTAAACAATTTTATTATCTCGAGTTCCTTCGTGCTTCAGAAGGCACGTTAAGCCGTTAGTCCCGGATGCATCTGCAGTCGTTAATACCCACCAACGCGCACTGGGCCAGCGTGGCAGGTTGTGGCCCATTCTCCCTATATTCTTCCATCCATAAGGAAGCCCTATGCCCCCAGTCGTGGGGACAGTTTGATTTCGCTCTAAGGCATAATTATGTGATGTTATTGCTTTAGCAAATAGAATATTGAGTATTATATTCTATTCTAGCTGGCTTCAATACAACACAATTTTAGGGCATTTTTTGTTTTATCATATTCTCAATCAACACTTAAAATTGGTCTAATCAAGTCAAAGCTAGAAACCCATTTCTATCAATCGCAATGGCGGCCGGAAGCGTCACGCCGACATTTGTCACAGAAACAAGATGGCGGACCAAATTTACGCGCCAATTCGCACTCGCTACAGCTGCTTAGATTAACGGCTTCGGAGTAATAATAATTGTCGGTTGTAATTTAATAATGTTTATTCTTCAATAATGTTTTTTTAATTACTGAATATTGTATTTCTAGTGTTTTTGTAACACGGAGATTTGTTACCAAAATTACTTGTTTGATTTTGGTGGAGTTCGAGACTGACATTTAGTTATCATAAAAAAAAATGTTTTCGAGAGAAAATCTAAAAATAAAATGAATAATAACAAAAAAATAGGATTTGCCTAAAAATTTACACAATCAAGACGATTTTAATACATATTTGGAACCCGATTTATGCTTAGTTAATATTACATAGCTGTAGAAAGGTATTGTGTTGAAACACCTCTGCCTATCCCGTCGGGTATAATCAGCGAATTGTATGAAAATAAAGCATAATTATTATATCACAAAAAAAAACTATCACAAACTTACATTTGAGTATATTTGGTCTCCATTGTAATGACTTCTTTGTCTCTTAACGTCGTCTTCCGAGTGGCTATTGAAGTCTCTATTCTCATCTGTAACAAACAGAAAACCATGATAAATAAAACTGATAAACAATGATGTGGATGGTGGTGATGATGAGGAATGGGCAGCAGCGTTCCTCTTATACTACCGTCCTGACAATGTACTGCGACTTTTGTGCCCGATAAATGGCAATAGGCTCGCCACCTATTACATGGGACTTGACATAATTGGCGAAACGCGGGTGAGAATTCACCTCTGCCTACCCCTTCGGGGATATGGGCGTGATTTATGTATGTATGTATAAACAATGAAAGATTTATCCGTCCATGCGGGCTTGGTAGAGAAAAAACCGTAAAAATATTTTTTCTCTACCTAAATGTTAGAAAAATTACCACAAAGAAAATTGTGAAGAAAGTTCGAAAAATTAGTCTTGATGCGGGAATCGAACCCGCGATCTCTGTAATCCGGGCATATTCCTCTACACCACTCGGTTAACCAAAGCCACTAGACCTGACCTCAAAAAAGACTAAGGGATATTGACCAATAAGCCCTAAGGATACCCGAATGGTAGAGGGCAAAGAACCAATAAGCAGAATACCCAAAAGAGTTTGTGTTGTGGGCTGGCAGTTTAAGACACATTGAAGCGGTTTGCTGCAATGACTTAGCCAAGTTCCTAACTAGTAAGAACAGATTTTCATGATCCCGAAATAAATTGGGAGCAGGCTACGAAGAACAACACTTCCTCCCCCTTAGTATAAAACATGGACTTACGTTAGTCATGGTTTTAAATTGATGCTAACTCTGTTTTTCAATCAGCAAATATAAGTGACAGCGTCAGTTTTAAACTATGACTTAATTTAGTCCATATTTTATAATAAGGCGAGTCCTATACAGGGCGTCCCACGGCCACCGCTATTATAAAATCCATGTAAATTTTTTATCACATTTGGCGGGTTCGATTCCCGGTTGAGGTAGGCGATTTTTAAAAAATCTGTGAATGCAGTTCTACTTATTATTAAAAATAAAACGATGTCTTATTTTAGTAAAATATCCTACGTTCAATATTTAATATACTTTAATATACTTGTGGCATGGCCGTGGGACGCCCTGTATATAGAGGCTCATTCCCATTAAACTACCACTCCAGACTTTTCCATAATAAAGATCACCCAAAGACATCGGGAAGGCATTTTAAGAAAAGTTTTAATCATAATTCTACCGCGATTGCAGTAAATTTAATAGCACAGTAAATCTTGGCTGTTCCGCACTGCGAGCACTGCGGCTGAAAGGATAATAGGGTTGGGAGGGTGTCGATAAGGGATATCGATAATTTCTCCTTTATCGTTTTCAATATCACACTCCCGATGTGGATTATAAAAGTGTTTATGTATAATTATTCACGTATTATTAATCCACATTGCAATATATCAAAGCCGAGTGGTGACGGTATAGCGTCATCATCATCACCAGCCCTTCAATGTCGTCAGTAATACATCCCTTTACATCCCATGGTTGCCATAACTCCTTAAGCATGATGGTAATTATGTACAGGTTTAGTGATCCCTAGCGCTTTAAGTAGGCAAAATTAGAATTGTTGATACTATTGCTTTCTAGGGTTATTGGTAGAAGATAACTTAAAACTACTTCTAACTTTAAGTCGCCTTACGAAACACATTGTATTTTTTAATTAAATTTGTTCTTAATTTTGCTTCTTTATTAGCTTCATCTATATGTAACCCCTTTATGTAACCACAATTTTCGTTTGCTAATATTGTTGGTGATTGGTGATCAATAACTAAAAAAATATTCTGCACAGCCGTTCAGATTGTCTTTATCGTGTTAATCGTTTTACTCGATTGCTTGCATCGACACTAATTATAGGTGCGTCGCATCACTAATCTTTTTAGGCGTCCCGCATAGCGACCACGGGGTTCTCCGAGTATCTCCGTAACGTTACTTACAAGTTTTCCATACTCTACATCCAGTTTATTAGATCGAGCGCCCCCGGGAGGATCGTTACAAGTTATCCTGAAGTGTTCCCGTAGTAAGTTTAATTTTATGTGATTAGTATTGATTTCGATAATGGGTTTTGTTCAACATTTTTTTATAGAGAGGAGAGTCTTAGCGCTGGGCATGCGATTGTGTCAGCTAAGCAATGTCTGTTAAGGCCCGTCATTGGATGGTTGACCAAAAATATATTATCTTGAGTTCTTCTGTGCTTTGGAAACCATGTAATTTCGTTGGTCTGCAGTCGTTTATACCCATGAATTGGCACTGGGCCAACGCAATGGGTTATGGCCTATTCTCCCTATATTATTCCATCCATAGGGATGGTCTGAGCTCCAGCAGTGGGACATTAAAGGGCTGGTTATGAAAATGTTTTATTATTGTTTTCTATTCAGAGCTATTGGGAGACTTCGGTCTTACAGAGGTAGGTAGGCTCACTGTCAAGAGTGCATAATTATTTTGTCGTCTAACGATAAACGAAAAGGATTTTTACAAACCAGTGGTCCTAGCCAAGCATTCGAACGCATAGAAAACAAATTAATAATGCATGAAACTGACGTATTACAGAGAAACCAAAACATCAGTTTTATACTATTTTTTTCTAAGCGAAAAGAAAAGCCACTTGGTTAGGCCCCCCGATCAGTCCTATAGCATATTTTTTATAGGCCAATATTGTTGAAATAAATAAATAGTGACGGATGTCTGTGCCTTATTTCTTGGACCGCTATAGACACCGTTCCGTTATAAGCAAAACTAGATGCGAACCTTGGTCTTCGTGCCTCTTCCTCTTCAGCCCCGTGGTTCCGTTGTGGAGGCCGTCCACCTGCTC
Organism: Cataclysta lemnata; assembly: GCA_963931975.1. Lineage (NCBI taxonomy): Eukaryota > Metazoa > Arthropoda > Insecta > Lepidoptera > Crambidae > Cataclysta > Cataclysta lemnata. The sequence continues at coordinate 8,358,063 of OZ008363.1, forward strand.
GATGCCCAGGATGCCGTTGATGCTGTAGCTGCCCGTGTTGGTGACGTGCTGCTCCGCCGTCGGGGACAGCACGGCCGTCGTGCCAGGCGCGTTTCCAGCGTGAGTGATCACCTGGTGGTAGAAAAGTTATTATTAAAAGTAAGTAATAAGTAATTAATAAAATAATTCATAGCCATGATGAATTATTTTGAAAACCTACACCATGTGGAGCTCGCTAGCGCAGTGGCATAGCGCGCTTGGGCTGCGATTACGTAAGCTAAGCAATGATCGCTAAGGCAGCATGAATGAATGTATAGAAAAGAAACAGAACGGACCATGTCTAGAGACCAATGAACGGAGAGAGTGATTGGAATGACAACATTCCAATCCATACCGCTCAAGGCTTTGGCTTATGTTTTACAGCTGGCCGCCTGCCTGACACCAACCATCTTTGGGTATGCTGTTGTTGGTGGTTTGCCCTGCACCATTCTGGTGCCTCAAGGTGCTCATTGGTTTACACTAGGCAATCTCCCTTAGTCGACTTTCCCGACACCCATGGGATGAGTCGGGGCCGGCACATTTAACGTGATTTTTTTCGCTCCCAGCCTAGGCAGCATGGGATAGCTGGTTTTCCGATTGACACTGAGACGATAACTCTTATCATTCCATGGATTCACCGTGCGGGTGCCGGGTCCACAGTGTGGCTAAGTGGGAAGTCAGTGGCCGCGTCTGGGACTTGTGATCCAAGTGTAGGTTTAAGGGATCCTTTGACAACTAGTCAACACTCACCTCCGCCACCCCGATTTCTTTCTCTGCCCAGCCATATTTGATAAGATTCCGTGGGAGCCGCCTTAGACACACGCTATATGTAGATTGGACTTACCGAAACCACGCTGCCCTGCGCCGAGCTGATCTCCTGCTCCTGCTGCTGCTGCTGCTGGTTGTGCGCGTGCTTCGCCTTCTCAGCTGCCTTGTTCCGGACGATCCTGGTGACAATATTCATTGTTATAAATAATTACATACATACATACATAAATCACGCCTATATCCCCGAAGGGGTAGGCAGAGGTGAACTAGCACCCACGTCTCGATAATTATGCTAGGTCCCATGTAATAGGTGGCGAGCCTATTGCCATTTATCGGGCACAAAAGTCAGCGTTCCTCTTATACCTACCAACTTTGCTAGTTGGTAGGTATAAGAGGAACGCTGCTGCCCATTCCTCATCACTGATTTATCCTTAGTCGCCTTGTACGACACCCACGGGAGAGATTTGGGGTGGTGACAATTGTATTCTACTCTGCCGTCACCACACGGCTACTAATTACTATAACATTATTACTATAGTAAATAAGTAAGTATATACTTCATTGCTATAGATTAGTAGGACACTCGGAAAATTTATTTAGATAATTTTGAATATAGGTATATTGTTTGTAAAAATAAATGTGTATTTGATAGTATTTATCAGGCGTATTTTGTTCATAGAATAGGCTATATATATATAAGCTGCAGATAGATAGAACAGAATAGAATGTCTGAGAATGTAATATAAAATCTGAGGCTTTCTTTTTTATTGTCCGAGGTAAGTTAATAATTTAACTTAACTTTAAATCATTTTTATTATTATTCACCAATCTCATTAATGTGTATATATTTATGAGCTAGCACTTGTTTTAATACCAATACCAGGAGCAGTAAGCTAGCACTTAGCTAGGAATAGCAACGTATAGTTTACCTTCTTCAAAACAAACAGGACGATTGGGTAAAATGGAATCTTTAATGTGTATAATCAACAATGATTGCTCGTGGAAACTAATAACCAATACTTGCTTAGGCCAATCTGCTTTATTACTACAAACTTACACTAAAATTTCCATAGAGCCACATCATCAGTAAACGCAATTAGAACTGATGACACGAATATTCCATTACGGGACCCGGCTGCACCGCCCGCCGCCATCACCATGAATCTCAGGCACGCGCCGCGGCCTTTGACATCCTTTACCAATATACCGACCGCTCGCAGCGATTTGTTACGCTTCCTGCGCTTTGTTCGCTCGCCGCAGAAAAAATGGCGCGCGCTCCCGCAGTCTATTGGCAGCGGCGGCTGGGAAATTTGAATTTATTGTGCCATATTGGCTGTTATGAGCGGAGTTATTGTGCAGCATCGACGTAGTGCGATTTACGGGAACGATAGATGGCAATAGGCTCTCTACCTATTATATATGCACTAGCTGATCCCTTATTGCCGGTTTTGTCCTTATCACCTAAGAGTATAACTACTGAACTAAGACCTATAAAAAATGTGGGTTTTTTAACAAACACTGTGACACGAGATTTATAAACAATAGATTACATGGGATCTGACATAATTGGCAAAACGTGGGTGATTGATCACCTCTGTCTGTGATTTCACTTCAGACAACCCAAAACTGTCAATTTATAACTTTAAATTGCATGCAGTAAAGCATAAAGTCGATATTTTGTAGTAGTCTTACGTACTGTTGACTGTACGACACCCGCGTGGGAGATTGGGGGTGATGACAATTGTATTCTGGTCTGCCGACTACACACGGCAAAAGCAAATCTAACATTACAAATAAATTAAATTCCCAAATAACACCGCCCGAGAAAAAATAAATTAGCGCCATTTTGTTTCACGTTTTTCCCGCGCAAGTTGACAGTTAATTCCGCCATGATAGATAGTGGTGTGCCCTGTTGAGTTATGGCCGCCACCTCTAGAGTTGACATATGCAAAAATTGTTTTGCAAAGTTATCAGAGGCCGGATTAGTTAGTAATAGAGTCGTTAGGGGCACCGTTGACTGATGGTGTTCGCTTTTCGAACATTTCGTCTATGATGCAACTGAATGGGGTGATAAATAATAGGGCAATATTTTTTTTGTATTCTTTATCAATTGTTTGCTGAGAGGAGCTTGCTGGCGCAGTGGCATAGCGCGCTTAGCCTGCGATTGCGTAAACTAAGCAATGTTCCCCAAGGCCGGTGAGTGACCAAAAATGTATTATCTCAAGTTTTGGAGTATTACATGGGACCTAATCTGGCAAAACGTGGATGTTCACTCACATCTGTCTACCCCTTCGGGTATATAGGCGTGATATATGTATGTATGTAATTGTACCTCGTCCCGGCAATTCAACCGAAACCAATAATAACATTGAACGGCGTCCTCCAGCGTTCCCAATAATGAAACTAAACATTTGAATAAGCCAACTTCCACGCGAGTAATAAAATATCCGAACGGAAACCGGATAATATCCAATTTTTCACCCCCACGTATCCGAACGCGAAATATTCCGTCGACAAATTTGCAAAAAGCAAGTTATGATATCCTTTTCCTGTGAAAGGGTTGCTGGATGTTTTACCATAATATAACTTTACACTGATGCAAGTGGTTCATTGTCCGCCATTTTGAATTTATTAGGGCCTTTTGAAATTGTGTTCTGTGGGGACTGTTGGTGGTCATTCTGCAATAATGCAAAGCAACAGTATTTATGGCTCAAGACTTTGAAATGCGGGTCCGGGTTACCCCTTTTAGGAGTTTTGTGTTTATTATATTTAATGTTATATTAAAAAAAAATTTTTTTGCCAAATTAACGTTAATTCATTCATGCATTAGCTTAATTATTATGTACTAGACGTGATATTTGCTGTGCCTGACAGGGTCCATAATGATCTATGCCTAGCTTTAAGACCTAATTGTACATTATGATTGCAATAAACAATTGAGTATTGAGTATATTTATTTGGGTTTTACAAAAAATACTCCTCTTAATTGTCAAAAAGCCTTAGCAGACAAGGGATATGTAATAAAATGTCACCACTATCATCATCCAATGTAAGCTGACACTTTACGTATATTGGGAATAATATAAATGGAAGGGTTTGGAAATTTCCGCTTTTGCTGCATCATAAAATAAAAAACACAGAGTTTGACGAATCAAACCAACTATGTGAAAATGGATACATTGTTAGTATAAATGTTTTTGAGGTGGGAACTATCTAAAAGGGAAAAAGATCTCGGCTTTGTCTAGAACTTTCGTAAGTTCTATTTTGGAACGAAGACGCGTCTCACAGAGTCTTACCAATTATGGCCGGGCAGAGAGAGAAGTCTTGGTGGCCTAGGTTAGTGATGACATGTTGTGAAGGGATCCCGTAAACCTTAACTTGGGTCATAAGTCGCAAGCGCTGCCACTGACCTTTCTCTTTGCAACACTAACTGCCGCACTCAGAGACGTCCATTAACTTTAATGAGTATTTAATGTCAAAAATTTTCATTCAAATCTAGACCCGGCAAGAATAGCGACTAGTTTTGAATTGTCATTTTTTGACGTTAAGTACTCATTAACGTTATTTGACGTCTCTGAGTGCGGCAGTAAGAATCCAGAACCCGCACGGAGAATCCTTCGAATACTAACTGCCGCACTCAGAGACGTCAATTAACTTTAATGAGTACTTAATAAAAAAAAATATAATCTAAACTAGACCCGGCAAGAATAGCGGCTAGTTTTGATTTTACAGAGTATTATGTACTCATTAATGTTAATTGACGTCTCTGAGTACGGCTGTAAGAGATTTCGTCTCCTTTGGTAACGATATAAATTAAAACTGTCACTTCCCGCTCGTTGGGAACAATAAATGGAGGGAAAATTCCCACTTTCGCTGCATCGTGAAATCAAAAACCACAGAGTCCGCACTCGCGAACGGGGCCCCGAAAAACTCCGAAAGGTTGCCAGCTTGCAAAACGTCAAGACATTTTTAATCGGTCGCCGGGGTAATTGGACCCATAACTCTGGCAACCCCATTTTGACGTTTGGATTTTTTGCTGCGCTCTCGCGACGAGTAATTTGTTGGGCGAGATAATTGAGGTTAGATATCTGGGAGCGGAGGAGACGTGTCGACGGTTTATGGACGCAATTTCTTCGAAGGTCTGCGGAGTGCGATGTAATTGGAAGCGTTTATTAGAACGTTGGCGTTGTTTTCGCTTTACTTTTGTTGATAAACAAAACTCTTAAAGCGGCAGTGTTGTTAACAGTAAAATTTAATTAATATTAAATTCAGGTTAGAAATAGAAAATTGTGTCCGAGAATAATTTAACGAATTCGGCATACCCTGCCGCATTACCCATTAACGTTGGCCATCGTTATAACTTAAATGTTGATCTACTAATGGTGGTGACGATCCACTGTACTCATTACAAAAATGAACTGATTTTTTAATGTCATTACTTTTTTTTATCTATCTAGCTAAAATGCGGAAAGCTGGCTTGATACCCTCATAAGTAAAAAAAAACAAGTTCTGAAGTGTGTTTAATGGCAGAGTAGAATACAATTGTCACCACCCCAAATCTCTCCCGTGGGTGTCGTACAAGGCGACTAAGGATAAATCAGCGATGAGGAATGGGCAGCAGCGTTCCTCTTACACCATCTAGCAATAGCAATGTACTGCGACTTTTGTGCCCGATAAATGGCAATAGGCTCGCCACCTATTACATGGGACCTAACATAATTGGCGAAACGTGGGTGCTAGTTCACCTCTGCCTACCCCTTCGGGGATATAGGCGTGATTTATGTATGTATGTATGTATGTTCAAAATATTATAATCATACAAACATCAATAAGACTTCGAAGACTAATATCGAGTGAATAAACAACAACTACACTTTAAATTAAAACTGCAAGCAACATGTTTGCAAAAACACCACACAAACGCATTCAATCGAATATCGATTCCGTCGATACACCGTCCAAATCCTTTAAGTGGCCTCCGCTTCTCACTTCCACTCGAATAGACTTTTATTTTACCCCAACACCGGCACCCGGGTTCCGTAGTACATTACGCGCGCGTGTCGGACGCGTGTCGGCCGCGTGTCGACGGCGTGTCGTCCACTTAGGGGCGAGAATCACCCTTGTATTGCATCGGAATGGGTTTAAAATTGACTCGGGCAGGACGTGGTGAATTTTCAATGATGATTGCGGCAATAAATCAGGTTGAAACGTAACGCAGGCGGTGGTTAATGTTATTACGATTTAAATTGCTTCGATTGGTATTAACTAAGCATTTTTTCTTGATCAAGTGTGAAAGGGCGTTTATTACACAGGGCAATATAATTTTCACCATCATCATAACTAGTCCTTTAATGTCCCCATTGCTGAGGCACAGGCCTTCCCAATGGATTTATGGAAGAAGAAGAAGCATTTATGGAGAATGGACTGTAGTCCACCTCGCTGGCCTAGTGTAGATTGGTTGGTAACAAATGCAGATGCAGCCAGGACCAACGGCTTAACGTGTCTTCAGAAGCACGGAGGAACCCATCCAATGACAGGCCTCAGCAAACATTGCTTCGTTGCAATTGCAAACCGAGCGTCAATGTGAGTGCTTCAAAAGGCACGGTAAGCCGTTGCTTTCCGGCTACATCTGAGTTCTGGGCCAGCGTTGGCAGTCATGGCAAATTCTCCACATTTTCTTCCATCGATAGCAACAGAGACATTAAAGGGCTGGTGATGATGAATAATTAATTTAAATAAGTAATAAGTTAATTGAAAATCTGTACTAAATATTACTTGTCCATTGTAGACTACAGTTACGGCACTGAGCAAGTATAGAGCCATGAAACCGGACCCCTGTTCTCAAATATCCTGAGCGTGCAACTTTATATTGTCATAAATAAAATATTGCGTTCATTTGTTGCCGACTCTGATACGATTCGAGATCCCTTCACAATGGTTACGAGCGTCTATAATACTGATTTAGCGTTCAATAATTGAGGCCTTTAACATTAAACGCAGATAAACGCCTCTAAGTCTTAATAATAGTGTCATCTGGTTTAGTTAGGTGGACAAATTTCAGTCATTGCACTAGCAATTAAAAAGTAGAGGTTTGGACTCAGATGCCTTTTTTAATAGGGCTCCATTAGCTTGACTGGTGAATTGCCGCGAGGCATATCCCAGACTTTCCCCTCTTACAGGGCTAGGAGGAACACCGGAGTGGTTTAGTGGGTAGTGCTGGTCGCTTCGTGCCTTGGCGAGTCCCACACACGCCAGTCGCCTAGCTAGCGGCTGGTATGGTGCTTCAAAGCATTCCACTCCGAGAAAAAAAAAAGTGCTCTATTTGCTTATTTCGTCCCAAATATGCTAGCCAAGTTAAAATAAGCATAATATAATTGTTCCTTTATTCTCTTTCATTAAAATACACAACTCTGTAAAGGCATGTGCAAGATGATTGTGCTATACATAAAGAAATCCACATTTTATTAAATACTTATGAGTGTATTTACTGATTACTAATACACAAAACATGAGAAATCAATATTTTAATTTCAGAATCTTTGTGTTAAAAAATATGACAAACTTAGATGTTAAAAAGCCACCGACATTAAACACCAGGAATTTTCCCGACAATTTCACCCACAATGACCACTTGACGTGGAGTGTTGCCATGATTAAGCAAATCCACCGGAAGAATTACGCGGTGTTGCCAGATAAGATAAGCCGGGCAAATTGCACCGTGTTAACTGTCAATGTTTATCGGATTTTGTTTATCTACACGCCACCGTTTATTAATTTTCCAATGTTATCTTCTGTTTGTTCAGATATAGGACCTTTAATTATTTGTGGAAAGTTATTTCACGTTAACTTAGCTATAATACCCGGGTCGAGTCGATAATATTTAATTTCAAGTTTATGTTAGTTTTTATCTCTTTATTTTTAGGGACATTTGTAAACATTCTTACATGTCAGCCTTATCGTGACTGTTTCTTAGTACGTTTATTAAGATTTTACCAAGCCAGACAAACTTTCCGCTACAAATTTGTAAACCAACAAATCTTTCTTTCTTTGAGTTTGTTGATTCTTAAATCCGTGCTAATTTAATCTTTGTGTGCCCCAATTCTCCAATGATCTTTCCTTTTTTTCTGACATTTTAGAAGAACTAATTAAACTAATCGACTTCTCTTGTAGACGACCACCAGTCATGTCCCACCTAAAACACTTTAGCTGTTTCTCCTTAGAAAGATTCCAGCATCATGGTTATTATTGTTTATGAATGGCAATAATTCAATGGACGCGAGCGGGGATGTCCGGTGTGCGCAGAGCACGTGTCCCGACTTCCGGGCCGCCATCTTTATTCCCTCCCCCCCCCTCCCCGGTTTCCGGTAAACGCTCTCGTTCTGTCACGCAACCCCTTGATCGGCCACGAAAAGAGATGCTGTGTTTTTGTAAATTATTTATTGAGAATCCTTTCAGAATGAATGGTCTAGCGCACTAAGTTCTAGATAACTACAAGAAGTATAACGATGTTATATATTTTAGTATTAAGTTGCAGTTATATAAATTACTGGTGGTCGCGTTAATGTCAGTTATTGTATAGCCTTCCTCGATGAATGGACTATCCAACACAAAAAGGATTTTTCAATTTGAGATTTCCTGAGATTAGCGCGTTCAACCAAACAAACAAACTCTTCAGGTTCATAATATTTGTATAGATTAAGTATAAAAAAATTGGCTTCCAATACTCGGTTGTATGATATTATTTAATATTATATGACAACAAATGTTTTAATAGACGCGGTTTTCTGATGAATTCTGCGTAAATTGATTTCTACTTGCCAATTTAATGCTAAAATCAGAAATTCTCTATTATCATCATAAAAAATGATAATATTCAACTGTAATAATTTGCTTTATAATGCAAGCTAAATAATTATCATAATAATTATTATTTAGATTTTACTATAGCTTCACGTTTTTGTTCAATATAAGTAAGAAAAACCTTACAACTTTTTTACTGTAATTGGTCCATAGAGCATTATACTGAAATCAAATTTCCTTACTAACTCAACAAAGTTGAATGAAAATGCCAAATTAATTGCGCTTAAGAAGCCGACTTAACTTTCTAGCCCGACCAACTACAACCTATCCACTCAATCAACCGAGGAAAACCATGCCTAAACTCAACACAAAAGGGTTCAAATTACAATAACTCAGAAACTTTCCCGAAAGGGGTAACAGATTGGATACATTCGGGAGGGCAAACGTACCTATCTATCTATAGTTTGTTATTGTTACTGTTTATAGTTATGAGAGGCAGATTGTGACAAACATACGGACAAAGGATACTGGTATAATGGGTCGTTGAAGAACAATAGCATCGTTTGAAGCAGGCTTTCTTTGTGGATAGGTATGGTCCTGGCTTGTTTTCGTCGTCGTGACAATGTACACTCATCAACAATGTCTAAGGATATATGTCATGTACACCTACTTCATTTTCTATCAGCCTCCATTCTTATAATACTGACATGTTCTTTGCAGTTTTTCAATGTCTTACTTAATTATGGTCGTCCGTCATAACATTGAATAAATTGCATAGAAATCGTCAGCATTTTTAGAATAATCCCCGATACAACATAAAGTAAAGTCAATAAAATATCCTTAGATATTGTTGAGGGTATGTAATTTGTTTTGGGATTGTGACCTCAAACTTAACCACTTTCACGATAGCTGAGTTCGCAATGGCAACTGAGCATTCATGCTCTAGAAGGCACGCTTGAGAATTACTTACTGCAGGTGTAGGTAAGTAGAGCTAAGCTTATTTTTGAAGGTCCTAAGGTGTTGGCCGTGATTCCTTTACAGCATCTACCGGGTTTTTTGGGGAAGGCGAGTGATGGCACCTCCACAGCAGGCGCCCCCCTGGGGGACGGCATCTCCCGGGGAGATATACTGCCGCGGAGAGCCTCTTCCCTGACGAATACTTTCGTTGTAGACTCCTTTTGGAGTTCATTGTCAACGCAAGCAGTGTCTTCGACAAGGATCAAACATTCTCTTCGATGTCTATAACCTATACTAATATTATAAAGCTGAAGAGTTTGTTTGTTTATTTATTTGGTTGGTAATCTTAGAAACTACTGGTTCAAATCAACGGAAGAAGAAGGCTATGTGACAACCGACATTAACGCGAGTGAAGCAGCGGGCGACCACTAGTAGTAAACATAAACTGGAAATTCCAGTTTATGTTTACTATTTGCTTGAAAAAATCTTGATACGTTTTTGAAAATGAATATGGAAAATTATTTCTGTCAAATGTAACTAAGTGCCAATTTAATATGTGGCTTGTCATTTTAAAGTACTGTTAGAAAGCTGAATTTGATAGTCACGGTAGACCTTCTCCGTGCGAAGAAGGCATCCCAACATATGGACTGATAACATGACGTAGTCTTTTCAAGGCTGACCTGCGTTCGATAATGGACATTTGTAAGAATGATTGACGGTTATGACAAAACTGTCGATGATACTAACTCAAGTTTTGGAAACCTATCGTTATAGACTGAGGCATGCTGCGCACTCCCCTATCTTTACTTGGACCCACGGGTTTTCGGTATCTAGCGTCTTGACGATTCATAAGTGTATCGTAATCACACCAGATATGAATAAACGAATTTTGACTTTGACTTTGTAGTAGATGATGATGGCACAAGTGTCGATGATGACGACACAAGCGCCCATGATGACGACACAAGTGCCGATGACGACGACACAGCCGTCGAAGATGAAGTAGTAAAAATACCTGTTTATACTGGAAACAGAAGGCACGTTGTCCTGACTGCAGATCCCTTCGCTGAGCAGTCTGTCCCTGATCTCCCATGCGAACATCGTGGGGTTCTCTCGCTTGTACGCCGCAATGGCGTCTACCACCGGTGGGGTGGCGACCTTGGGTTTTGAGCCTCCAATCACCCCAGCCTTGAAGCTGCCAGTCTCGTAGTACCTGGGGAAAGAAAAGCTGTTCAGGTTTTTTTTATGCTAGACAGGGAAGCTCTTGGCCTTGGCTCTTGGCTTCAATATATGTTCGTCACCCATCCAATAGCAGGGTGCAGCAGACAATGCTTAGTTTTAAACGTCTTCGGAATCTAGCACATTCGACTTATTCCAATAGATTCACTATTAAATTCATTTTCCTTTTATTCCGCGACTTGACTTGAAATTGACTCAAATTGACTGGACCAAATTTACTTCGAAAGATTGTGTGTTCTAAGCATATGATATTAGAACTGCATTTTGCAATGAAACGATTGGATGCGTTTTTAAGTTCTCTCCTTTGGGTTTACGCAGTGAATAGTCAAACACTAACATTTTTTTAAAGCTCTTAGTTTAGTTCAGAGTAATGGGTAACAGCGTTACCCATTCCTCTTATACCACCTAGCAATTTTCTGCGACTTTTGTGCTCGACAAATGGCAATAGGCTCGCCACCTATTGCATGGGACCTAACATAATTGGCGAAACGTGGGTGCTAGTTCATCTCTGCCTACATATAGGCGTGATTTATTTATGTATGTATGTTAGTTTAGATGCATTTCGTTGAACGGTGTGCTTGGAGCTCAAAGACCCTAAAAGCTTTAAAAATCACGCTACCATAAAGAAGGAATCGCGCCATATTGCCGCTCAAGCTATTCCCAAATCAACCATAAACCGAGCCAGTGGCAGAGCACACGCCCCTCCCGAGGGAAGTGACATTAGCGAAGACAGAAATTAAATTTCCCTCAATAAAATAACGGGAGGGTATCATGACGATTCGATTAGCGTACCTACCCTTTCGCTGGCCAATTGTTTGCCATGATGAATAGTCCGTCCGGCTGCCTCAATAAAAAAAAGGATAAACAATTCGCACAAAAAGGTCAAATTTTTTTTTTTGTTAGACAGGGAAGCTCTTGCCCTTCATCTCACCTGATGGTAAGTGACGATAAGGTCTGAAAATGGAATCGAGCTTCACCTGGAACCCTCAACCGAATCGAGCCGATCGATTGTTATCGTGGAAAATTATTAGAAAGAAAAAGTGATCGGAATATTTTTTAGAAATCATATTGTCCTGATTTGGGAATCGAATCCGCGTCCTTAGCAACCCAGGCGGCTGCCAAGTAGGGCAGGCATGCGGCAGACAAGCAATATTATTAAAAAAAATCCATCCTCTCTTTTTTTGGAACAATTTTTTTAGCATTTATTCGCAACAAAATTAAAATTTTAAATAATTGATAAAAGACTGCTGTTTGGTGGTAAAGCTTTTTTGATTGGCATCTGTTTTATATTAAAGAAGCGATGTACAGCAGCAGCATGTCAGGCTACCAAAAACGACAAATTATTCCAATGAACTCTGTGCTTTTTACTACTAACAAGTTAACTACCGGGAAGTTAAAGTTGACAATAGATTTAGGGCCTGTTTCACAATCCACAAGTAAGTTCGAAGTAGCTTACATTGCAGATCATTTGACAGTTGTAATATGAAATATATGTCAATTGAACTGCCAAGTAAGCAACTTCGAACTTACTAGTCGATTGTGAAACAGGCCCTTAATAAATTTGACAGTTTGAGTGAAGAACCGTTGAATGTACAAACTAAGGTTAGCCACATATCGTGAAATTGATATATTATAATAAAATAATGTGATCAATTAATATTGATGCTGAAAACATTCATATTGATTTTTATTTGATGCAATTGTTTTCCTTGATATTTCTGAATGAGCTAGCTAGTAAGCCAAATATTTTTCTGCAATATTCACTTGCAATATTGTACAATGAAAAATGGAAGGTATTCCGAGAGCAATTTAGTTCAAACTTGCGTAGTGACTACGTGTCGTAGCGGTTCCTCTAGTGCAGGGGTGCTCAAATTTGAACTGCTACCCTACCTCAATATTGTTAGACTATGATCGGTAGACTTTGAGAGGCCGTAGGTATGTGTGATGCAGGATTGTCGTCTAGGTAGGGTGCATGCGTGCTATCGGTAATAGTTTTATGTTTTTTTTTAATGATCTTTTTTTTAATTGACTATTTTTTTTTTAATAAATTTTATATTTTTTTAATTTAATTAAGGTTAATTAAAAAAAATATATGCATTTTTAGTGTAGTAGGTCTGACAGTTAAAGCCGCCCTTTTCCGCTAGCAAAAGGCGGCTTAGTCAAAAGAAAAGTATGAGAAAAGAAAGCTATGAGGCTTTTCAAGGCCCAAAATAGTGGACTGAATATTTTAGTTGTTTATCCATAAAATTTGTTTTAGTTACCTACCTACAAAAACAAAATCAGTATGAATAGTTCTTTAACAGACATTTTTTATTGAGATCGACCTAAAAAGCTCTAGCGATCGACCAGTTGAGCACCTCTGCTCTAGTGTCTCATCGAGTATAGAACAATTCATTTTGTCACAACGCAGACCCCCTCCCCTGGGACCGAGTGAGTTACCCTAATGCTCTGTCATTGATATTGTATGTCGCTTAATTTGTTTTTTTTTTTGAGCACTGAACACCCTTTTTGATTCAGCAGTTCTATTGATATGATTGAGCCTTTGTATTGGAAATTGGAAAATTGTCAGAAGTTTTTCGCGATCGGAGATTGAGCCGGTAAGAAGTTTGGAGTGCAAGCGATTTGTTGCTTTTTTGTTTTTTTTTGTTGTAAAAGAAACTCTTACATGTTGTCATCACCCTTAAACCCACTGTTAAGACACAGGTTTTTCTTTTTTTTTAATGCAAGACAGGGAATCTCTTGGCCCTTATCTCACCTGATGGTAAGTGACGATTGACTGAAAGATGGAATCAAGCTTCACCTGGAGCCCTCAACCACAGAGGGGCTGGCTATCTTATCACACATTGTCGGAACAAAATAATGTTGTTAACATTATTATTATGGAGACAAATTGAAATTTCTGGAAAATAAACTATATGTATAGCGAATTGTTGGTGTTAAAGATTGCAGGTGTAGCTGGGACCGAAGGTTTAGCACACCTTTCGAAGAACAGATTAGTTGCCTACTAAGTGTTGAGCATTTTTATAATTTTCTATCACTTTACTTCGACCGAATTAACGCTAAAGGATCCTTAACACACCGCAAAAGTAAATAAATACTGATCCTCACACCAAGAATAATTCAAAGATACGATCTTGGTATGTTTACGCTAAAACGACCCCTCTTACAAGCAGATAAGGGTCGCTAACCGGGTGTTATTTCCAGAAATAATTTAGCATGCACTCGAGATAAGTCAATTACAATTGTGATCACACCCTAAGTGAGCGTGTATTGGTGTGATGTTGTTGAGAAAAGTGATAAAGTAAAAAAAAAAGTTTCATTTCATTTCAAACTGCAGACAACTTCAATATAATTAACTATCTTAAAAAAATAACTTACATACATACATACATAAATCACGCCTATATCCCCGAAGGGGTAGGCAGAGGTGAACTAGCACCCACGTTTCGCCAATTATGTTAGGTCCCATGTTATAGGTGGCGAGCCTATTGCCATATATCGGGCACAAAAGTGTCGCAGTACATTGCTAGGTGGTATAAGAGGAACGCTGCTGCCCATTCCTCGTCACTGATTTATCCTTAGTCGCCTTGTACGACACCCACGGGAGAGATTTGGGGTGGTGACAATTGTATTCTACTCTGCCGTCACCACACGGCGGTGTGGTGACGGCAAAAATAACTTAGCTTCTATTATTAATTGCTAATATTAGTTAAATTTTAATATTTAAAAAAAAAATGCTTTATTTTATTCGGTCAAAGATGTACATTGTAGCCATAATTTTAAATGTGTAAATGTTTTGTTTTATTTTAGTTTAAACTTAAAACCAAAAAACTTTCTTCTACATTTAATTAGAGATTATTATTGGAAGCCCATTTAATTTTTAAAATGCTTACCGCCTTTTCACACCGACAGTACACATGCATTAAGCAAGGATGCTACAATCCGCGAGGAGATTACTCACATTATCGTAATGTCGAGGGGAGTCAAGCTTTAGTTGAATTTGGACCCTATCGTTGTTTAGAATAACGTTGCTATTAAAACTGACGTTCTCCGTAATGTAGCAAGTAGCTATTGAACTGAAAATGATATTAGTTCATTAAAATTATGTCGTTGTGATATAATTTGGAGAAATTAAAAAACCTTTGTGAGTATATTTCCTTGTTCTTTGTCGCAATTTTTCGTCGTCATCAGCATCTAATTGTTTTTCGTATTCAAATAATCATATTAACAGCGTATTGAGCTATTGTTAGTAGAGAAGGGCTGCATGGGAACGAATTATCATTCTTCCTGTTTTTGGAAGTAGAAGTGATAATCCATCTGTATTAATCATTATTATAAATAGGAGTCCTATATAGTAGTTTCTCAGCTTAAACATAACATGAGTGGTAAAAGATTTACTGTCGCACTCAGAGATGTCAGTTAACTTAAAAGAGTTCATAATACAAAAAAAAAATTCAATCAAAGCTAGACCATAGGCTCGGCAAGAAAAGCGACTAGTTTTGAATTGACATTTTTTTGTATTCAGTACCTACTCATTAACGTTAATTGACGTCTCTGAGTGATAAGCTATAAAACGCGCGTCTTTAAAAGCTCGAGCATTATCGCCAAATGCTGTAGGTAATTAATTCATACAGTGTCATGTGTCAGCCATATTGGCGATCAAGATAAGCGTATGCCGGGGCTTACTGTGGCTCACCACGGCTTACATCAGTCGTAATGGGCTTAGCTTGGCTTACCACTCTCTGTCACTTGTCTCTATTTGTTATTAAATTTGTGGTTCTGTTACTGCATTAAGCTTAGGTTGTAGGGGTGTGTTTGGGAGCGGGTTTCTTATAAAAATGCCTTCAGCTGTACCAATCCACTTACGGCGGGTCCCAACATTCTATCAACAGTTAGATAGATAGACGTACTTTACTCATGTGGTACTGCAGCTGAGTTGCTTAGCAACTTCTGCTATTTATCGTAATATAACAAAAAAATGCCAGGCAACTTAACTTTAGTAAGGTAACTTTAACTCTATGTTTCAGGGTGCTTGGGATCATTTGAGGATTTGTTTATTTGGGCATTCGCTGTGGTTGGAAGAATTTAAGGATCATAATCATCGCCCTGCCCTTATCCCTATTTGGGGATCCTATTCCTATATGGGGTCGGCGCAGTATGTCCTCTTTTTCCATTCTCTTCCGTTGGAAGAATTTCAGGATACAGAGCGATAAGTTAACCCACCACGCTGACCCAGTGCGGGTTTGGTGGGTTCTGTTATTATCTTGTGCAGCTGGTTTAACATGCCTTCCGAAGCACGTACTCAAGACATATTTATATTCTTCTCCCTGTCCTGTTCCCAGTCTATCTGTGGTCGGCGCAGTACGTTTCCTCTTTTATTCATATCAGTCAGACGTGATCAAGCCATCCACTCCCTTTTGATTCATGTCATCCATCACACCGAAAAGGTGCTAGTGGTGAATGAATGTATAGAAAGGAGACGGAACGGACCATGTCGAGAGACCGATGAACGGAGATAGTGATTGGAATGACAACATTATAATCCATACTGCTCAAGGTTTTGGCTTAGATTTTACAGCCGGCCGCCTGTCTGACACGAACCCTCTTTGGGTGTGTAGAGATTTAAGTATGTATGTATATAAAAGTAACATGTAGCATAAACTATAAACGCCGGTTACCAGATTTTACAATATGGCGGACGTCGAACGGAAGCGCGGCCGCCGTCACGCTTTCTGCGCACGCGCACACATGTAATTGTTGCAGGAGCGAGCCACTTTCGTCCGCTTTTGGATTTTATAATTAATACTATATAATTTGTGTGCGGGTCCGGGTGATGCGAAAGAGCGGTGGCCTAACTGGGTCTGTGATATTCTTGACGTGTGGTGACGGCAGAGTAGAATACAATTGTCACCACCCCAAATCTCTCCCGTGGGTGTCGTACAAGGCGACTAAGGATAAATCAGTCATGAGGAATGGGCAGCAGCGTTCCTCTTATATCACCTTGCAATGTACTGCGACTTTTGTGCCCGATAAATGGCAATAGGCTCGCCACCTATTACATGGGACCTAACATAATTGGCGAAACGTGGGTGCTGATTCACCTCTGCCTACCCTTTCGGGGATATAGGCGTGATTTAAGTATGTATGTATATTCTTATTGGTCGTGCGGTGATGGCAAACCGGAATACAATTGTTACTATCCGGTAACTGTGGGTCCATCTCTCTCGCGGGTGCTTACAAGGCGACTAAGGCTGCTTTTTCACTAGAGATACATACATCAAGCACGGGTGTGATTGATGTATGTAAGTATGTACTTACATACATCAATCACACCCGTGCTTGGTGAGCAGAATACAATAGGCATGATGACTAATTTTGATAATCTACACCATCTTTTTCTTACGTGTCGACTTTACTCAAAATTAATTATATTTTTGTGAAAACTTTCGATGTTAATAGAAAACACATGTTTCGAATAATGCAATTCAAAATTCCCGCCGCTGTGTGACGTCACAATTCCGTAAAAAGGCCAGTTTCTATATTAAACTAGTGAATTCGATTAGCGAATAAAATGTCAAAATGGAGATCACTAAATAATGACGTCACGCAGCGTTTTAGCAAATATGGCGGATTGCTAAGTTTTGTACTTCTTTTTATAAAATAAATATCAATCACAAGTATTGTCTGATAACAAGTGACTATTAACGAATCTCCTTATCCTAAATTATTATTATAAATCATTAATCAGTGATTCTTTATTAGTGTCATTGGGATGATGTCACTACCCCCAACTCTCCCGTGGGTGTCGTAGAAAGCGATTAAGGGTAAACACAGCGATATCTAATGGGCAGCAGCATTTCTCTTATCACCTAGCAATATACTGCGATTTATGTGTCCGATAGATGGCAATATGCTCGCCACCTATTTACATGGGAAAGCTAGGTCCCAGTGGCGAAAAGTTCATTCACCTCTGCCTATCCCTTGGGGAATATAGGCGTGATTTATGGATGTATGTATTTATCGACTATTTTTAATTGCCGTACCTGCAAAAGAATGAACGTTGGTTTGCTTACATGTTTTAATTGAATCTGAACTTAAATTTCAGCAACAAAGAGTATAATTGTGTTATTGGGGGTTAATTAAACTATCGTGGCTTACACTGCCCTCCCTCTATGTTTCATATCTGATTGATATTATTCCAATAGGTAGCACACAATCGCTGGAATGGTGTCCGCTCAAAGTCATTGTCTATTTTAAATTGAAATTGACCCGACTAGTGCGGGGCGCTGCACGACTGAAGAGATGTTTCGCGTAATTTTTAACTTAAATTAAAAACACTTTAAAAAAAATATTTTATTCATTTAAGCCGTGTTGCCTTACAATGTGAAGTTGAAATTGAAG
This sequence comes from Cataclysta lemnata, assembly GCA_963931975.1. Taxonomy (NCBI): domain Eukaryota; kingdom Metazoa; phylum Arthropoda; class Insecta; order Lepidoptera; family Crambidae; genus Cataclysta; species Cataclysta lemnata. The sequence goes on from OZ008363.1 coordinate 8,376,246, forward strand.
AAAAATTTCGGCTAGTTATCTAACGTCCTGATAAGGCACTGCACGGATTGTAGAGGACCCGGGTTCGATTCCCTCATCAGACCAAATAATTTTTCTCACTTTATTTTCTTTGAACTATCAATCTATTATTTCTTCATTCTTTGCATTTTACGTTTTTTGTCAGCAATGATGACATTCACCTCGTCATATTGAGACGGCGTGTCTCTTCGCAACTATGTTTTTATTCCCACGGGACACGCTTCAACAGATTTGACATTTAATAAACATTATTCTCCCCGTAGCTCTCGCGAGTTGGGAGCTTGTGTCCCGTCACTATGTCCCGTGGGACGGGCCACTGAATAGGGACAGTAGCTTTTGCTTTTCAATTTATTTGCTGGCCGTCCTTCCGTTTTGTTTTGACTTTTGTGCGGCCGGTGCTGCGTCCATTTCTGTGTGTGCATTTTAAATTTGTTGCTGACTCTACACTACACGGAATTTTGCGTTTTAAGCGAAATTATTTGCCTGGTTTTTTATTACCTAACTAGTGGTCATCCGGGGCTTCGCTCGCGTTAATGTGGGTTATTATGTAGCCTTCAGCTTTCATCGACAAATGGACTATCCAACACGAAAAAAAATCAATTTCAATCAGTAGTAGTTCCTGAGATTTCCGCGTTCAACCAAATAAACAAACAAACTCGTCAGCTTTATAATATTAGTAAAGATTGTGTGGCATTAGGAATTTTGCGTTGCATGTAATTCTGTGCCTAGTTTTTTTTATTACCTCATTGTTTTATCTTATAATAATATTCTCTGATATTTGCACGAGCACTGCAATCCAAATCTAGGACGTTATATATATCATTATATATATGTAGGGGATGGGGTTTGGAAATAAAAAGTTTTCCACTTCAGCTTTGTAAATTATCTTATATTTTTTTAGTTTACTACTATTAAACGACATGCACAATTGACAACTTTAAATTATTTCTTAGCTCCCCGATTACTCTCCGTTTCACACCGTGCTCCGTAACAGAATGAATCCATAAAACCAATCATCCTCTCATTCTCAATATAAATCTGTTCTCATTTATCAGCTCATTCTCAATCTTGTCGTGCCATCTCTTTCACTCTTGCGCACATTTCGCATAGCCATCCCTTTCACTCAACTTAAACGTTCCATTTCATGCATACTTTAATGGCACAAATCCTACAAATCGGCCATCCTGTAATGGGCTGTCCTCAGCCCTTCAGTTACAACTAAGTACTTATACTAATCTCTAATTATTTAGTTAAGACATTACATTCTAGGATGAGATTTCACTTTTACATTACTTTTTTTTTTTGCACATCATACAGACAATAATAATTATGGTAAGGCAACATCTTAAATATTATTAAATTACTAGTTGATAGAAAATAGGTTACACCATTACAAATATAAGTAAACAAATCATGGCCAAGCTTTCATATGGTCAACTGCAGTAGTTGTTCTCTTAGGTCCCTCCCTACTGTTATCCACCTTCTCCACTTCATATCTGTCTGTTCCACAACTCTTCAAAATGCGGTAGGGACCAAAATACTTTGGTTTGAGTTTTAATGTACTGCCAAACTGTGTTCTCTGTATGGCCACTAGGTCACCAATTTTATATTCTGTTCCAATTTTTCTTTTCTTGTCATAATTCTTCTTATTTTGATCCTGCACTTTTAAAATTTGTTTCTTCGCTTCTTCCCTTAATTTTTCTCGACTAATCATAAATTCATTTTTATTCTCAATTTCTAACATTTCCATAATTTTTAGATCTTCTTTTTGTTTCAACTTTACTCCTGTTAAAAGTTCAAATGGTGAAATGTCTATGGACCGTTGGTAGGTGCTGTTGATGGCTCTTTGTACTCTATTGACATGTTTGTACCAATGAGTTGGTTGTTCTATGCACATTTTTGCTAAAACTGAAATTATAACCCTATTCATTCTTTCAGCTTGTCCGTTTCCTCTTGGAATTCCAGTTGTTATTTTGATATGTTCAATTCCTTCTTCTTTGCAATAATCTTCGAATTCGCTTCCTGTGAATGCTGTTCCTCTGTCTGTGACAATACGACTGGGGTTACCGAAGTCCTTTTGATGTAACTTCATTTTCTCTACAGTTTCTTTTGCAGTTACACTCTTCGTGGGGTAGATCCATACAAATTTTGTATAAGCATCGATGACAGTAAGGATGTAGTTGTACATTTTTTTCGTTGCATCTAGTGGGCCCAAGTGGTCACAATGTAGAGTGTGTAATGGCGAGTCACCCTTGTTTATTGGGTTCAACAGACCTTCTTGACGTCCTCCTTTTTTCTGTGCAAGTATACAAGGAATGCAACTTGCTATTACTTTATCAATTTTCTTTTCTAAATTTTTTATATAATAGTTTCCTTCTATATACTCTGCAGTTTTCTTTTTTGCAAAATGTCCAATTTCATGTGATCTTCTTATAATTTCTAAATCTAACTCTTCAGGGATAACTAACTTTCTGTCTTCTCCTTTGTAAATTAAATTATTAACTAAACTGTAATCTTGATATTCTCTTTCTTTCAAAATCTCTCTAATTGCATTTAAGTTATCATCTTCTAACTGTGCTTTGCTAATTCTTGCATTTAATTCTGTTTGTATAATATTCACATAGGGATTTCTACTTAATGAATCTGTATGCTGCATTCTCGCTCCAGGTCTGTGCTCAATTGTGTACTCAAAATCCTGTAGAAACAAAACCCATCTTGCCACCTTCGCTGATACTTCTGTTTTATATAATGTTTTCTGAAATGCCGAACAATCTGTAACAATTTTGAAAGGTATACCAAATAAATATTTTCTAAATTTTCTTACTGCTTCTACTACCGCCAATGCTTCGAGTTCATAGCTGTTGCATCTATTTTGCTGAGCTTCGTTCGTCTTCCTACTCATGTAGTACACTGGATGCATTTTTCCAGTATTAGGGTCCTTCTGCATGAGAATAGCTGCATATCCCAGTTTTGACGCATCTGTGTGGACTTCAGTTTCTAATCCAAGTTGAAATATTCTTAATAATGGTTCACTACACAACTTCTTCTTCAATAATTGAAATGCTTTTTTCTGATCTGGTCCAAAATAAAATTCTACATCTTTCTTTAATAGTTCAGTCAAAGGTCTAGCAATAAGAGCATAACTCTCTATGTACTTTCGAAAATATGATGTTAGACCGACAAAACTGTGGACTTGTTTTGTATTCTTAGGTTCAGGAAACCTCATCACGGCATCAGTCTTATCTGGAGATGGCTGAACTGTTCCATTCTCTACCACGTGTCCAAGGTATTCAACTTTGGTTTGCATTAGCTGAGTCTTCTTCCAGTTGATCTCCAGCCCATATTCCGAAGCAACTTTTAACACCTTATACAACTTCTCCGTAGCCTCTTCTTCATTAGCAGCGGGGATAATTACATCGTCAATGAAGATAAGCATTATATTCTTTGCAATAAGTTCACGAAAGATAATATTGATGTACCGGGTAAAATACTTGGGACAAATAGAAAGACCAAAGGGTGCGCGTGTAAATTCCCATTGTCCTTCCGGGCTACTGGTGACAAACGATGTATATTTGATAGACTCTTCTTCAATCGGCAGATGAAAATATGCATTCTTCAAATCTAGTGTAGTAAATATTTTTCCCTTGCACAACTTGTCAATGTGGTCTTCTATGACTGGTAGTGGATATTCATCCTGAACTAACTTCTGATTAATCTTCCTATAATCCACGCACACTCTCGTGTTTCCATCCTTCTTCTTCACTAGCACTAATGGACTAGCGTATTCCGAATAACTAGGCCTAATAATCCCATCAGCTTGCCATTCTTCTATTTGTCTTCGTACAACTTCTTCTTCTTTTAGAGCTAGTCTTCGGGGACGCTGAACCACAGGTATGTCATCTTTCAACACTATTCTCATCTTGATCGGAGCTTCTCTCACTTTCAGTGGCTTATATTCTTCAATCATCTTCTGGACAGCAGGTACAGAGCAATACGGAGTTTCCACATTGCTGACATTAGAGAACAAACACTGCAGATATGAACCATCATAATAACAAGGCCTGATTTTTACTACACCCTTTTCTATAATTGTTATGGTATTAGCTAAAAAGGTTTGACCTAAAATTATTGGATATGGAATAACACCACTGGGAACCACATAAAAACAAACATTATAACTGTGACTATCAATCAGTAATTCAACAAAAAACTTACCTAAAACTTTAACCTTACTTAACCCAAGTCCTGACAAAACCATGTCGTCATCGAACGACTGCACATTTAATTTCGAAAATAAATCCGCACACACTAAATTTACTTCACTGCCCGTATCGACTAAGCTTTGAACTTCTATATTTTTAATCATAACACTTTTCACATAATAATCATTTGACAATTGCAACTTGTTTACGTTCATCACTCGCGGCTCACTTCGTTCGCTCGCACTCGTTCCGCTACTTCGGTCAAGATGTGAACTGGTTCCATTTCTGTCATCTGTCAAATTCTCGGAAGCCGAAGCGCCCTCTAGTGTCGAGTTGACGAACATCGACTTTTGACCGGTACCGCTGGATCGTCGTTCCCGCTCGCCGCCATAGTTCATCTTCGCTGTCGTGCAATGTGTACCAATATGGCCGAACTCATTGCAACGAAAACATTTTACGCCTTTGGTACATACATTCGCCAGATGATCTTTTTCTCCACATTTGTAACATCGTTGCGCCGACCTTTCTTCGCTTTTAGCCTGAGTTTTTGTATTTGCCGCTGCAGATGGTTTTTGATGGGTATGCGAATGCGACCGTAACATTTTTGCCTTCATAGCTTCGTAGCATGCCAATTTTTCCTTAAGCACCGTGTAAGTCGTCGAGCCATATAATACTGCCTTATTTACCTCGTAGTCGGGAATGCCATCTATAATGTATTGGATCGCTACATAGTCTGGAAATTTCGCACGTTTACCCAGCTCTTTCATTATAAGCATATATTGATAACAGCTTTCTGTTTTACATTTTTTCCGCGAGCTCATTATCTCATGCATTTCTTTAGCATTTACTGTGATGGGAAATTCTTTCTGCAACGCAGTCTTTAAATCTTCGTACGTTTTGAATGATTTTTCAGACCGCAACCATAGGTTGGCGGTGCCAATAAGTGACCGCCTTGCGATAATTAATTTTTGTTGATCCGACCAACCAAAGATCACAGCGTTGTCTTCTATATCTTGCGCCCATTTAGCGGTAGAATAGGTCTTATCGTCACCACTAAATTTCATGATCATGTCGTACATGCTGCAGAGCGGACCAAACTCGCCGGTCACGCGGTTCGTCTTTTCGTTTTCCATCTTAGTTATTATTTTAAATAGTACGATACCTCCTTAATCTTCTTAAAAATCTTTTTCACCGTGACTTCGTGGCGTGCTTTTGTCCAGCAAGTAGTAATGGCGTCTTCCTTCCAGGTTAGCTTTTTAATCCTCGCCCATCCCGGACGAGCCCCCAAAATTGTAGGGGATGGGGTTTGGAAATAAAAAGTTTTCCACTTCAGCTTTGTAAATTATCTTATATTTTTTTAGTTTACTACTATTAAACGACATGCACAATTGACAACTTTAAATTATTTCTTAGCTCCCCGATTACTCTCCGTTTCACACCGTGCTCCGTAACAGAATGAATCCATAAAACCAATCATCCTCTCATTCTCAATATAAATCTGTTCTCATTCATCAGCTCATTCTCAATCTTGTCGTGCCATCTCTTTCACTCTTGCGCACATTTCGCATAGCCATCCCTTTCACTCAACTTAAACGTTCCATTTCATGCATACTTTAATGGCACAAATCCTACATATATATAGGACATGATATATATCGCTCGACTAATATAGTCATCCAACATCCACGTTTCGCCAATAAGGTTAGGTCCCATATTATTATCTGGTGTCATTTATTGGCCGCGTGGTGACGGCAGAGTAGAAGAAAATTGTCACCACCCTAAAGCTCTCCCGTGGGTGTCGTACAAGGCGACTAAGGATAAATCTGTGATGAGGAATGGGCAGCAGCGTTCCTTTTATACCACCTAGCAATGTACTGCGACTTTTGTGCCCGATAAATGGCAATAGGCTCGCCACCTATTACATGGGACCTAACATAATTGGCGAAACGTGGGTGCTAGTTCACCTCTGCCTATCCCTTCAGGGATATAGGCGTGATTTATGTATGTATGTAAAAAAAATTTGAACTCTCTATACAAATAGTTCGATCATAAAAAGAATATGTATGAAAAATTTTAAAAATATTTTTGTACATATTTTGATTTTTTTAAATCACCATAGTATTTAGGTATATGACTCTGTTAGCACCTTGGTGGGTGCCGGCTTGATACCCCATGTACCAAACACCTTGTTTTTGTATGTATGTAAACAAAGTTAACAACACTTCAGTTCTCACAAGTAGCTCGTTACTCGAACCGACTAAAGAGTCTCCTCATCTGCGGTAAGCCGGTGTTTAACTGCCAGCAATCACGGTTAACTTAACTAAGCCGCATTAACTGGGCTGTCTGGCTTTACGGTACAAATTACTCGCCAAGATTAGTAGCGCTAAGTTTGGTTCAGATTAACTTACGGTCGATGGTAGGTAATAGCAATGTTAGTAATTAGCAATAACAATGAAAATAAAGACAGAAAAATTCGATAAATTATAATGATATATCGATCCACGTTTGGCCATGTCATTAAAAATTTCGTCAGTGTTCGTTTTTGATTAACTTTCTAAAAATTTGAGTAATTTTGTGTCGTAAAGACATTTTAATAAATTTTTATCTTCTGTTGTAACATCACTATTTTTTATCAGTTTTTATCAAGGATTATTGTCCTCCGCTATGATGCTTCACAAAAATAAATCGATATGAGCGCCTCTAACGGTAGTAAATGTAACGATTTTACGATATGATTAATGATTTTTGGCTATATCATGAAATGGCCATTATTTTAGCTATTTATTATAGTCAAACGTTGATTATTCATTATTGTTATAAGGAGTCTATATAGTAAAATAAGTAATTATAGTATCCGCAGAATACCAGCGTCGAAGCACTATGTGCCTCGGCATAAGCTGAGCGGGGACCTATTTGGCGTAATAATAATATTTAAATTTGTGTTTATCATTGTTAATTTATTTTTTGCCAGATAAACTTTATTTCATTCATTCATTGATCTAGCCAGACCAATTATCATGATGTAGGCAGCAGGTAATTTCCATCTAATGAAATGCAACAAATTCATGATCAATTTTAAGATTAGCCACGACATATTACAGGCCGTGTGGTGACGGCGGAGTAGAATACAATTGTCACCACCCCAAACCTCTCCCGTGGGTGTCGTAGAAGGCGACTAAGGATAAATCAGTGATGAGGAATGGGCAGCAGCATTCCTCTTATACCTACCAACTAGCAAAGTACTGCGACTTTTGTGCCCGATAAATGGCAATAGGCTCGCCACCTATTACATGGGACCTAGCCTTATTGGCGAAGCGTGGGTGCTAGTTCACCTCTGCCTACCCCTTCGGGGATATTGGCGTGAATTATGTATGTATATTACATGTCCTTAGGGCGCAATCGACAGAAGGTTGTTTAAATTCTCGTAGAAAACATTTTGGTGTCTTACTGGGCTTTTAAACTAAACATAATTACATGTTGAGTTTCGCTCTTACAAAAGTCATACCCAGAAACCAATCTAGCACCACGCATCCACTTAAATCGCTATTAACAAAGATCATCTGCGCACGAGTTTTGAGAACAAAGAAAATGACATAAGTATTGTGCGCACGCGCCGTCACTTAAGTCATATCTGTGTTGAACATTGTCGGGGCGGTGTGCGCAACCGTGACAGTATAACGCTATTGTTAACGTTACCTCCGTGTCACACTGGCTGGGATGTTGGACGGTGAGTCTCTGGTGTTTTAATAGTACATTTATTAGCTAGGGCGGTATCACACAGAAAGTCTCAGATCGCATGTATTTTGGGTTAATATGAGATCGAAGGCTTTCTTTTTTACCGCCCGAAGTAAGTACCAAATTTTTTGTCACCCCATTACCGCATGTGCATGTGGGACTTTCGGTACTCGCAGCGGGCGGAAAATGCTATTTACTGGTCAGGTGTGACATGATAAATAATAGATTATATAGAAAGGGCGGTAAAACAAAAGATTGTAAGTGTTTTACGCCCGAGAAAGCGAGGGCGATTAATATGCATTTTTTATAGCCTGAGGTAAGTTAATAATTTTATGTCGCCCCTTACCAGGAAGTGTGATTTTATGCTCAGCGTACGCGTACTTACTTTGGGAGATAAAGAGAAAGCCTCAGATCACATATTCGTTCTACATAAACTTACGACCTGAGACATTCTTTGAAGTGTATTATTTATCAAAATACTTGTTTATATAAATCGCTTAGTTGTCAAATACTGCGATCTGAGACATTATTTGTTTTACCTATACCTATATACTTATAATATAATCTACTATTTCGTTTAATTTCCAACATAAGTGAGAATAGAAAAACCAATTTTTTTCTCCGTGTAGTGACGGCGGAGTAGAATACAATTGTCACCACCCCAGATCTCTCCCGTGGGTGTTGTACAAGGCGACTAATGATAAAACAGTGATGAGGAATGGGCAGCAGCGTTCCTCTTATACCACCTAGCAATGTACCTACTGCGACTCTTGTGCCCGATAAATGGCAATAGGTTCGCCACCTACCTAGATGGGACCTAAAATAATTGGCGAAACGCGGGAGCTAGTTCACCTCTGCCTACCCCTTCTGGGATATGGGCGTGATTTATGTATATATTTATGTAATTTTTTTCTCGAGTTCCTCCGTGCTTTAGAAAGCGTTTGACCCGTCCGGACAGTCTTTATATCCATTAACCCGTACTGAGCCCGCGTGGTGGTTTATGGCCCATCCTCCCCATATTCCGCCATCCATAGGGAAGGCCTGTGCCCAGCAGTGGGGTCATTAAAGGGGTGATAATGACAACGCCGCAAAAGTATGAATGTCGTGGCGTCCAGATTCCTTTCTGATATAGACATGAACATACGTGAAGGGACATGACATGATTATCGACGACTGAAGACGACCAAGACAGTTTTATTACGGCTTCAGTTTTATTAAAATTAGTAGGGCGGGGACGAAAAGTCCAAACATGTTAAAGTTGTCAATGTCTATTTCAAATGGACCTGGGGGATAGCTGCTTCTGGAAGATTGAATTCTAGTACTTTTCCGTCCTGAGTAGTATAGGGTTATTCTAAATATATTATTATTTCTCGATTTCACGGGCTTTTACGATTCGACATTTCATTTGGTCTGTTGAATGAACAACTATAACTCACCTCGACAGTATTTTAGAGACACATCCATGCGACACCCTGAGCTGCCGGCTGATGTCGCAAGGCCTGACCCCGCTGTGGGCCAGCTCCACTATCCTCTGTCGGACCACGTCGGGCAACGGCCGACCGTTCACGAAGACACCGCCCAGTTGGTTCACGCCGCCGTGACCTGAGGAGGAACATAATAAGTTATTAATCTAAGATACTAATATTATTGTCCGTGTGGTGACGGCAGAGTAGAATACAATTGTCACCACCCCAGATCTCTCCCGTGGGTGTCGTACAAGGAAACTAAGGATAAATCAGTGATGAGGAATGGGCAGCAGCGTTCCTCTTATACCACCTAGCAATGTACTGCGACTTTTGTGCCCGATAAATGGCAATAGGTTCGCCAGCTGTTACATGAAACTTAACATAATAGGCATTTAACAATTTTTTTACATAATATGAAAAAAATTTAGGGAAAAAATTGGAAAAGATTGTCCTATTACGGAGACGATAACTGATTAGCATTCCATGGGTTCACCGTGCGGGTGCTGGGTCCATGGTGTGGCAGAGTCAGTGGCAGCGTTTGGGACTTGTGACCCAAGGTTACGAGCCCCATTGACAACTGTAGTCAACAATCATCGCCACCCCGATTTCTCTCTCTGCCCAGCCATATATCGACCGAGAATGTAAGAAAATATGACATAGATTTTGGTGGGTAGAAAAGGAATTTCGAAAAATTATGATCTTGAGGCGGAAAGATCATAATTTTTCGAAATTCTTTTTCTAACTACCTCTATCTTTGTAGTAATTTTTGTAACATTTATATAATGTTAATATTAAAATCGAATTGAAAATATGACATATTGTGGTAGCCTGGCTGAAAGTGGCGCCAGTAACAGAGAAGATGAAAGCTTGGTATGGACATGTTATGCGACCTGATGCCATGAATGTGGGTAAGAAAGTTATGGACATGAATGTTGATGGATGTAGAAGTAGATGAAGACCACTGAAAAGATAGATGGTTTGTGTGAGGTGTGATATGAAGGTGATGGATGTGAATGAGGAGATGACGAGTGACAGGAGAGAATGGAAAAAGAGGACATACTGCGCCGACCCCAAACAGGATGGGATAAGGGCAGAGCGATGATGATTGTGGTAGCCTGGCTGACATCCTGTTAGCTTTACAATGACATGTCAGTTTTGAACAAACAGAACAAGTAAAAAGACACGTCTTAATTGTCATCTCGATCACAAACCCGGACAAACAGAACACGAATCTATTTCGGTAAACGCAACCGTATTGGATACTTATTAAAAGGCGAATCATCAATGAAGGGCCGACCGTGAACCGGGTATCGACCGACCCGGGAGTACCCAGCCGGGCGTGGCGCGCGCTCGAGCAAAACCGGCTGCGATCAATGTTTATCCGGTTTTCTGAGGGTGGCTCCGGTTAGGTGATACGGTAATGGCATACTGAACTTAACCAGGTTTATTTTTACATGATACGTAATACAAAATTGCCGTGTGGTGACGGCATGGCAGAATACAGTTGTCACCACCCCCATCTCTCCGGCGCGATGAGTAATGGGCAGCAGTATTTCTCTTATACCACCTAGCAATATACCTACAGCAATTTATGTGTTTATGTGCCCGATAGATAGCAATAGGCTCGCTACATGTTACATGGAACCTAACACAATTGGGGAAAAGTGGAGAAAGCTAGGCGACCGGCTGTAAAACCTAAACCAAAACCTTGAGTAGTATGGTCTGGAATCTTGTTAATTCGCCCAATCACTTTCTACGTTCATCGGTCTCCAGCAATGATCCTTTCCATCTTTTTTCCATACATACATTCATTCATCACTAGCACCTTTCCAGTGTGATGGACGATATGAATAAAAAAATTTAAAGGCTAATCATCTGACTGATTTGAATGGAAGAGGAACCATACTGCGTCGAATCCAGATTAACTGAGAACAGAGTTGGATGATGATTTAAAAAAATTAATTCGATCAAACACGATACAATTACTGTAACTAAAAAAAAATTGCAGACAATGTAAAAAAATCCACGCCATTTCCTTAGTTTTTCTTTCAGTTAGAACCTTTTATGAAGTACCTACCTATTATAAAAGATAAATTATCGGTGAAATACGTATAGTCGTTCTGAACCAGGGAAACAGGGATGTATTTTTATATATAAAATTGTTGGTTATGTTTAAAGAAGAAGGAGATTAATTTGAATCAAGAGATAAATATTTGTATAAACTATTTCAAATAGGCATAATGTTCTGATACCTACCCATTATCCAACAAGATCAAAAAAAATATCCATATCTGGTATGATAACAATACACTTATGAATCGATTTTATTTTATTCATATCTGCTCGGTTAGTATGACCACCAAACCACGATATGTATAGCCCTTTATCGCTTTGAACTGTCAAAACACCTTGATTTTTGACAGTTCAAAGCGTTAAATGGCTTTATCATATCGTATTTCGGTGTTCATACTTTACGGGTTGGTATAACAACAATCGTCAAGACGCTAGGCATCGAAAACCTTGCAACAGGAAGCGAACGCACCCCGCTAAAGGGCAGCCTTTCGCAGTGTCACCGCAGATGTGTCGTCTGCGGTACCCATGGGCATCATCCCGACTCCCGGACCCAAACAAGCGGCATGCAGGGGCGTGACCGATCGATCGTTCCGCCCGGCGCCCCGCCCGCCCGAGGACTCAGCTCTCGGATACACCAGTCAACAGCTAGCCAGTGAGACAATGTTAGGCGAAACTACGCACCGAACATCGGCTGCCCGGCATGACCACCGAAACAATATGATATGGCCATTTATCGCTTTCAACACTCACAAATCATTGGATTTCTGAAAGTTCAACTTTTATCCGTTCCGTCTCTTTTCTATTATTCATTCATCACGTGCACCTTTCCAGTGTGTTGGATGATGTGAATCAAAAGGGAGTGGATGGCTCGATGACGTCTGACCGATATGAATTGAAGAGGAAACATACTGTGCCGACCCCAGATAGACTTGGGAACTGGGCAGGGGGAAAAAGAAGAAGAACATATACAAGCATCTGTCATTGTGATGGATGGACCGATATGAATGTAAAAGGAAACATTTTGCGGCGAGCCGAGATATAATTAGAACAGAGTAAGAAAATGATGATTAAGATGATAGTGATGACCCATTTTCTTTAGTACGAGTGAGGATTAACAAGTTCAGGTTTAACAAACCCAAGAAAGTTTTAAACGGAGTGATCTTCAAAATAGAATATTAAATAGAATATTGATTGACTGATTCTAACCTGATTCTAAATATTTTCAAAATTAAAGCGTCTACATTGAATTCAATTGAATTGATTTTTCTTTCATAAATAATATTCGACGTCTCCAAAGATCATATCAGAGGTCATACTGCCACACAGTTAACTGTGTTTAGTGCGAAGTGCCAATATTTAAGTTTTAGATTCATGTTTCCATCGATATGAGAAAAAATACTACTGTTTTACATTGCCTTTTATAATGTTTAATCTGGATTTTGCAACTTCAAAATGTAAAATCTACGCTATCGTAATACCAAATATTTTTAGGCTTCGCTGCAGTCCGTTTACATAATGATAATGTAGATTAATCAAAAAAGAATTAGATTGGTTTTTGATATGACTTAGAAAAAAGGGTTCCAATTAAATATTTATTGAGATACCGGACAGAAAATACTTCCCTACATACCGTTGAGATTTATCCAAAGTCAAAGTCAAAATTCGTTTATTCATATCTGGTATAATTGTCTTCTATGCTGGCCTGGGAGCGAACAAATAACGTATAATGGGCCAGCCCCGGCTCATCCCATGGGTGTCGTAAAAGTCGACTAAGGGAGATTGCCCGGTGAAGACCAATAAGCAACTTGGGGCACCCGAATGGTGGAAGGCAAACCACCAACAACAGTATACCCAAAGAGGGTTAGTGTCAGGCAGGCGGCCGGCTGTAAAACCTAAGCCAAAACTTTGAGCAGTATGGATTGGAATGTTGTCATTCCAATCACTCTCTCCGTTCATCGGTATCTCGACATGGTCCGTTCCGTCTTTTTTCTATTCATTCATTCATCACTAGCACCATAACAAAAACGGAGTCGATGGCTTGATGACGTCTGACCGATATGAATGGAAGAGGAAACATACTGCGCTGACCCCAGATAGCCTGGGAACAGGGCACGGAGAAGAAGATATCTGGTATGATTACAATACACTCATGAATCGTCAAGACCTTAGACATCGAAGAATAAATCTGCGAAGTAAGCTACTTCGAACTTACTTGTCGATTGTGAAACAGGCCCTAAGAATTGTATTACTAAATTCCGATGAAAAGCCCACGAAAATAATTAATATTTAGTCAACTTTGATTTTGTAAAGGGAAAGAGAACATGTTAATTTTGTATTCTAATAACCTGATCGTTGACGATTGGTTTCGGGTGTTTTATACACATACATACATACATACATAAATCACGCCTATATCCCCGTAGGGGTAGGCAGAGGTGGACTAGCACCCACTCGCAATTATGCTCGGTCTCATGTAATAGGTGGCGTGTAATAGGTGGGATATTTATCCGGCACAAAAGTGTTTTATATCTGTACGAATACGGCAAATTCGTAATATTGCACTGTTTTATTTGGTATTATTGGTATTATTATGCCGTGTGGTGACGGCAGAGTAGAATACAATTGTCACCACCCCAAATCTCTCACGTGGGTGTCGTACAAGGCGACTAAGGATACATCAGCGATGAGAAATGGGCAGCAGCGTTCCTCTTATACCACCTAGCAATAGTACTGCGAATTTTGTGCCCGAGAAATGGCAATAGGCTCGCCACCTATTACATGGGACCTAACATAATTGGCGAAGCGTGGGTGCTGGTTCACCTCTGCCTACCCCTCCGGGGATATAGGCGTGATTTATGTATGTATGTATGTTATTAAGGGGATAAATATTATCAGTACTTGTAACCGCTTAAATATACGCCAGCGTAATTCTATAAGTTTTTTTTTAAATTATAATACTAGCTGGCCTGGCAAACGTTTACCTTTATCGTCTAGAGGTATGAAAAATAGCATATCACCTATTCTCAGACCTACATAATATACACAAAAATTTCATAAAAATCTAATATAGATCTAAATATACAAATCTCGTATCACGGTGTTTGTTACCGAACTCCTCCGAAACGGCTTGACTTGACCGATTGATATGATTTTTTTGTGTATATTTGGTACGCCGTGTGGTGACGGCAGAGTATAATACAATTGTCACCACCCCAAACCTCTCCCGTGGGTGTCGTACAAGGCGACTAAGGATAAATCAGTGATGAGGAATGGGCAGCAGCGTTCCTCTTATACCACCTAGCAATAGTACTGCGACTTTTGTGACCGATAAATGGCAATAGGCTCGCCACCTATTACATGGGACCTAACATAACTGGCGAAACGTGGGTTCAGCTCTGCCTATCCCTTCAGGGATATAGGCGTGATTTATGTATTTATGTGTATCACGGTGTTTGTTACCGAACTCCTCCGAAACGACTTGACCGATTTATATGATTTTTTTTTGTATATTTGGTAGGTCTGAGAATAGGTAGTACGCTATTTTGTATATATAGGTGACAAGGGCAAAAAAACCTTTGCCGGGCCAACTAGCTTTTAATATTAGATAAAAAAGGAAGCAAAACTAATAAACCTCCTTTCATTAGCAACTTTTTTCCAAGCCTCCATCATAGCCCTAAGAACGACTTACGAAAATCTGGAAGCGAATTTCTCTTCGCAATTAACAGTAATGGCGGACAAGATGGCGGCCGGATGTGCCGAGCCCTCAGGAACAGGTGGAGTGTTTTCCTTGTCGTAATGAGCACCGTGAAATATGGCCGAAAGGAAGGTGGGATAATCTGAGTGGTTTTTAGGGGTTTACAGATGGAAACGGATTTTTTGAAGCCGATAATAGTTTTATTAGCAAGAGCGGTAAAACATAGAATGTCTTAGATGGGAATTATTTGATGAATATGCGATGTGAGCCTTTCTTTTTTACCGCCCGAGGTAACTACTAAATTTTATGTCACTCCTTGACCAGGAAGTGGGATTTTACGTACGCGTAGCGAGCGGAAAATGTCACTTTCTGGACAGGACATAAAATTATATTCTCACATTTATCATCTAGGCTAAAAGTAGGTAGCATACGCATTATTCTGTGATAGGCATACAAACATAGATTAAACACGCCTATATCTCCGAAGAGGTAGGTAGAGGTGTCTTCTTGTACGATACATTTGGGAGAGATTGGTTCTCAACAAAGTTAGTCAAACTACATTCTGTACCTAATATACATACATACATAAATCACACCTATATCCCCTAAGGGGTAGGCAGAGGAGAATTAACACCCACTTATCGCCAATTTAGCTAGGTCTAATGTAATAGGTGGCGAGCCTATTGCCATCTATCGGGCCCATCAATCGCAGTATATTGCTGGATGGTACAAGAGGAATGCTGCTGCCCATTACTCATTGCTGTCTTTACCCTTCTGTACCCAATATGCTATTTAAATTTCATGACAGTTTTCCAACAGGACATAAAAATATATTGTTAAGCTTAAAGCTTAAGATTTTCATCTTCAAATTGTGAATAAACGGGATTCATACCGCGGATGAGTCATGATCCATCCGTGACCATGGCGCATGTAACTGTGCCGAAATATCGGAATCATAACAAAATCCAGGTACGTGGTATAAATCCCGTTTATTCACAATTTAAAGAGGACATAAACACTACTGAAATTATACGTGACTAATTATTGGTGTACTGGACCCCCGATCAGTACAACGCATCTCCCCTCAACATCCGTTTGACAGCGAATCCCCTGTATGAAGCATCCTATGTAGGGATCCATCCAACACCACCAACCATCGGTATTATGACCAGTTTCATTTCACAACAAAGAAATTTGTAGTTAGAAAAAGTTCGAAAATATATTTCACAAGTTAAGGTAGAGCTCGCTACCGCATTTGGCCTGTGATTGTATAAGCCGATCAATGTTCGACATCGCCGGTCATTGGATGGGTGACTAAAAATTTATTGTGTAGAGTTCCTCCGTGTTTCGGAAGCCGTCAGCCGTCAAACCGTTGGTCCCGGCTGCATCTGCAGTCGTTAAACAGAAAATTGTCTAGTAGTTTCTGTAGACGCGGTTGATAAACAATTGAAACACGGGATGAAAACGGTTTATCACTATTAACTGCCGCACTCAGAGACGTCAAATAACGTTAATGAGTACTTAACGTCAAAAAATGACAATTCAAAACTAGTCGCTATTCTTGCCAGGTCTAGATTTGAATACATTTTTTTGACATTAAATACTCATTAAAGTTAATTGACGTCTCTGAGTGCGGCAGTAAAAGAAGCATCATGACAATCAAACAAAGTATTCCATAGACGGACATAAAGCTAGTATTGAACAAATTATATAAATAGAAATCGTCAGTATTTATACAACGATCGTGGATACGACATAAGAGTCAATAAAATATCCTTATATAAAGTTGACGAGTGTATATCCTCACATCAGATATTTCTATTTTTCATAAGTTACAGCGTTTCCGATTACAAAGTCCTCTAAAAGTTTATATCGCAGTGCAGGAATGTGTGACCTCGCGCAGGTTACAACGTGGGGGGTGCGCCGGCGCATGACGGAGTCCTTGGCGCGTCTCTTGCAGGGATTTTGTTTATACAGTGTTTAGCATTGTTTTTTCTACGAAAACGATGGGTAAATCGCACAATTTATGACCTAGGTAGACCGAAAATGGGTTCGGAAATCACTCATCAACTTCATCTAAGGATATTTTACTAACTTTACTTTAGATTGTAACAGCGATCATTCTACTAATGAAAAACTGCAAAGAATGTGTCAGTATTATAAGAATGAAGGCTGATTGAACATGAAATGTGCCTAATCTACCCACATGCATAGAATTTAGTAATGAAAATTCTGTGGACACATGTAATTCGTGTATGTACTAGTATTATATTATATAATGCATTAGATGTCAAGGAATATTGTACAATACACTGTTTGTGTCCCTAATAAATAAAATAAAAATAGAAGTAGGTGTACATAAAATATCCTTTGACTTTGTTGATAAGGTGTATTCTCCTTTTCAAATATACAATTTCGAATCTTAGAAAGGTATTGCAACTAGTTTTTTTACGATTACATAATTTTTTTTTATACAGTCGCCACTGCGGAGCAGAATACAGTCGTCACCGTCCTCCATTTCTCTTGCGGATAGCGTACAAGGTGAGGGTTAACAGCGAGGACTAACGGGCAGCAGCGTTCTTAAAAATTATTGCGAATTATATGCCCGATAGATGGCAATAGGCTCGCCATCTATTAGCATGGGACCTAATATAATTACCAAACCTGGATGTTAACCCTGCCTACTCAGTATAAATAGGTGTGATTTACATAATGTACATTTTATTTCAATACTCTAATAGTTCCGATAATTAATAAGATATTGAGGCATTGTAGGTCCCATTATAAGAGCAAATTTGAATAAGGAAGACAGTGGATAGCACAATTAAGGTCAGTGATATACAAGTATCTATGACTTAAGTATGCATAGTAGTAACTTTTAATAATCAAGGCATGGAAATTACACCCAACAATAAAAGCTAAGAGAGTAAAACTGTAATAAAAACACAAGCGGTAACCGCACCATGAACAATACGCAGATAACAACGAGCACAGAGCAGGAGGAAGCCCATTACCATACTCTGACCGGATGCGGACCAGTCGCCATTGTGGCCGCCATCTTGTAACGAAAAAAGGGGCTCTAGAGCACCGGAATTTGTATGTTTTATGATTCATAATTGTTCATAATTAGAAGGGTCTCAATATTGTGATGATTTTAGTCGGGCAAAAGCCTGTGTGTCATGTCTACGGGGCTTTTTAAAGGTTATAATTATTAACAGCATCCAAAAAAAATTACACATACATACATGATTTTTAAAGCTTTTAGGGTCTTTGAGCTCCAAGCACACCGTTCAACGAAATGCATCTAAACATACATACATGCATAAATCACGCCTATATCCCCGAAGGGGTAGGCAGAAGTGAACTATCACCCACGTTTTGCCAATTATGTTAGGTGCCATGTAATAGGTGGCGAGCCCATTGCCATTTATCGGGCACAAAAGTCGCAGTGCATTGCTAGGTGGTATAAGAGGAACGCTGCTGCCCATTCCTCATATTTGATTTATCCTTAGTCGCCTTGTACGACACCCGCGGGAGAGATTTGGGATGGTGACAATTGTATTCTACTCTGCCGTCACCATACAAAATTTATACACACGTAAATAGCACTAGGACAAAGCCAGCGATGAGTAATGCACTAGCGGTCCTCTTATACCACTTTGCAATATACTGCGAATTTCATGTCTGAAATATTGTCGAAACGTGGGTGTTAATTCATCTCTGCCTATCCCTTCATAAGCATGATTATTATGTATTAACAGCATCAAACAAAATTTCCTTCTTCCTTACATCATCTTTCACACAATCCATTCATCGCTTCCTCTCATTGTCGGATAACAAACTAAACGTGTATTGTATTTGATTTGTATGGTAAGTAAGTCTTAAAAATAGCCCTGTAGTTAAATTCAGAGATCCCATGACTGATATCACATTATACGATAGTTTTTAACACAGTCGTGTGGTGACGGCAGAGCAGAATACCGTTGTCACCACCCCCCATCTCTCTCGTGGATGTCGTAGGTACAAGGCGACTATGGCTAAAGAGCGATGCGATGACTAATGGGGTAGCAGCATTACTTTTGGTAGCTAGCAATATACTGCGATTTACGTGCCCGATACATGGCAATGGGCTCGCCGCCTAGATATTATAATTATGAAAGAAAGAAAGAAAGAAATATTTATTGAGACACAACAGAGAAACAAAAGGTATTAAACATAAAAACATTAAAAAAATATATGTCTCAATCGGTCCCAGCTCAGCAGATTATGGGCTCTATCTTAATTGGGGAAAGGTAAAACATTACAGAAATATGTACATATTCATTTGGTTTAGGTTTGGTTTCTGTGATATTGAGGGCCTGTTTCACAATATACAAGTAAGTACTAAGTAGCCTACTTCACAGATCATTTGACAGTTGTAATATGAAATATATGTCCATTGAAGAGCAAAGTAAGCTACTTCAAACTTACTTTTCGATTGTGAAACAGGCCCTGAAAGTTAATAAGCTGTAAGTTAAGGTTTTTACTGTTTAATCTCAAAATATGTGTGAGCATAAGTAGGATTTCATTCCAGTACAAAACACAAATCTTTGTATATTTTTTTTATATAATTTGATTGAATGTTATCTGATTTGTTGTCCAAATAAATAAATAAGCGATGAACCACCTCTGCCTACCCCTTCTGGGATGTAGGCGTGATTTATGTAAGTAAGTTAGTTTTTAAACTGTATGTCAAGCCATTATGCAACAGCACCTAAGCACATTGTTAATTAGCTAGCTATTCCGAATTTCGATTGCCACATATGATTAGTTACTCGGTTTTACATAACGCAAATTAAACACTGGCCGGCATAGTGCGCAACTCAAAACCAGTCTGAATTACAACACACTAAACAGACTACCTTTCTAAAATCTCCACAATTACCGGGCAGAACTCGTTTCAAAAGATCTGTGCTATATGCGTACGCGCATGCCGCCAACCAATCGGAATCTCGCGATGCCTGTGTGCGTGCCACTTCTCGGATATGCGCGGACACAGTCCCGTGTGTGCGTTCGTATTCATATGTGTAATTTGTCTCGTGTTACAGACAAACTTGATTTTGCTGAGGTTAGTGTGGACGTGAGCGGTTGTGGGTCTTATGTCTTCGGTGGTAGGGTGCAGGGTTCTGTGTGCTGGCGGCAGACGGGTTATGTGTCATTCACTCTAGGTGTGGCGTCTTGATATATACCTACTGATACTGTACGTATGTACGCGTGGTCTATTGTTAGAGGTAATTTGTGCTCTATGGCTCTGAGTCATGTGTGTGTTTTTACATTAAATTCAAGGAAGTGGTTTTGGGTATGTTTTTGTGACATTTACCATTGTTCGTCGTTGTGCTTTGGTGGTTGCTTAAAATGGTAAAACCTGACGATTTTTTTTCTTTTTGTTAATTCCGAAGAAGAATCAGACCTGCATTCGAAACGCATTAGCGGTAGAGGGAGATACCTACCGATATTTTGTTAGCCTAAAAAGAACAAGTAATAGCAATCATCTCATGACAGCAATGTTGGGGGCAAGAAACTATCAGGTAATATTAAAACATCTTCAAATTAAAATATATTATAATTATTAAAACATCACAAATTAATTAAAATATCACACATACAAAAGGTTCAAATGCCTCATACAAAATGACGCCAGAGTAGAATACAATTGTCACCACCCCAAATCTCTCCCGTGGGTGTTGTACAAGGCGACTAAGGATAAATCAATGATGAGGAATGGGCAGCAGCGTTCCTCTTATACCACCCGGCTATATACTGCGACATTTGTACCAGATAAATGGTAATAGGCTCGCCACCTATTACATGGAATCTGACATAGTTGGCGAAACGTGGGTGCTAGTTCACCTCTGCCTACCCCTTCGGGGATATAGGCGTGATTTATGTATGTATGTATTATTTATTCGCCTACGAATTAGGTACGTCTCTAAAGGTAGATATCTAATACACTTATCCTCTTCTTATTATAATATCCATCAATGTATTTCAAGACCAAATAAGAACGTCTCACTTGAAAAATAATGTAAATGAATCAAAATACCTACATACCTACTTTGCAATTGATTTATCCATTAGCAAGCGGTTTATAGTAGGTAGTTGGGTATCTGCTACAAACCGCCTACTAATGGATATTTAAAATCCATGCGTCTATTTAATACATTTTTATAATTTTCAAACAAAAATCAGCTCTACCTAATGATGTTTCGTTAGGTAGAGCTGATTTGTGCTGAGCTTCTGAATAGATTCTTTCCTTATTTTCCATCTAGTTAATTATATTATAAATAGCTTTCTTAATCATTGTCGACGATCAAACTGACTAGGTATGTATATCTTATCTAACCTAATTTAAGAAAACTTGTAAAACAAAAGAAATATTTCCGCACGAAAAGTCACAATCCAGATTATGCATTTTATATCCTTCATTAAAATTAAATCATTCGAGAACAAGAAAAATTTCGAAACTTCTTCAAGTTCTGAAGACAAATTGTCAATTTTATTTAGCAAATCGTCCTAAAAGAAAACTTCTAAAATGAATAGGTACATAACTGGCATTCATGTTTTTTTTCTGAATAATGTCTGTAGTGTTACACTCGAAAGAAAATTGTATGTGAATTAAGTAATAGTAAGACAACTACAAAAGCAAAATCTTACTACCAATATTGTAAAATGTAATAACATCACAAAGCAAATGGAGCCGGAACATTTTCAGAAAAAATATTTGTCCTGATGCGGGAAGCGAACCCGCTGCAACCCGGTCAAATGTCTATTTAACTCGGCAAATTAATAATTTATCAGACTTATTTTTCTTTGCAATATTGATTTCTACATTTATAATTACAATGTTCAAATAAAGATCAAATCATAGCCATAATAACATTCTCCCGTTTGCAAATACCACAGACATAAATGCCGCATCCCAATCCGCGAACAAAGACGCCGATACATAGACAATTTTAGCCGTGACCACGTCTATTTGCTCGAACATCATCTAGACAACAACTCTATGCCCATACAGCCTACAATTAAACAACGCATGCCTGCAAATTCTGTGTCTCGCTAAAACGGAACGCCCAGACGGCCGCGGCCAATCAGAGAGCGCCGCTCGCCCTCCCGCGCCTTTCGACCCCGCTGATTGGTCGCCGCGTAACGATCTTACGTAGAGGATTTTTCGGGTGTTTTATGGAATCTTCGCAGATGTGTACGTTATTTTATAGGGGGATTGTATGCGGTGGGATGCTCTTTTTATGTTTTATGATAATCCGGTTATGTGTCGGCGTTTCATGATGGAGTTTCAGTTAGTGGTTGTGGCACGAATAGTAGGTTTATTCCGTAATTGGGTTCTTCGGTGCACGAGTAGGCATTGTTATGATGCAATTCGTTTTGAGAGCTGTTACAATTTTCATTAATTTGTATTTTTTATAGAGTCAGTAAATTCTAATATCAGCGTCCAAGAAAGTTGTTTAGTAAATAAATACTTATCATGATTAAATTGATTAAACATTGCATAAATGTTATAAAATGTTATTAGGTATCTACTAAAAGGAAAAGAGGTCAGATCATTCGCCATTCGCAAAAACTTAATACCTATCTAGCGTCTTTTTCGTCGAATAAAGGCTTTTACATTATTTTTTAGATATACGAATATTTTGTGTTTTTCGTTCATTCCAAATTATGAAGAGAAAGAGATTATATATTTTTGGTCAAACAATAACCGACAGTCCGTAATGTAAAAATAACGACTAATGTGCCAGCCCCGATTCACCCCAGAGGTGTCATAAAGGTCAGATTGCCCGGTGTGGACCAATAGGTAAGCATGTTGGAGCACCCGAATGGTGGAAGGCAAACTACGAACAACAGCATATCTAAAGAGGTTGGTAGCAGGCAGGTGGCTGAGCAGTAAGACCTAAATCAAAACCTGAGCAGTATAGATTGGAATGTGTTACCCCAATCACTCGCTCCGTTCGTCGGTCTCTCGACATAAAACTTTCCGTAGTACTCTTTTATGCATTCATCACTAGGACCTTTATGGTCTGATGGATGACATGAATCAAAAGGGAGTGGATGGCTTGATGATGTCTGACCGATAGATATGGTAAAGGAAATATACTGCGCCTACCCTGGGAACGGAGTAGGAAGAAAAAGAAGAAGATCCAATGACCAATCTCGGTGAAAATTGCTCAGTTTTTAAATCATACTTTATATTATTTAATCAGCTTTTTTGCAGGGAATGCCGTAATGGCTTGCAGATGGGAGAATTGTTTTCGACTTACGAGACACTTATTGTTATATTTTGGCCAATTTACTCAATATTGATGTATAAGTTATATTATTGCAAAAGTTTCGGTAAAATCCATTACGTAATTTTTGCGTGAAACGGTAACAAACACACCTATCTACATTTGTAATATTAGTAAGATAGGATGTTCAACGACTTACATGTGTAATATTCCATCATGTTCTGGTTGTATCGGTACGCGGCGGAGAGGTCCACGCCGCCGCCGGCCCGCAGCCCAAACAGGGCCGCAAAGGTAGCTTTGCTTTGGCCCTCCAGTTTGAACACTTCACAGCACAATCATCCAAAAAGACACCTTAAATCAACATCTCACGGCACCCTCTCCCGCGCAATTTTCTTAAAACCCTACAACAGAGTTCCTTTGCGTCGCTTCTGGTTTATCTGTGACTTTCCCCGTGATGGCGGGCTCGAGCGCCATTTTGTTTTCACTTGCACATGAATTTTTAACTTGTTATTTCACTTGCACAGCAATTTTTAACTTGTTATTTCACTTATAATTTATATCAATCACTTCATACCACTTTAATTTGGTATTGTTTTAGTCTTTTTCATAAATGTCGGAACTAATTGGCGCCATTTTGAATGTCATACAATTTAATAGTGATACTGAATTACTGGTTTGTCGACAAGCTTATTTTATCGATAGGAATATTTTTATATTATTTTTTTTTTATTGAGAACACACCGTTTTCTTTTGATATCACTAGAACTTAACAAAATTTTTGAGCTTCTCAGCCAAAATTGTACTGTAAAAAAAATTACACGTGTATTTTTTATATTTTGATAAGAGAAAAATTGCATCAATTTAAAGGCTACTATTGAAACCGACTGACCATTCCCCAACACAGCCACCTCAAAACGAATCACGCACCGCGCCGATCCGCCTTCGCGATTGACAAAAATTAAGCGTTGCTCGCGAAAAAAGCTAATGACAAAAATAGCTGACTATTTGTGGAGAGGCGGGTCCGGTGGTTAATTTCAATGCACTAATGGTTTCCACGTGAAAAAAGCGAGTTGTCACCGTGAAAGCGCCATGAAATCGTCGAGGCAATTGGCCGGCGGAGTCGATTCGTTTGGTGTGTTTTCGCCTGTTTTTGAACGATTTTCCGCTGTTTGGTCACCGGTTTTCCGGTCCGATAGTGGCAGGTGGGTCCATAAGGCCCCTTTTCTCACGAGAATGACCGTTCTTAATGCTTTACCGATTATAATGAGGAAGTAACAATTATGAAGTTTAGTTTTGGAGTTTTTGATTGGGTAACAAAGTGCGGTGAAGAAAGCGCCCAGCTATTGAGGCTTATTTGTTTAATGGTTTGTTAAGCGAGCTTTGGTTTCATTCACACGGATATGTAAAAGTTATTATAATAATAATTGTGGAACGAAAATGAACTTTTATTCTAAATTGTCAAAGGACAAGGTGTTGTGGACGTAACACATATCGATAATTTTAATACATGAAAATTAATTTAATTTAACTCAAACTTTGTAAAACAATATGACGTAAGATTTACGTAAGACGTAATTTTAAATAAATAGTATTGCGAAACTGAAGAATGTTAATCATACACATTCACTTATGGAGAAGTCAGTCAGGCTTAGCACAACACTACCGTAAAATAACCACTTTGTTGTCCACACAATTGACACTAAACGGTTCTATTATCCGAATTCGTGATTATGATTAAGATACGTCTTAATCGACCGCTAGACGGTTGGGTACAGATGGCTTAGTCTCGATTTTGAGGTATATTTTACGGTTGGTTCGCTCAGAATCGATCGATTGTGACAACTGGATCTTGTTTCTGACACACAACACTGGCCGTTTCGTGGGACTGTCGTTTCGTTACTTTTAAAATTGTGTAATTGATATCGCGACACGCCCGTAGCGCTTTGATAGTAGCCGCCATAGAAGTTTTAAAGACACATACATAATATTACTATGTTGGTATTGTTTTTGCTATATCATCGTTCGTCTGCCCTGTTCCTATGTTATCTGGGGTCAGTGGTCCTGAAATCATCCACTCCCTTGTCATTCATATCACCTCTCACCCAATCTAAGCATTTTTTGTGAGGTCTTACATACATACATACATACATAAATCACGCCCATATCCCCGAAGGGGTAGGCAGAGGTGAATTCTCACCCGCGTTTCGCCAATTCTGTTAAGTCCCATGTAATAGGTGGCGAGCCTATTGCCATTTATCGGGCACAAAAGTCGCAGTACATTGTCAGGACGGTAGTATAAGAGGAACGCTGCTGCCCATTCCTCATCACTGATTTATCCTTAGTCGCCTTGTACGACACCCACGGGAGAGATTTGGGGTGGTGACAATTGTATTCTACTCTGCCGTCACCACACGGCTTGTGAGGTCTTCCAGCAACTAATGTCCATTCGTATTACTCTTTTGTTTATCATCTCTTCTCATTACATGCCAATACCAGTAGGCCTATTCGCTAACTTTTTTGACAGTTGAAAGTGATGATCACCGAACTATTTACTTATCCATTACTGTTTCCACAGGGCAAGCGTCACAATAGCGTTATAGTAAAGTAGTAATGGATCAGTAAATAGTTCAGTGATTATCACTGTCAAGTGTCAAAAAAAGTTAGTGAATAGGCCTACATGACTTCAGGTTTCCTTGCAGCAGTCACAGGTGTGCTATTTTCATGCTACCTCTTATATACTCATTCCTTATCTTGTCCAGACTTCTTTACTCCACACGTCTGTTAAAACATTATTTTCTTTGCTCCATGCAATCGCTTTTCATCTATCTTCTTAGTCACCCATCATTCAGTTTTTGGCCTTAAATTTTAAGGCATCTTTGGGTCGCATGTTTATCTACTTGCATTGTATTTAATATATTATAAATAATTCTTAATTTATCAAACTACTAAGAGGAAGCAATTTCATTACTACTTTACTGTAGCCACATTATTTTCTTAGGTTTTTGTTGGATTTTTCTTTTATTTTTAAATTTCGTCATCATCATCACCAGCCCTTTAATGTCCCAACTGCTGGGGCACGGGCCTTCCCTATGGATGGAAGAATATAGGGAGATTGGGCCATAACCCACCACGTTGGCCCACGTTTAAATTTAATTCTAAGTTATTGCTTCGCTAATTTTCTCTAAACAATTTGGCAAATTTAATTGAATTTGCCAAATTAAATATTAAACTTGTATTGAGGTGTATACCGTGTGGTGACGGCAGAGTAGAATACAATTGTCACCACCCCAAATCTCTCCCGTGGGTGTCGTACAAGGCGACTAAGGATAAATCAGTGATGAGGAATGGGCAGCAGCGTTCCTGTTATACCACCTAGCAATGTGCTGCGAATTTTGTACCGATAAATGACAGGCTCGCCACCTATTACATGGGACCTAACATTATTGGCGAAACGTGGGTGGAAATTCACCTCTGCCTACTCCTTCGGATATATAGGCGTGATTTATGTATGTAGGTAGGTACCTATGTTGTATTGAGTAAATTTTCAACAATACCTGCCTAAGATATAAAACAGCCTAAGATATATAACAGCCTAATGGCATCTTGAATATAAATGATCTAAACGCATTTCTTGCGAAACTGTTCTCAATGCCACACGTATAATATTTTCAACACACTATGTTTCGAATTCGATGTATTTTTGTGTTGTGCTGTTTTATATCAAATTATCTAAGTATATCTAAGATAATGTAATATCTAAGTGATGAGAGTTAAACATTATAGAACAAGGAAATGTTGCTCTAACAAAATTTTGTATTAGGTATACTTACTAAATTAATATTTAGCGATTCATAATAAATATTGGCGTGTGATAATTTTTTTTAATATGTATAGTTAAATAGTAGATAATATTAGATTAGAACACTAAAAATAAGATATTCTCTCTTAATATTTGTGTTAACAATTATATGTTTAAGTGTTATTAGACATAGGTAGGGCTTGTTTCACAATCGACGGGTAAGTAAATAACTTACTTGGCAGATCATTTGACAGTTGTCATATGAAATATACATACATACATAAATCACGCCTATATCCCCGAAGGGATAGGCAAAGGTGTAATTAAATTATGTATTATTTATTCCAATTATGGTATTATTTATTCCTACACATAGTACCTATTCAATATTCACACGATACAAGTTTCTTACTGTTATACGATACCCGAGCTCTTATTTAGACGGGTGGGTATTAGAATTACATGCCATATTAATTTACATGACATATAGTAAATACGAAGTGTCTAGAAATAAGGCGGCTTCTCTGATAAACCTGCGTCCGATACGATGTTCTTATTTTTATTTGAATATTTATTTTTCACTTCAATAATTTTATTTGTTAGTTCCGTAAGCTTTGTTTTCGATTTGGGCTTTTTGGGAAATGGTCACTTCGAAAAATTATTTTGCTCAATTTGAATTTAATTATTTTATTTTTACCGTTTTTTATTTCACTTGAAACGCAAAAGCTAACTATTGACACTGTCACACAGCACTAAAACGGAATCACTATTGACCGGGAAAAAAAACCATTTGTTTTTTAGCATTTATGCCACAGGCAACATAGCATCGAAATTTTTGAAAACGCGCGTCTCGCTCGAGCAGGTGTGGACCGCGCGCCGCGCCACCAAAATACTCTCTACGCGGCACGTGGCAACGCGAACGGGCGGGCGTTCGGAATACTGCCACGGTGTCGGGACGTTGGGGTGGCATTTTATTTGACGACAAAATATACTCCAGCCATTATAACGAGATAAACAACGTAAACAGTGTTGATGAGTCTTTTATTGAAAAATACTAAAATAAAAATTTCTAATACCTATTTCTCAAAGTCGCTTTTTATTATACATACATACATAAATCACGCCTATATCCCCGAAGGGGTAGGCAGAGGTGAATTAACACCCGCTTTTTTATCCATTCGTTAAAATGTACGTATGGACATTGTCAACTAGAAAAACTATAAAAAACGATGACACCTAAAAAGCATAATAATAAAACAATGATTGATGATCATCGTTTTATTATTATGCTCTTAGTCCACAACGGTTAAATTTCTATTATATTCAATGCTTTAATTGCAGTTGCGTCTTACGAACACGAGACTCAGGGGCACTGAAAGTAAGAAAGACATTAATCATGTATGTAGCAAGTTGAAAGCAATTGAAAAATAACGGCTTTTATCGCGCATCTTTTACACAACGGTTGTGAAACTGTAATGTAGTGCGCATATGCTAAGAACTTGTTACGTTTCTGTCTAACGAAACCAAACATATAACTAATCTCATTTATTCTAAATCAACACCGTTTCAAAATAGAGAACGCAATCCTTGGACGACTCTAAAGAAACCCAATTTTGGGTTACCTTTTTTATTAGTTGCTTTAATAGGCAATCATTTTTAAATTATCTGATAATAGTTTTTAGTATTGGACTTGACATAACATTGACTTACATAATAATACCTTTTGTAAATATAAATATAGATATATCCCCATGATGACCTACCATCGTAATTAAACTCAATTACTTGCAATTAAATAATATAATAATGTTAGTCACAAAGGTAATATTTACGTATGTAGAAATTATTTAAGCTTATTAAAAAGTTAGGAGCAAACACTTAATGCTTATTATGTATTTGTTGTTTGTTTATGAATAAAAAAATATTGATATTATATGAACTATGAACGTTTTTATGTTGTTATGACTTGCCACTTCATAAGATTAAGTTTCTTATAAAAATTCTTGCGCTCTTGCAACATTTATTACTTGCTTAGTATAATTAGGCTTACAAACTTAGTTTCAAGTGCAAAAAAAAGGGGGAAATATTTTTTTCTAACATTATTTCTAATATGTTGGAAATAATAAATTAACATTAAAAACCTACTTTTCTACAAAATTCAATATAATATTTGGAAAAAAATCACAATTATCCTAAAAATAATTTTGTAGAATCACCCTAGGAGAAATCCGAACGCGCTCCCGTGACGTAGTTCCATCTCTCTGTCCCCATTTTTGCAACCTGCTATCTCCCTCTTTTAATGTTATCACCGTGATATCAGAATCAACTTTATCATCTTAAGTAATGGTTCTTTTTGATTAAAATAAAAAGAAATGGTAATCTGCCTTCTTAATTGATTCTACAATTTTAGTGTATAGGTATCAATAGTATAGCGCCATTTTTATTTAATTTTTATTTTATTTTATTTATTTATTAAACAATGTTTCAACAGTTCTCTTATATTTGCACGAGCACTACACATTTGAAATAAAACAACTTTTACGGATTACCCGTGACCACGGCCGCTGTAAAGTGATCGAAACGTCGGGATAAATAATAATGCCAAACATCTAAATATACGCGAGTCTAATCCGTAAAAGTTGTTTTATTTCAAATGTTTCAACAGCATTACATTAATACATAATACCCATTATACTGTGTTACATAAACATAAGCCAATTATGGAAACAAATTCTGCTTTTTAATATTATATACATTTTTTTGCAGGTAGTTTTATCAACTTAAATATACATACTTAGAAATCACGCCTATATCCCCAAAGTGGTAGGCCGATGTGAATCAACACCCTCGTTTCGGCCAATTAAGATAGAGCCCATGTAATAGGTGGTAAGCATATTGCTATGAAGGTATTCGATAAATATCTTATACTTAAACAATTTTAAACCTAATGAGTTCTTAAGGCATATCATGTTTATACCAACTCTTTATACATACATAAATCACGCCTATATCCCCGAAGGGGTAGGCACTAGCTCCCACGTTCCGTCAATTATGTTAGGTCCCATGTAATAGGTTGCGAGCCTATTGCCATTTATCGGGCACAAAAGTCGCAGTATATTGCTATTGCTAGGTGGTATAAGAGGAACGCTGCTGCCCATTCCTTATCATTGATTTATCCTTAGTCGCCTTGTACGACACCCACGGGAGAGATTGGGGTGGTGACTATTGTATTCTACTCTGCCGTCACCAAACGGCTAACTCTTTATTGCACTTGAAAAAACATTATAAATACAAGGTACATAGTTTGCAAGGGCTGACTTATCTATACAAGAGAGCATATTTAGAAAGATATATAAAAAATATAAATATGCTCGTTTCAATTTATTATGTTATTCAACAATTGATTTCTGCAAAGAACCGCAAAAATTGTTTAGAAAATAATAAAAAAATCTGTTCGATTTTAATTTTACATACATACATACATAAATCACGCCTATATCCCCGAAGGGGTAGGCAGAGGTGAACTAGCACCCACGTTTCGCCAGTTATGTTAGGTCCCATGTAATAGGGGGTGCGAAGTTCCGAGACCTCCACGTGGTGCACCCTGGGCAACGTCTGTTCGATGGGTCAGAGCGGCACTGACTTTCCGGGCAGACGGCTAACTTCGGAACGGGGGAGGGACCTTCGGGTCAAAGGTGGTCTCCAATGGTGGTGCCGGAAGAGGCAGCGCTGGCTGGTCGATGCGAGAGCCTGGTGCCTACACGTTGGCGTCGGCTCACCACCTAAGACGTGGTGTTTGCGGCGTCTTCCGGATGGTTCGCCTTTGGTAGGGGGCCAAAGCGTAGACCATAGCCTTAAATTTAGCGCTGAGTTTCATCCGGGCCCCTTTTGACACCACTGTTGGAGACGTGTGTGGGGCCGCGTCGGGGCACTTGCCCGGCGGTCACCAGGTGGAGGGCTGCGTCGGGGCGTTTGCCCGGCGGCCGATAGGTGTTGGCCGCGTCGGGGCGTTTGTCCGGCGGTCGGCAGTTTTCTCCAGTGGCGGGCGCGGCTCGTCGGCGGGTGGAGTGTGCGGACTTGTGCTGGGAGCTGTCTGAGCAGTGAGTGACAGAGCCCTATGTGGAGGCACACCACACGATGGGTATGTCCACCGCCCAGTGCCGCACAGTGTCTTGGGCAGGTCCGATGCATCGCCCGCCGGGGGATCGCGATCGCCACTGGAGGAGACGGCAGGACGTAGCGGTCGTATCGGGGCGTTTGTCCGGCGACCGGGAGGTGGGACCACGTCGGGGCTTTTGTCCGGTGGATTCTAGGAGGGCCGCGTCGGGGCATCTGTCCGGCGGCGTTAGGTGTGACTGCGTCGGGGCGCTTGTCCGGCAGTGCAGGTAGGGTGGGGGAGCCTGCGCCCTCTAGCTCCCTCTGGGGCTGGAAGAGCGCCGGTTCCCGTCGTATGGGGGCCTGTCTTGGAAAGATTCCTCTTCGGAGGAAACTTGGTCAGGACGGGCGGGTCCTTTGTCCGGCGCAGTACGCTGTTGTTGGACATTGGACTAGGGGAAACGGTGCACAGAAGGAGCCCGAAAGGGCGGGCGCAGGTGGCTGTCCGGTGACATATCCTAACGGATGACCCCGGATGGCTGCCATAGTGTGCTTTGGCTCGATATGCCCGGAGAGGATGTTTAGTGGTGTAGTGGGGGAACGTCTCTACCCCGAGTCCCACATACCTCTGTAGTTGCACCGTACTGCAGGGATGATGCGTAAATGCAGTTTACCTCTCCGCAAAAAAAAAAAAAAAAAAAAAGGTCCCATGTAATAGATGGCGAGCCTATTGCCATTTATCGGGCACAATAGTCGCAGTAGGTAATAGCTAGATGATATAAGAGGAACGCTGCTGCCCATTCCTCATCACTGATTTATCCTTAGAGATTTGGGGTGGTGACAATTGTATTCTACTCTGCCGTCACCACACGGCATTTTAATTTTAACATTATATAAATGTTAGAATTTCGAAAAATTATGCCCGCCTCAAGATCATAATTTTTCGAAATTCATTTTCTAACCACCAAAAACTTTGTAAAAAAAATTTGTTTTAATTTATTTAGTTATTCTAAGAACGAATCACAATAATTGGTCAGAAAATATTAAAATAAATATTACCTATGGACAGATGCGTAGGTATAGGTATACCAAACCGAACCACATTAAGTATGATTTGGCTGATTTATCGTTTGTGATACTTAATGACGTTTCAGCATATAGAGAGCTAATGATATAATGAACAAAGCACCGCGGCAAATGAACCGTGTCATATACATCGGTATTCAATATACGGACAGACAGATTCACCGTTAACAGGGTGACCACTAAAAGTATGGATAATAGAATTTTAGTATTTATAATGAAAAAATCAGTAGGTAGGTAACTAGACTAGACTGCCGCACTCAGAGACGTCAAATAACGATAACGAGTACTTAATGTCAAAAAATGACAATTCAAAACTAGTCGCTATTCTTGCCGGGTCTATGGTCTAGATTTAATTGATTTTTTTGACATTAGGTACTCATTAAAGTTATTTGACGTCTCTGAGTGCGGCAGTTAGTGCATATTTCAAAGATTTTCAGTTAAAATGTCGACTTAAGGTTGTTTTTCATTTAAGTATTCATACAAAAATCATTATCTATAATTTCAATTGTAATATTCTGAGTAATATTTCTGCCAGCAATTAATATTTTTTTGTAATTGAGCCATTTATTTTATTTGTAATATTTTTTCCAGAATTCCTTGAGGCATCAGAATGGTTATGGACAAGCCACTAACAACAGCATAATCCAACATTAAAAAAAATCTTTTGAAATAATTGCACTTGGATCAAAGACTTTGTGCCCCTTTTTAATAAAATTGTGCAGATAGAGGAGACACCTAATAGTTTATATAGAGAAAAAGTGCAGAATACAATTTTTTTTTATTATTTTATGCATAAAAAATACAATAAAAAAAAATTACACACTCTACCATGTATTTGACAGTGATTTTTAATCAATAACTATTTGGTTATATCCAACTTATATTAAATTAACTTATTTAAATTAAATAGATATGGTCGAATTTCGACCCCTGGGCGGCAACTATTTTACATAATTTCTTTTTTACAGCAAGATTCTTACGTTATCTATTATATATTTTTGTCAAGTCTCAAGCTAATAAGGTCTCCCATCGATCATATAAATGCACTATCCATTTGTCAAACACACTATATAACTGACATTAGATCTCATTAACATCCATATAGGTAATTAATTGAACTGAGGCACTTAGCATAGGTATTGTTATAGTATAACTCACTTATTTGTACTGAGATGGGTATTGATTTGTATGTGCGGTATTGTACCCTAGACAGCTGAAGCGACGGAAGATGTGGAATAAAATGAGGGATTATATAGGGGAAAGTAGGGAATTTTCAACCAATAAACTGAATAGTGTGTGTAACTGCCGCACTCAGAGACGTCAATTATCTTTAATGAGTATTTAATGTCAAAAATTTTCATTCGAATCTAGACAAGAATAGCGACTAGTTTTGAATTGTCATTTTTTGACGTTAAGTAGGTACTCATTAACGTTATTTGACGTCTCGAGTGCGGCAGTAAAAGTCTATATTATAAATAATTAATACGATTATATTATGTCGAAATTGTATGATTATATTTAGAATTTTAAAATTTAATTTGAATTTTCGTTTGGCCTTACTGACCGAATAGTTAGTACGGCAAAAGAAAAATAAAATTTAATAACACCATAAGCCTTTATGACTATAGTAGCACCGCTAGTATTCAGGGAGTGCGTTATCAGTTTCATGTTGTATACTTGCTGCGATTTCCGTACCCATTAGATGGCAATAGGCTCGCCCTTACTTGGAACCTAACCATAGTTGGCTAAATAAGGATGTGTCTGTCCCTTTGGCAATAAATAGACGTGATTTATGTAATTAAAAGTTAATATGCCGCGTAGTGACGGCAGAGTAGAATACAATTGTCACCACCCCAAATCTCTCCAGTAGGTGTCGTACAAGGCGACTAAGTATAAATCAGTTATGAGGAATGGGCAGCAGCGTTCCTCTTATACCACCTAGCAATGTACCTACTGCGACTTTTGTGCCCGATAAATAGCAATATGCTCGCCACCTATTACGTGGGACCTAACGTAATTGGCGAAACGTGGGTGGTTCGTTTCTAGTACACCTTTGCCTACCCCTTCAGGGATATAGGCGTGATTTATGTATGTATGTATGTTAAAGTTAACTAACAGTCAGTGCTATTGGCGTATCTACAATCCTATCGTATTTCTTGTTTCCTTTGCCAACCTGTAAGTTAGTTCCATAAAAAATAGTCAAGAACAAGCCGCACTGGTCATTAGGCGACGAAGTGAATTATTTTCGACTTTAAAACCAAAAGCATAAGACACAGAACAAACTCTAATCACTAACGATACCAGTTTAAAAACTGCAAATCTACTTTCTGCAGTTAAATGAACACAAATAAACTCAATGCCTTTCGAAATAAGGGCTCCGACTAACGCGCCTGTTAGTTTGTCCTCGAGCTATCTGATTGGCCGGGCAGCTGTCAAAATTTGAACAAAGGCGGTTCTAATGGAGCGGAACGGGCTCCGTATATTTGTCTCTCTCTGGCAATCAAGTCATTAGAGTTCCGTTGTGAAATTTTAAGAGTTTTTTAAACGTTTCAAATTACCATTCAATTATTTCTCAAAATTGTACTAATGTAAATTGTACTTAAACCTACAATTAGGAATTGGTTAATCATTCGGAACGTAATACAGATATTAGCATAGCTATGTAAAAAATTGCGTAGATAATTTATTATTATTCTGGAATGTGAATAAATAATGTCTTATAATAATTTCTCATTTAATATTGCAGATGATTATGTGTCTAGAAATTGTATAATACGCAATATAATATCATGTTATTATACCGATACCTATATTAATATTAAATACAAATCGAATAATTATTTATTAATCAATAAACACACGCGTAATTTGTAATAATAAAGTATTTGTATGAAATAAATTAATACAAATAGCAAATAAATAATAATTAACATTAAATTTATTTCAATAAGTAGGTGTTCAGTTTTAAATGTCACTTTACTGCCACACTCAGAGACGTGAATTAACTTTAGTGAGTACCTACCTACTTTTATTGTCAAAAAATGACAATTCAAAACTAGTCGCTATTCTTGCTAAGTCTATAGTCTAGAGTTAAATGAACATTTTTCACATTAAATAGGTACTAATTAAAGTTAATTGACGTCTCTGAGTGCGGCATTTAGTGAAAATTATCTACGGAACTCTTTACCGCTTATTACTGTTTAAAGTTCACGCAAGCAAAAAAGTGGTGGAGCCTTCGTATTTCCGCTAAACGATCATAGATGGCGCCAGTCAGAGAAAGACGTTTGTCGACGATAAGTCCACAACCACATCATCATCAGTATCTTCCTTTAGTGGACATAATTTCTCTCCACCCCTTGACAGTGTTTTGTCTAGTGATTTAGTGGGAGTTCGAGCGAGAGGAAAATATTTTCTTTTTACGGGGGTTGTCCTGTTCCCAGCTTATCTGGCGTCGACGTATTACCTACGTTTGGCATCTCTGCCATTCAACGTTATAATGATAATTATAATAGGTTGTACGCACTACGCGTACTTTGCCTTCGCACGGTAAAAAAATATAATTATGAACTAGGCACCTATTTGTGTGAATAATAAAAATATAAAATAAATATTTTTACACTCACACCTATCATCTAGCCCAAAGTAAGTAGCCTAAGCACTTGTGTTATGGATACTAGATGATGGACATATTTATAATATAATTATGTATATAAATGTTGAAAATAAACTACATAAACATATACACAACCATGACTCGGGAACAAACATTTGTGGTCATCACAAAGTTTGCCCCTACCAGGATTCGAACCCGGGACCTTTGGGCCAATACCCAGCAATCTGAGCATTCGACCAAGGCGGCCGTCAAATATAATAAATATAGCGGGAACATAGGTAGGTACTCTACGACTTGTGTTACAGGTAAAAAGTCCTCTCTCTGTTTCACAATTTACTAAAAAGTGGTAAATTGCGACACAGTTGTAGGACATCGAGGTCGTAATTGGATTTTTTTTGAACACAAAATAAATATTAGAAAAAACATTTTAGGATGATCTTGGTTGCCTGAGTATAGGCTGCTGGCCGTGTTTTCTGATCTATTTCATTACGATCTTTTCTCTGTTAAGGCTCAATCAAAGCTTAGAAAAGATCGTAATGTCTTATCTCACTAGCTTAATTGAAAGCTACGTAAACACGTCGACACAATCGAACGCTTCTCACAAAAACGTCCCACCCCGAACCTGTCTCGAACAGAAAGTCATCCCAATTGGACACACGCCGGGAGTCGAACCGGCGACCAGGAAGTGGCCATTCAGCATTTTTTTGAGTGTACCGATAACCAGTTTTAGGGGAACCGATGTTGGAGTGTCGTATCCTTACGGACTCGATTACTGCATTGGTTTGGTTTTTTTTTCAAAGAAAATTATGGCTAGAGCAAGTTAAAGTCTCGATGCGGGAATCGAACCCGCGTCCTCTGCAATCCGGGCAACACTCGCGCTATCGACGCGGGCTCGATTCGCGCATTAAGATTTTCGAACTTCTTCTAACTACAATTTTCTTTGTGATTATTTTCCTAATGTTTATAGAATGTTCAAATAGAATTGCTGTTTGGATTGTCCTATTTCTTGAAAGCTTTCGTGAAGTCATCGCGAGGATTTACTGTTAAATTATTTGAACTCAAACTGCCGCACTCAGAGACGCAAATAAATTTTAATGGGTACTTAATGTCAAAAAATTTCATTGAAGACCTAGAAGATCTAGACTATAGACCCAGAAAGAATAGACACTAGTTTGGATTTGTCATTTTTTGACATTTAGTACTCATTAACGTTAATTGACGTCTCTGAGTGCGGCTGAAAGAGTTTATTTTAAATTGATGCTGTGGTTGACACACTCCCCTGCGATTGCGCAAATCAAGCAATGTTCGCTAAGAACGGTCGTTGTATGTAAAGTCGACTAACTGCCGCACTCAGAGACGTCAAATAACGATAATGAGTGCTTAATGTCAAAAAATGACAATTCAAAACTAGTCGCTATTCTT
This sequence comes from Cataclysta lemnata, assembly GCA_963931975.1. Lineage (NCBI taxonomy): Eukaryota > Metazoa > Arthropoda > Insecta > Lepidoptera > Crambidae > Cataclysta > Cataclysta lemnata. Next base: position 8,413,728 of record OZ008363.1, read on the forward strand.
GGCGGGTCTAAGGTCTAGATTTAAATGAATTATTTTGACATTAAGTACTCATTAGAATTTATTGACGTTTCTGAGTGCGGCAGTAAGGGAGATAGCCCGGTGTAGACCAATAAGCACCTTGGGGCACCCGAATGGTGGAGAGCAAACCACCAACAACAGCTTACCGAAAGAGGGTTGGTGTCAGGCAGGCGGCCGGCTGTAAAACCTAAGCCAAACCCTTGAGCGGTATGGATTGGAATATGCAATACAATAAATGTATGAAACTGACATATATATACAGAGAAAACAAATGGTGACCGTCGTGCCAAATGTAAGTTTTCAAACATACATACATAAATCACGCCTATATCCCAAATGGTACAGGCAATAGGCACAGTTACACAAATACATATAAATGTTGAAAATATCCTACATAAACACATACAATACATGACTCGGAAACAAACATTTGCGGTCATCACAAAGTTTGCCCCTACCAGGATTCGAACCCGGGACCTCTCGGCCAATACCCAGCAATCTGAGCATTCGAACAAGGCGGCCGTCTATCCGCCTATCCGTCTATCTATGTATAACTGTACTAACTATAATTATCCATATCAACGACATATCAACTGACAAAACCTGCCATCACAACCCCCAATCAGACTGCGATTCCCAACCAGTGACCGTGAAAGTCCCAAACCAGTTATAAATAACCCGAGACGCATCTGGGGGCCTACCGCCTAACTCGATTGCTAAAGCAAAAGCTATAGTTTATGACGTCATGCTGTCATTTCGCACCAAATGCACCTTAACTATCAGCGATAGCTTTGAACGAATGATCACCGAAAATCACGAATGAAATCCGTACCGCCAAAAAATTCAAGATGGTTGCTAGCCAAATTGATAGCCGTAGGCAATGCATTGCTTTAAAGCTATCATCAGCAATCGAGTTAGGCGGTAGGCCCCCTGGTGTCGCGTTTTTTGTCGGCGCACGCGCGTTTTCGCTTTCAACGCGCGTGACCGGATCGCATGCGCCTCGCGGCTCAAGCCTTTCGATATCTATGTCATGAAGACCAATATTTGGAGACGTACGTTTGACTTGTGGTCAAATCGATGAGTTTCGCTTACCTTTGATGCCTGAGTAGTACCAGATGATATATGAATGACGTTGATGTTGTCCAAAGCATTCTGGCTCAGCCAATGTTTTCTGCAGCTAGAATGTTTTATATCATGCTTTGTACACGCTGCGATCCTTCTGTCCACGTATGCTTAGTGTACCATAGTAGATTAAGTTTCGATAGGACACTCAACGGATAAAAGATCGCCGTGTGGTGACGGCAGAGTAGAATACAATTGTCACCACACCAAATCTCTCCCGTGGGTGTCGTACAAGGCGACTAAGGATAAATCAATGATGAGGAATGGGCAGCAGCATTCCTCTAATACCACCTAGCAATAGCAATGTACTGCGACTTTTGTGCCCGATATATGGCAATAGGCTCGCCACCTATTACATGGGACCTAACATAATTGGCGAAACGTGGGTGCTAGTTCACATCTGCCTACCCCTTCGGGGATGTAGGCGTCATTTATGATTTATGTATGTATGTATAAAAGTTATCTAAATAAAATAGAAAAAAAGGCTGTGTAAGTATTACTGTCCCCGTAGCACGGGCTGTGGACACATCTCCTTCGGGGGAAAGAAAATCTTTTACTCTCGCTCTAACTCCCACTAAATACACTGTCAAGTGGTGGAGAGAGACTTGTCCTCGTCCCCGTGCTAGGCCCGCTGTTGCTGACAATTGAAACGAAAGGAGTAAGTAAGGTTCGCAGCAAGTGGGACGAAGTGATGCCTGCCCCTGTGGGTGACGGATCTTCTTCTTCTCCCTGCCCAGGAGGTCTACTCTGAAACTCCGAACGATTAACTCACATCTGTCCGTCTTTCTCACGCCACTGCGTGTTAAAATAAGAGCGACAAAGACGCAAACACTCGATCGAACGAAATAGACTTCCAGAGTAACGCCTCTGTTCCTTGTCTATCTGGGGTCGGCGCAGTATGTTTCCAACAGAGCTATCTTATCTTACGTACACATCGTCACCAGCCTTTTAATGTCCCCACTGCTGGGCACAGGCCTTCCCTATGGATGGAAGAATATTAGAGAATCCCTAATCTTACGTATGGAACGATTATTATCCTACGTACAAAATCAACTACAACAACTTAAAATACTGTGGCACTTGTCTTAGAGTTAAGTTCCCAAGGAAGTGGCTGCGGTTAGCCGGTATCGATTTCTGCGCGAGCGCGGTGATATTGATCATGAGATTTACTCGACTCAAGTGCAAGTACCACACGTACTCTTTTTCACTTAAGACGTTCTTCTATCAACAGCATCGAGCCAACAAAGCAGCCATTTTTTGTTATTTGATTTGTTAAATTAAAGTAAGTATAAATCCAGGCATCGGAAGAATTTCGTTGCTGAGTCTTTTGTTTCTGGATCCTGGCAGAGCTTCAGTCTACCATGAGTCTTTTGCCATCTTTTTGCGTGTTAGTACTTTGATTAAATAAATCAACTATTAAAATATAGCTACATAGTTTGCTTGCATGATTTTGAGGGGGAAGTGAGGTGTCCAAAAGACCTCGGCTTTTCTAGAACTTTCGTAAGTTCTACAATGTGTCACTGTGAGAGAAGTTAGGATGGGGTCTACACCGGGCAATTTTCCTTAGTCAACTTTTACGACATCCCTGGGTTAACTTGGGGACTGGAAGGCTGATCTGAACTTCTTCTCCTTCCTGTAGTATATTTCCTCTTCCATTTATATCGATCAGACGCTATCAAGCCGTCCACTCCTTTTTACTCCACTCCCACAACACCGGAAAGGTGCTAGTCATGAATGAATGTATAGAAAAGAGACGAAAAGGACCATGTCGAGAGACCGCTGAACGGAAATAGTGATTGGAATGACAACATTCCTCACGATTTTGGCTTAGGTTTTACAGGCGGCTGCCTGCCTGACACCAACCCTCTTTGGGTATGATTATGATAACGACAAACAATTGTAATCATCTATTCCCACACAGTTCCCAGGCTAGTGTCGACGCCGACGCGACAGTGTTTCGACAAGCGATTGATGAAACCAAATCCAGTGTCCGATTGTCCGCTTCAAGTCGAGATTCATTGAGGGCCGCCGTGGCCGGACGAGTGAATGGCGCGTTTTTGTGCGAGTACACTTGTCCAAATCACTGTGAAATTAGTTGGCCCGGTGGCTTTCCTGCGTTTCGGCGGTGGGAGGGTGTGGTGCCAGTGGCAGCGTGCTGTATATGATCAAGCTTACAGCAAAAACTATAAGACTAAAGTTTTACAAAGATTTTGGTGGTTAGAAAAAGAATTTCGAAAAATTATGGTCTTGATGCAGGAAACGAACCCGCGTCCGCTGCTATCCGGGCAAGCGCCTGACCGCTGGGCCAACCAATACACTGATTAACTTGCCGAAATTCTTCTAACCTTTACACTTCACGTTGTAAGCCAACGTATACCCTCGCAATGTAGAAATAAATTTCAAACATTTCAAAGCAGATATTTTTACAAATACCGTGCGTTTGGTTAAGCTTGGGCTTTGCCTTATAAAACTATTCGATTTGATTTCAACATTATATGAATGTTAGAAAAATTAGTACAAAGATATTGGTGGTTAGAACAAGAATTTCGAAAAATTATGTTCTTGATGCGATAAAATTTTGTTAGTTATTATTCCATGTACGGCCGCCTTGGTCGAATGCTCAGAATGCTGGGTATTGGCCAAGAGATCCCGGGTTCGAATCCTGGTAGGGGCAAACTTTGTGATGACCACAAATGTTTGTTTCCGAGTCATGATTGTGTATATTTTATGTTTATGTAGTATATTTTCAACATTTATATACATAATTATATTAAAAATATGTCCGTCATCTAGTATCCATAACACAAGTGCTTAGGCTACTTACTTTGGACTAGATGATAGGTGTGAGTGTAAAAATATTTATTATTATTATTATTATTATCTGACCTGATGTTAACTGACGATAAGGTCCAAAGATAGAATTCAACATTACATGGAACTCTCAACCACAAAGGGGCTGGCTATCTTATCACAAATGATCGAAACACAATAACGCTGTTGTGTTATTATTATGGCGACAGATTTTGATAAGATGGTGGTAAGACGATTGATAATCAAACCGAGTACAAATTTGTACTCCCTCGGTGATCGAATTCGGGACCTCTGGATCGTAAATCCGGTGGGAGCACCACTAGGCCGCGGAGGCGGCTAAATTTAAGACACCGCCGTCACTGCAGCCCCAACTTTATTGACATCTACACTGCTTGCGTCCTCGGCTGTACCCACGATCGTAGGTGAGTGTTGCCTCAAGAAAAAAATTAATCTTTCCATTGTTGCCATGCACGGTAATTATGCAGGGAAATGATATTGGGACGCTAATAAAACCTATATCTTGTCCAACCTGCTTCGAGTCGCGACGCGGAGAGGAATTTGAATTCATTCTATGAACGTTGTTAATTCGGCCATTCCAAACTAAAGAGTGAAACTATTCTGGCCTCCGTGGTAATAAAGTTCTTATTGTGTTTGTTATAAGAAGGACAATCGTGGAATAATAGTGATTTGACCATAATATCGGTGTCACTAATGATTTGTTTATGTAATCGAAGTGTTTTATGTTTTATTTAACTGAGGTTTTGAGTAAAAAGTGTATAAATTAGTCACCATATAAATAGTCGCAAACGCAAATAAAAGTTAAAAACAGTTACTTGAGTTAAACACAAACGCAAATAAAAGTTACTTGAGCTAGTACATTTTTGGTCACCCATTCAAAGACCAGCCTTGCCTCACATAGCTTAGTTTACGCAATCGCACACCGAGCGCGCTAAGTCAACGCGCTCCTCCTTAAGGACTCTCTGCCTTATTTTTTCTAGGGTATTAGGCATTAATTCTAGGTTTGACGATGCAGTAGATGTACTTAGAGAAAGAAATAAAAAGCGTGTAAAACTCACCATCGCCCCCTTGGTTGCTACTGTGCGCGTGGTACTGCTCATCTGCAAAATCATACTCTACATCAGGTCAGACACATCTGCTCTCAACACAAACATTCGTTTTAAGTTCTAAACACCTTATTAATAACAATAAAAGGAAAAGGGATGAACGCTGATGACACATACATACATACATAAATCACGCCTATATCCCCAAAAAGGGGTAGGCAGAGATGAAGTAGCACCCACGCTTCGCCAACTATGTCAGGTCCCATGTAATAGGGGGGCGAGCCCATTGCCATTTATCGGGCACAAAAGTCGAAGTACATTGCTAGGTGGTATAAGAGGGAACGCTGCTGCCCATTCCTCATCACTTCTTTATCCTTAGTCGCCTTGTACGACACCCACGGGAGAGATTTGGGGTGGTGCAGCGGACGCGGGTTCGATTCCCGCCTCAAGATCATAATTTTTCGAAATTCTTTTTCTAACCCCAAAATCTTTGTAATCAAATCATAAATTGTACGTATTTTAAAAAAGAGTACGCGAAACCGACGAGCATGTATGAATGAGATTGGATGAAGCGAAAGAAGTATGTAAGGGTGGAAAAGCAAGTGGAATTAGTGATCTCTCCCTACCTGTGGGAGAAAGGCGTGATGTGTGACACATGTGATGTGATGTGTCATCATCATCGCCAGCCCTTTTTTCCCTATGGATGGAAGAATATAGGGAGATTGGGCCATATAAATAAACGCTAACTATGTATGTCACATTAAAGATTTGGTGAAAATTTTAATAGATACATACACACATAAATCACGCCTTTATCCCCGAAGGCGAAGCACGAACGTTTCGCCAATTATGTTAGGTCCCATGTAATAGGGGGCGAGCCTATTGCCATTTATCGGGCACAAAAGTCGCAGTGCATTGCTATTGGTAGGTGGTATAAGAGGAACGCTGCTGCCCATTCCTCATAATTGATTTATCCTTAGTCGCCTTGTCACGACACCCACGGGAGAGATTTGGGGTGGTGTCAATTGTATTCTACTCTGCCGTCACCACGCGGCCGACCAAATTTTAATAAGCTATAGAAGAAATTGGCGAAGAATGCGACATTGTGTACCTACCTACTTATTGAGATAAAAACATTTTCAAAAGTTTATAGCGTAGTTCTGTAACCCCCGAATACAGAAACGCTAATCAATGTTTGAGACTAGAAGGCCTACCGCCTAACTCGATTGCAAAAGAAAAAGCTATAGTTTATGACGTCATGCTGTCATTTCGCACCAAATTTACCTAAACTATTAGCGATAGCTTTGAACGAATGATCACCGAATGATTTTGTATGAATTTGGCACAAAATCCGTGCCGCCTAAAACTTCAGGATGGCTTCTATAGCCGTAAGCAGTGCATTGCAATATGGCTATCATCAGCAATCGAGTTAGGCGGTAGGCCCCCAGGGGTGATCATTCGTTCAAAGCTATCGCTAATAGTTTAGGTCCGTTTGGTGCGAAATGACAGCATGACGTCATAAACTAAAGCTTTTGCTTTAGCAATCGAGTTAGGCGGTAGGCCCCCTGCTTAACATTTAATTATTGTCGAAATTAATGTTTTTCCATACAAATTCTGACAGGTACTGTCCACTTAACTTGATAAGCAGTCCCAAAAATTATATGCCTATCCCACTCGGCCAATCAAGACGAATCTTGGTATAGGTATAGACTTTTCAGAACTTTTTCTAACTGTAATAATAGGGATATAATATTAAACTGCACCCACCTCCATTCCGATGGTCACTCCCGATCAGATCCTGGCTTTGCAGCTGTGGCGCATGGATTAGCACTTTCTGCTGAGGGCTATGAGGGTCCAAACCTTCCACCTCCAGCAGGGGAGCATGGGGCTCGTACCCATGTACGACTAGCTGAGGAGCGTGCATATCCATGCCTGTTCTGTGACAGCGGTTAGAATCAACTTAGAACACTCGAAAAGAAACTAGTTTAGATACACACTGGTCTTTAGTTTGTTAGCACTCAATCTAGAGTTGAAGGGTAACACGCTGGATTGAAAATGTTTGCTAGCACTGGAGTTGTAACACGGGACTATTCTCGGACACTTATACGACTATTCCCCTTACCACTCACGTCACAAGGTCGGAAGTCTATTGGCAGTACTTTCGTGGCACTTATGATATGATATCGTTGCGTTTTGTTTGACAGTTCGTTGGTTTTGGGTGCGTTTGGTTTTTGACACTTTGAGTTTGCACTGTTTTCGGTTGGCACTTGATATTTCTGTATATTTACTAGTTTTAGAGAATTATGCAAGAGTATTGTTGGTTGAGACAGAAGTATTTGTCGTCCTGTTTTCACACTTGAGTGTCACATTGTTATGATCACAGAGGTTTCAGCGGGAGCCTGCGTGAGCGCAATCTTTTTCTGATTTTTTGTTGTTTCATCATCTTGTTACCTGGAACAAAAAAATAAACATTAATTAAAGCTTTAAATATAATTTTCTAAATGTTAACGTATTCCAATAAATTAAAAATGAATCGATCGATACTTATATCGAAACATTTCTTTTATATAATTTTTGTAATGAAATAAATATAATAAGTTGTTCTTTTGATTTGATTTCATCAGCCCCCGTAGCACGGGACGTGGACACGTCTCCTTCGGGGGAAAGCAAATATTTTCCTCTCGCTCTAACTCTCACTAAATCCCGAGAGAAAACACCGTCAAGTGGTGGAGAGAGACTTGTCCACGTCCCCGAGCTAGGCCTGCAGGCGTCTCTTTAGGGGGGAGTGCTAACTGCCGCACTCAGAGACGTCAATTAACTTTAATGAGTATTTAATGTCAAATATTTTCATTCAAATCTAGACCATAGACCCGGCAAGAATAGCGAATAGTTTTGAATTGTAATTTTTTGACATTAAGTACTCGTTAACAATATTTGACGTCTCTGAGTGCGGCAGTAAGAGGTTTCCCCTCTTTAAATGCATTTATCTCTACAATTTTGTACAAGTTCTGAATATAAAGCTTTTATGGTTTTGTAATGGTTATTTCCATCTCTATTAACTATGTAAATTCACGTTGTAAGCCAACGGCTAACCTCGAAATGTAGAAATAAATTTCTAAAATCCAAAGCTGGTATTTTATCTTGGGTTTACTTATTAATTAGTAAAAATATAGTGCTTAAATCAAAATCAAGTCTAGATGAGTTCAAAAAGCAAATTAAAGTTATCTTTTATTCTACATGAAAATTACCACCAACTACTCAATGTTACTTAAGTACTATACTGTACTCTTAAAACTATACGTTTCTATTTGCTATGAAGTAAGTAGGCTAGATAATGCCTATATTGCAGGTTTCAAATGATATTTCCCCGTACAAAAGACCAGGTTGCTTCCTATAGTGCTGTATTTCGGACTTCACATAAATACATATAAAAATTTATCATTTGGGTGCATTTGAATATGCGGACAAAAGGCTACCAAGGCATTGCGAGCGAACTGGGAGCGGGAAATTTTGGAGGGTTCATTCAATTACGTTTTATGCTTCATTACAACTGATATAATAATTATAAATGTATGTATGTCTTAAAGTATAATTAGAATTTTCTTCTCGTGGGTTTTATAAAATACTAGTGGTCACCCGCGGCTTCACTCGCGTTTATGTCAGTTATTACAAGAAGAATTTTTCAATTTCAGTAAGTAGTTCCTGAGATTAGCGCGTTTAACCTTACAAACAAACAAACTCTTCAGCTTTATAATATTAGTATAGATGTATGTAATGTGTAACTAAGGGTTAAGACGACAATGAGTAATGGGCACTAGCCTTCCTCTTATGCTAGCCATCTTCCAAAAAATATCACATAGGTCTGCATCTTCACGAATTTAGAAAAAAGTAGAAGTCCCCCCCGTGACCACGGCCACTGTAAAGTGATCGAAACGTCGGGTTAAATAATTAATATGCCAAACACCAAATTATACGCGAGTCTTATCCGTAAAAGTTTGTTTTATTTCAAATGCCTTCTCCAATATTTTTCGCAAGTGCACGTTCACAGAAAACAATACGAGCGCTTTGCCACGACCGGCGTTCAGATTACATTTAAAATAATAGATACACATTTTATTTGCAAAACGGAACACTGGCTTGATTTATGCGTATGCGCAGATACAGGGTAACTTATCATATTTAACTTTTGTTAAACAGGATTTGTTTTGGTCGCTGTATACTCATAGTTATGTTTAAAATTAGAGGTATGCTGCCTAGATCTAAAGGGACCTAGCTTAAAACATTAGTGTTTTAAGGGACTTGGGAATTGTTTTATTGGTGAAATAATGGTAACTGTCCATTTCCTTGCCCATATCAATTATTTTTATAAAATTTAATGAAACATATTGTTCTAAAGATGTGTTGTGTTAAAAGGTTATTTTGTTGCGAGATAAAGATTATTTTACGATTTTTTGTGTAACCTATTGTATGTGTTGTATGTGTGTTTACCTATTGTATGTATATATTATTTATTTGATTATTTGACGAGTGAGGGACGAGAGTACACGAACCATAAATAGGATTAGGGCAGGGTGATGATGATGACGATTTGTTGATACAATACTTATGACAATCATTTTTTGATACATACATACATACACATACATAAATCACGCATATATCCCCGAAGGGGTAAGCAGAGGTGAATTAGCACCCACGGTTACTAGTCTATTATCATTTATGGGGCACAAAAATCGCAGTGCATTGCTATGGTATAAGACGAACGCTGCTGCCCATTCCTGATCACTGTTTTATCCTTAGTCGCCTTGTACGACACCCACGGGAGAGATTTGGGGAGGTGACAATTTTATTCTACTCTGCCATCAACACACGGTTAGAGAGACTTTATGAGAGTAGAGACTGGACTACTACAGACTTTTTGATATTATCTCTTTTGATAGGGTCCTGGCCTGGGAGCGATCAAATAACGTAGAATAGGCCAGCCCGACACATCCCATGGGTGTCGTAAAAGTCGACTAAGGGAGATTGCCCGGTGTAGACCGATAAACACCTTGGGGCACCCGAATGGTGGAGGGCAAACCAACAACAGCAGCATACCCAAAGAGGGTTGGTGTCAGGCAGGCGGCCGGCTGTAAAACCTAAGCCAAAACCTTGAGCAGTATGGATTGGAATGTTGTCATTCCAATCATCCGTTCATCGGTCTCTCGACATGGTCCGTTCCGTCTCTTTTCTATACATTCATTCATCACTAGCACTTTTACGGTGTGATGGATTATATGAATCAAAAGGGAGTGGATGGATTGATGACGTCTAACCGAATGAATGGAAGAGGAATGATACTGCGCCGACCCCAGATAGACTGGGAACAGGGCAGGGAGAAGAAGAATAGGATGAGTAATATGTATGGTTACTCTCCAATTTTCATCCGAATTTTTCCTCAACATTTCAAAAACAGGACCCGACAAGTCGCTTCATGAGTCACCCCCCGCGTCCGGACGCGGAGTCATACAAAAAGGTTAGGCAGCGGCTCAACAAGGCTGTGGGAACATTCGGCTGTACAATAAGGACTGCACACGGATCTACGGGTGCCTGAGATATATCTGAAGATCGTCTCGAACGTATCCAGTAGTAAATCCTTTTGATAGTACTCATAATTTATGTGAGAAACTTTTAAGGATTACACTCGCGTAAGTTTACTACTACTAACTGGAGAGTCTAGTCTTTTTGCCGCTCTCAGAGACGTTAATTAACTTTAATGAGTACTTAATCAGAAACCCAACATTTTCTTAAAATTTAATTAATTTAGTAGGTTCTAAAATAATTAAATTCTACAGTTTAGAGCCAGAAGTTCCCTTTTTCCAATACATCCATTATTATAAATAGCTTAAACAGAAGCGCTTAATTTACATTAGGCTAGCTAATATTCGAGTAATAGATAAATATTAATTTATAAGTCAATAGTTTTATTTATATTATCTTAAACTACCAATTTAAGAGATTATTATTCTAAGCTGTTATTATGGAAATTTTAGAACGGAAGATTGGAGAAGCGAAGTATTGATATTTTCAGTACAAAGCATATTTAATGTTATATTTATGACGTCATTGTAACCCAAAATATCTTAATATTTCAAAAAGTTCAGACTAAGAGATATAAAGTTAAAGTTGATATCTCGAGACATACCCGAAGAGAACGACCACGTGTGTGCCTCGAAAACAATTCACACGTCACTAGTGATGGGTATCTCAACACAAATTACAATATACTTTTACAGGCATTGTGTATATTATACAGATTATATATAAAAGGTTTATGTTCTGTGTTCTTTTGTCTGTGCACAAACCAGATTGGCAGTTCCAAGGAGGTTGAAACTTGAGCTGTTCAAGGTTGACTTTATTGTCATTATTAAAATTCAGACCATAATTTCTAGTTTTTTATTTTATTTTAATGGTTATTTTTTTGATTGTAAAATAGGAGCTTTAAGTTTTGTAGGGAAAATAATTTCTGCTATTTTTTTTTGAGGGATATTAGTTGTTGGCCGCCATGCCTTTACAGCATTTACCGGGTTTCATGGGGAAGGCGAAAACCTTGAATGGTCCTCAAGCCTTGCAATCCAGCACTCTCTGAGAGGATCTCATTGTCGTAGAGATCTCGCAAGGCGCTACGAATCGGAGCTTAGAGCGGCAGGCCTTTAATATAGCCCAAACTACTGATATATTTTTAATTTAAACAATACCAAAGTAGGTATATACAAATACCGTAGACATTATTTTGGATTTGATAAATATTTAAGTTTTCATATATATTTTTTTGTTTTATTTTTGTAACACATTGTACGTTTATTACGTTGTGATTACTAGAATAGTTTCTTTTTCAAATCTTGATTTAGACTAATAATTTCGTCACCTGCGTCTGGGAGCCAATGAGATGATAATTCGTCACTTCCCTCTACAGGTAGCAATAAGGAACGAAATTAAAGCTGGTTAAAAAATAAAATTCAAATTCAGTACAATAGGCATCAGCTACAGCAATACCGTGTAGAAGAAATGTGAACCTTACCGCGTTGAGATACGGCTCAAGGTAAACTGTTAGGCGACACTACCGTGAGAATTTTACCTCTCGCACAGTTAGTAGGTAAGTCGAAATTAATGACACGTTGTGAACTTGTGACGAGAACGGGTGTAAAACAAAACGTCTCTTAAAGTTTTGATTTCACACCTTGTTTATTGTTTCTCCCTCCACGCACAGCAATAGGCATGATGATTAATGTTGAAAAACTACACCACATTGTTTTTGCGTATCTACTTTGCTTAAAATAAATTATATTTTTGTAAAATATTTAGATTTTCATAGGCAAAACCAAAAAGATATTATACGAAAATTAGATTTTAATTTAATAATTGTTTTATCAAATGAAAATAAAACACAAAATAAGATTAATCTCCTAAACTATACAACACAGAAACCTCTTTTTCGACGAGCCTCCTTATCAAAGGAAAAATCCAAGATGGCGCACAAAATGGCGCGGAATACATTCTCACGTGGACAAAAAACGGCGACATTGAACTGTAGATAATTGTTGCCCGACAGCCGAAATGTTAGACAAAGGCATATTTAATTAATGGCATGGTGACCACGCGTTTGTTGAAAATACAAATATAATTTTATTTCCTCAAATTTATATTTTCAGTCATCATCATCACCAGCCTTTTAAATGACCCCGCTGCTGGAATGGATGGAAGAATAAAGGTAGAATGGGCCATAACCTAACCCACCATGCTGGCCAAGTGCGGGTTGGTGGGTATTAACGACTGCAGATGCAGCCGGGACCAACGGTTTAGCGTGGCTTCCGAAGCACGGAGGAACTCAAGATAAGAACTTTTTGGTAACCCATTCAATGACCGACCTTAACAAACATTGCTCAGTTTATGAAATCGCGCTCCTTGTTATGAAAGTAAGTGTGAATACTCTGCCTATTCTCAGGCCCAAATACTAATAAATTGCTGAAATGGATTGGAGGTTAAATCTAAAAAGGATTTTATAATCCCATCATAAGTATCTTTCACTACCTACTACTTTCACTTCACTACTACTACTACTTAACTACACTTCAATACTATTTCAGCAGCTGTTCCATTCAAAATAGCACACGAACCCATGTGGAATTTTGTTTACATGATGATTGATGGGAATATCAAATCGTTTTGAGATTTTGTTTTTTCTAATAACTAATTTTTTTTCCGCCATAAACCAAGGAAAACTAATTAAGATAACAATTACGATTGACCCAAAATCACTTACATTAATTACACTATTTTTTTTTAAATTAAATTTATTGATTGCCGAAATGTTCCACGTGTGCTACAACCCTAGAACGTATGGTCGCCCAAGAAGGCCTTACTAGCGATAACTATTTTCGGATACACTCTAACTAGTATGACTATACTATGTATGACATAATCCACACCAAGGACTGATGAGTTCACACGGAATAACATAACATAAAATCATGTTTATTCCAGAGTAACGTTTCACATACTTGAAGTATAAAAAGCACAGAAGTAAAAAAATGTTTAAATAGTCAATTTTTTTTTCTATAACCATACGCCATCAGTAGACCATGACGTCTGTAATACTAACAAAGCAGGGAAAGGGCAATTAACATTTTTTTTTTGAAGTCCCGTACCTACCACGAAAATTATTTAAATAAATTAGCTGCTTAATAATTGCATGTTACAACATAATTAGATTTAAATAAATAGCTTGAACAAGTTCGTATGAGTGGCATTGTGGTTAAGGGTCGTTCGTTGATTGAGGCTTCTTTAGTGCCGTGTGTTGACGGCAGAGCAGAATACAACTGTCACCACCCTCATCTCTCCCGTGGGGGTCGTACAAGGGGACTAAGGGTAAAGACAGTGATGGGCAGTAGCATTCCTCTCATACCACCTAGCAATATACTGTAATTTATGTGCCCGATATATGGCAATAGGCTAATAAAAATAAGAAAAAAGGCATCTGTATTAAAAAGTGATCAAACACAAATTATTTGAAATTATACAAATATTATGGCGAGCGTTGAAAAAAAAGACAATTTAACTGAATCCAAAAAAAAATAACAATTGTCAGTAATTTTACGCAAGATTTAACCCAGTGCCCTGGGTAAGCGCTGCCAGCTATCATGATAATTGCCACTCTTTACCCTCGGACAGTAATTATATCGATAATCGGTAAGCAGCCGATCAATAAATATTGGATTCCGTTACATTTCCGCTCGTAAAACTTTCTAATTCTCGATTTTCTTGTACTTTACTTGAAGAAAACAAAACAAAATACAATTTTCTCTTATAAGCCATTATTGGGTGACGGCAGAGTAGAATACAATTGTCACCACCCCCATTCCTCCCGCAGGTATCATACATTGTATCATACACAGTGTTCCTCCTCCTATACCACCTAGCAATATACTGCGACTTACGTGCCCGATAGATGGCAAAAGGCTCGCCACCTGGGTGTTAATTCACATCTACTTATCATTTCTGCGATAATTAGGCGTGATTTGTGACTTGACGACCGCCATGGTCGAATGCTCAGATTGCTGGGTATTGGCCAAGAGGTCCCGGGTTCGAATCCTGGTAGGGGCAAACTTTGTTGGTTGTGTATATGTATTTGTTTATGTAGTATATTTTCAACATTTATATACATAATTATATTAAAAATATGTCCGTCATCTAGTATCCATAACACAAGTGCTTAGGCTACTTACTTTGGGCTAGATAATAGGTGTGAGTGTAAAAAAAATATTATTTGTGTATTGTGCGTATTTTAAACACAGGATGCCTAAAATGAGTCACCCATAACACAATTTGAAGTGAACGCTTTTTCTGTGTAGGGGCAAATTTTCACACTGATTACTAAGCATTGATTTAAATGGGGAATTAGCATTTCGACCCCCGCACCGCGCAACCGGCTAACTCGTAAATTACTCAAAAACAGGGCGCGCTCTATTAAAAATTCAGAATGCTCAAAGTTCACACGGTCATAATCGAATTGGTCACTTGCGCCCCCGTTACAAATATTCACGAGTTAACCCTGCGCATGCCGACGCAGAACATTGATTGCGTGACGATTGATGGGGGGTTATCGAGTTAACCGGTGAACATTCGTTTAATAAGTGGTGTTTTAATTTGCGTATTTGAGTTTTTAAAAGGTGCGGTTTTAGTTGTTAATGTTGGAATTTCGGACGCACGGTTAAATATTTGCTTTTGTTGTATTGTCGGTGAAAGTATGTGCGGTAATGTTATGTAATCGTTCTAGATATTATAGTGTATATTGATGTTTTTTTACATTTATGTGGATGTCTTAGGCGGCCTGAATCCAATCTGGATTGTGATCATTGATTTTGATCGCGGGTCGCAATCGAGATTCACTGTGTACGGTACGCCATTGCTTCTGAAAAATTACCAATCTCGTTAACAAATGAAACTTATGTCAATAATTAATACATTAAAATGAAAATCGTTGGAAATTTAAACAGATTATATTGTTTTAAGCTTACGTGGTCACTTTCATATTATTTAAATTTTGTTGAAACGGGATTTATACCACGTACCTGGATTTTGTTATTATTCCGATATTTCGGCACCATGACACATGTAACTAACTGTGCCTGTGTTTCATCACAATTTAAATATTTTTATTGACGTAGTTAAATGGGATTACATGGCTTCACAGCCGGCCGCAAATCTCTCCCGTGGGTGTCGTACAAGGCGACTAAGGATAAATCAGCGATGAGGAATGGGCAGCAGCGTTCCTCTTATAACAACTAATAATAATACTGCGACTTTTGTGCCCGATAAATGGCAATAGGCTCGCCACCTAATACATGGGACCTAACATAATTGGCGGAACGTGGGTGCTAGTTCACCTCTGCCTACCCCTTCGGGGATATAGGCGTGATTAATGTATGTATGTATGTAAATAGTTTTTGGTGTACACCCGGCCATCTCCCTTAGTCGACGTTTACGACACCCTGGGGTGAGCTAGGATAGCATATTCTATATTTACCTGATGATATAGATGCTCGCCCATATGTGCTCACCCCTGCCTACATACCTACATATTTGAGTCAACTATATTTTGAATTTAAATTAACTGCGCAAGGTATATTAATTATCATTGTAGCCTCCTACACCTACAATAAAGCCTAAAAGCGAAAATTGACCAACTCAAAAAGGGAGCATTTTGCTTTCGTTCTTACGCTCTATGACATAAACTATTGTTAAGTCAGTTTCACACGCGCGTCCTAGACATTGCTGAGACCGTGTGAATTGGCACTTATATTGTTTATTTTCTAGGTTATGTGATATATGCTTTTAAGATGTGCTTTTGTTCGGAAGTCATGGAAAGCAAAAGCAAGATAAGACATTGTTTTTTGTCAGATAAATAAATATTAATACTGCTGGTCAGGATATTTTTATCGCTTTATGACATTTTAATACACTTTTTCTTCTTACTGTTTACAGTTTATCGATAATCGATATAAATCGATTAGACGTTATCAAGTCTTTTGATTCATATAAAGAATTACACCGGAAAGGTGCTATAGATGTAGGTAGTAAAGAGGCGTAAAGGACCATGTCGAGACATCGTTGAACGGAGAGAGTGATTGGGATAGCAAGATTTCATTCCATACTACTCAAGGTTTTGGCTTAGGTCTTACGGCCGGTAGCCTGCCGGACACCAACCCTCTTTTGGTATGTATGCTGTTGTTGATAGTTTGCTCTCCACCATGCCTGTGACCTAAGGTGCTTATGGTCTACACCGGGAAAACTACCTTAGTCGACTTTTACAACACCCCTAGGATGAGTCTCGGCTTGTGACAGCCCAGATTCATCCTAGGGGTATCATTCTATGTTAATTTTCGCACCCAGGCTGGCATGAAATAAATAGTTTATCATAAAACTCGGTATAGTTGAAAATCTATACGAAAACACGTTTAATACAACAGATGCCTATTACAAATTACGTAGGTACCTGAACATTACATACGCCACGTAAATTCTATCCATTACCGACTTCCTATCAATAATCGGAAAGACACCTACAAGGTCGCCGCGTACCTACCAACTAACACGATACAAACGATTCTAACCCTTATTGCAATACTTTACAGTTGAGCGCATATAGTCATTGGCTAAGTAATGTCGTCACCGGGTTCGCAATGTAACGTCGTAAGTAAAACCGTGCTTATTCTGGCGGAGTAAAGTCCTTTTTGTTGGTAGGGAAAAATTTTCTAAGTGAATATCATTGATTCAACTTTTAAAAGGTTTTTGTACAATTGTAAGCGATATTTTGGTCAATCCTTTTTGAGACTGACGTGTTTATTTCTTACTCGGATTGAGAATACAATTACGTGAAGAGACTTTACAATTTTTGAATAAGCCTTTCACTATTATCATGATCATCAGCTGATGTCGTCCTTCACGAAGGATGGCATGATAAGGGTTTACACTAAATACTCATAAACTCTTTCATATTCAGGAATCAGTAACATAGGAAGGCAGTATTTTATTGCCAAATTTATAATAAAACACTATTAACAATACCTTGGCACCAGCGTTCCTCTTATACCATCTAGCAATGTACTGCGACTTTTGTGCCCGATAATTAGCAATAGGCTCGCCACCTATTACATGGGACCTGCCATAGCTGGCGAAACGTGGGTGCTAGTTCACCTCTGCCTACCCCTTCGGGGATACAGGCGTGATTTATGTATGTATGCATTAATAATATTAAATAAAGAATGGAGGACTATCTTTGTGGAGACGGCAGATCAGAATACAATTGTCACCGCCCACAATCTCTCCCGCGGGTGTCGTGCAAGGCGACTAAGGACAGCGACGAGTGATGGGCAGCAGCATTCTTCTTATACCATCTAGCAATGCGATTTACGTGCTCGGTGGATGAAAATAGGGTGTTAATTCACCTACCCCCTTCAGGGATAAGTAGGAGTCATATAATATGTATGTAAACAAAGAATCGGCCGTGTGGTGACGGCAGAGTAGAATACAATTGTCATCACCCCAAATCTCTCGCGTGGGTTTCGTACAAGGCGACTAAGGATAAATCAGTGATGAGGAATGGGCAGCAGCGTTCCTCTTATACCACCTAGCAATGTACTGCGACTTTTGTGCCCGATTAATGGCAATAGGTTCGCCACCTATTACATGGGACCTAACATAATTGGCGAAACGTGGCTGCTAGTTCACCTCTGCCTACCCCTTCGGGGATATAGGCGTGAATTATGTATGTAAACAAAGAAACCTAGTCATTTCCGAAATTTTCAGGTTAATATCTCTCGAGTATATAGTGTATTTACCTAAAAGCAATTTGAATGATATCAATCGTTTTACATGAATTTCAACTTTCTAACATTACCAAAATAAAAATTACTCTTACCCTCTTCCAGGAACCTAGGACGCTCATTAAGTACAATCGACCCAACATCCCGTGTGGCACACGTCTTTTTAATAATAGCCCTTACCCTCATCACAATAGGGGTGATGCCTCGTAACACGTCCGCAACACTTTTCTGACGAACGTACAAAATGCCAGTTGTCGTTTCCTGTCTTATCTAACTGGCGTTAACGGCTCCCCTTACAAAAGGTATTACTTTTTTTTCTACAGGTCCTTCGAAATCGTTTGAAGAACATACTTTAATTACATAATTGATGATGACAAAAGTAAATGTCTTTGAACGTACGTAGGTCCACTTTTATTAATACGATTCAGTCGAATACGTCGACGATTGTGGTTAAGTACAACATTCATGCATACAGTACATACAAACATAAATCGCGCCTATATCCCCGAAGGGGTAGGCAGAGGTAACCAATTATGTTAGGTCCCATGTAGCAGATGGCGAGCCTATTGCTATATATCGCGCACGTAAATTGCATTACTTTGCTAGGTTTCAAAAGAGGAGCACTGCTGCCCTTTACTCATTGCTGTCTTAACCATCAGTCGCCTTGTACGACACCCACGGGAGAGATGGGGGGTGGTGACAATTGTATTGTGATCTGCCGTCACCATAAGGGATAGTAAGTTATATATAAAATATTCATACTAATTACGTTTTGCCAAATTCGCACTTAACCCTTTTTGATTCTTGACCACCTACACGTTTACAATTATTGAATGTGCCTAAAACTTGTCGCAGGTAATGAACAATTACGTTTTCCCAGCATAATTGACGGATTGTTAGTAGTTTTTGCGCTATTGTATTGTAATCAGTAATTAGTCGAGGTAAACGAACTGTTGTCACAGTGATAAGCTGTTGAGTACTCTAAGAACAAGCATGGCCACCATAATATGTATGTTAGTAAACTTATGGATGTTGTATGGAATGCAAAAGTCATAAAAATATGACAAACTATTAATATCATTATATGTATTATGCAGAATTCAGAAGATTGCAGAATGCTTATGCAGAATACACACATACATAATTATGTCCCACCTTTCTCCCACAGGGGTGAGCAGAGTTCAGTTCTTTCCACTTGCTACGATCCTTACATGCTTCTTTCGCTTAATGCAATTTCACCATTCATTTCCGCCATATAAATCTTTTTTGTGATTCTCCTTTCTTTCATTCTTTCGACGTAGGTACCTACGTCAATTCTGTAAACTATGTTTTTTTAAAGTATTTCATGTTTTTCTATAATATTTTTCATAAAATATGTAACTGTTTGATTGTTACTAAATAAAAAAGTAAGAATTTGATTCCCAGAATAATTTGCGCTTTGGTGATTTTGATAGGGCAGTGGCTTGGCACGCTTGGCTAGGTTATACAATGTACTAAACTTTGATCACACTTTAAACCAATACTAAAAAAAATATTTTGATTTTTATTTCAACATTGTATAAATGTTAGAAAAATTATCGCAATGAGATTTGTGGTTAGAAAAAGTTCGAAAAATTATGGTACGTAATAATTTTTAAAAATAATTTTAAATAAAAATTGCACATGATCACACATCTTGCTTAAAAATAGAATCTCTACTGTAAAATGAAAAAAGTAAAAAAAAAACTAGTCCAGACATGCACTCGCCTAAATTATCTCAAACCAAAACCCCATCAGTGTCACCACAAAAACAAATCTCCCGCCAAAACTCGCTTTCGGAAACAAAACGGCCAACCATTATCCATTATCCTATCGCCCCAATTACGAAAGCGGTTACACTTTTTTCTTACACAAGAGAGAAAAAAACCGAAATCTATTCTTTAATCGCAACCTGTCGCAGGGGTGAGCTAAGGTCATTATACTCAGCTGCGCATGCGGGGGTGTCCACCTGACGTAACGGAATCCCGCGCACGCGCCGGCATCGGCAGTAGATGCGCGCCAAAACTGGAACCGTAGGGGTGGCAACGATAAAATAAATCTCCAGCCCGGCTAGCATGACCACCGAAACACGATATTATATAGCCATCTATAGCGTTGAACTTACAAAAATCATTGGATTTTTGACAGTTAAAAGAGATAAATGAAGAGATAAATAACAAATAAGCTTTATAATTTAGCCATTTATTGCTTTGAATGTCGAAAATCCAATGATTTTTGTAACTTCAAAGCGATAAATAGCCATATCATATCGTGTTTGGATGGTCACCGAAACACGATATGATATAGACAGTTCAAAGCGATAAAGGGATAAATCTTTAAGATATAGCTGTAAAGGCTTATTCAATTCAGGCATATTCAAGTGTTAAAATCCAATGATTTTTGACTGTCCAGTGCGAGAAATGGCTATTATCATGTCGTGTTTCGGTGGTCATGCTAGCAGGGCTGGCTCGCCCTTGTTTCTTTAATCATTATAACTCATATGTAGCGCGTTGCATTTAAAACATTTTATTTTAATATTAAGGGCCTGTCTCACAATCGAGGAGTAAGTTCTGAATAACTTACTTGGCAGTTCAATTGACATAATTATATTTCTTAATACAACTGTCAAGTTAATTGTCAAGTAAGCTATTCAGAACTTACTCGTTGATTGTGAATCAGGCCTTAGGACCGATATCTTTTAGTCACAACTTTTTTATTAAACTTTATTGCGCACTCATAAAAAGTACAAATTACTGTTATTGGTGGTTTGCCCTCCACAATGGCAGTGCACAGTGGCAGAGACCAATACTATAGCTACCAACCCTGCCACTATCGTGGGTGTCGTACAAGGCTTGGCCCCTATTAGATGGGACCTGGAGAAAACTGGCAAAATGCGGGTGTTAAAACACCTCCGCCTACCTGAGGTGAGCAAGGCGTGATTTATGTATGTATAATTAAAATGGTGGTTGGGGGTTGTTTAGACACATTCAGTCTCATTACAGACACAAAGCCAAACGAAACCGCTCGCTGCTCTGCAGTAATTTACCGGAATACCGAAACGCTCGCGGCGAATATTCACACGCATATAAAAATGTCAGATATGCAAATTGGTAACGATTCCCACACACGGCCACCTGTTACTCGTGTTGACATTTAAAATTCAAATGAGTGACAGCCCTAGCGAGGGTGGAAGGAACTGGAGGTCGGGTCGTGTGGAAGTGAATGCACTGTGGCCATTTCCCTTTACGTCGTATGTTAATGCCCTAGACTCTACGGGTATGTATGGCGAGGGTGGGATTACAAAATACTATTTATTACTACGAAGTCATCTGTCATCTATAACACAAATGCTTCGGATGTTACCTAACTGCCGCACTCATCGACGTCAAATAACTTTAATGAGTAATTAATTTAAAAAAAAATCATTTAAATCTAGACCATGACCCGGATAGCGACTAGTTTTGAATTGTCAATTTTTGACATTGCGTACTCATTATCGTTATTTGATGTCTCTGAGTGCGGCAGTTAGATTGGAATGTTGCCATCCCCATCGCTCTCTCCGTTCATCGGTCTCTCGGCATGGTCCTTTTCCGTCTCTTTTCAACACATTCATTTATCACTAGCAGCTTTACGGTGTGATGGATGATATGAATCAAAAGGGAGTGGGTGGTTTGATGACGTGTGATCGGGTGTGTATGAAGGGTAAGATTTTGTAAGTCTCCCCATGATGGGGCAGGCTTTTAACAAAATACTATTTCCGTTACAAAGAGAGTGTGATCGGAAATCCTTCTTCTTGTCCCTGCCCTGCTCCCAGTTTATCTGGTCTGATCATCAGATCAATGGTCAGATCGCTGGCTATCGGCCTAGAGGTCCCGGGTTCGAATCCTGGTAGGTGTAAATGTTTGTGATGACTACAGACATTTTATTTTGTTCTTGAGTCAGGGTAAGACCTACTGAAAATCGCTATTTTCATGAAATAGAAAGCAAAGAACATATCATCACCATCACCAGCCTTTTAATATCCCCACTGCTGGGGCACGGACCTTCCCTATGGGTGGAAGTATATAGGGAGATTGGGCCATAACCCACCACGCTGGCCCAGTGGGGGTTGGTGAGTATTAACGACTGCAGATCTATGCTACCGGGGCCAACGGCTTAACGTGCCTTCCGAAGCACGGAGGAACTCGAGATAATAAATTTTTGGTCACCCATCCAATGACCGGCCTTAGCGACATTGCTTAGTTTACGCAATCGCAGGCCAAGCGCTATGCCACTGCGCTAGTGAGCTCCTCCTACATAAGAAAAGAACATATAAAATAAATAAAGAGCTCCTTAACATTTAAGGTCCAGCTAGGTACTATATAAAATGTCGGACTAGGACAGACTAAAAAAAATGATACAGTAACGGCGTGCAAAACCGCATGCGCCGGCGCATCACAGGTGCTACCGAGCACGTGGGATTCGTGATTTTTTTCGCAACCCTTAATGTCATACGGGTTCATAGGGGTTTGTTGACCGGCCGTTCTTGCAAGCGAAAGAAAAAGTTAAAGGTGGCTATGTAGTTTCATTTTATGGTTATTAGGAGCCGGATAGCGCGCTCGGCCCGCAATCGCGGAAACTAAGCAATGTTCGCTAAGGCCAGTCACTAGATGGGTGAATAAGAATTGGTTATTTTAAGGCCCTACATGCTTCGGACGGCACGTTACGTAGCAGCATATTATGTAGCTTAAAAAACATGTATTGAAAAATATTTTTTATCGTAAGATCAAATTAATATATGATAATAATAGAGCTGGAATAATGTGATAATAATCGGATTTTATTCATTTACCTTTGAAGTTAAAAACTTTGTGTAAGTATTAAGAACGTGTTGTTAACACAACAAAAAAAGTATTAACAATAACAAATTGTTTTGTAACATTTTGTTATCGTTAAGATTTTTTTTAAATAATATTATCAAACAATTATTATTACTTTAAACAATAACGAAATAAATAATTAACATCCGCAGAATATGTTCAATCATTAATTCGAATCAAAAGAGGACTTTATTATAGTGTCAAAATTGAGGAAGTTGTCATTGTAATGGAGTCAAATTGCACAGTGGAATGGATATTTTTTTACACACCAACCGACAGCCGTTTCGATTCGACACCGTTGTCGTCCCATATCCTGATAGTGTGTTAAAAATTGTGAAATGTGACTTATGTGGTTTTGCATTGACAAGATTAAAATGGAAATAAATTTGTTGCCCACGCAAAAGACAATTGAATGAAATTTCGAAGGATGGACACTAATTGGCCTTACGAATTAGATTTGAAAGGAATATGCATCTATCTCAATCACCCATCTTACAAAAATAACACTCGGGAACATATAACTCATCATTAGTCGCCTTGTAGGACACCCACGGGAGATATTGGGGGCGGTGACAATTATATTCTGCTCCGCAGTCACCTTACAGGAAGTTTTAATTGTGAATACTATCAAATAATAGCACTAAGAGCGACCGCAGACATACGATTTCAAGTTGGCAAAAATTTTTGGAATTTGTTCAGACCATCAAACTGAACAAATTTCACCATTGGAGCAACTCCAAATGCACGAAAAAAATTCAGAAACAGCTGTTTCATACATTTGGGTCATTACTGCTGCAAATGATATTTTTTCGTGAATTTGGAGTTGCTCCCATGGTGAAATTTGTTCATTTTGGTCACTGCAAACATTTTTTGGATTTCGTTCAGACAAATGTATGAAACAGCTGTTATTTTTTTCGTGAATTTGGAGTTGCTCCCATGGTGAAATTTGTTCAGTTTGATGGTCTGAACGAATTCCAAAAATTTTTGCAGTGACCAAAAAGTCTCCTGGGGGCCTACCGCCTAACTCGATTGCTGATGATAGCTATATTGCAATGCACTGCTTACGGCTATAGAAGCCATCCTGAATTTTTAGGCGGGACCATGGGAGCAATTTCAAATTCACGAAAAAAATAACAGCCGTTTCATACATTTGTCTGAACGAATTCCAAAAATTTTTGCAATGACCAAAAAGTCTTCTGGTATGATAGTTTTTCCAACTAAATCGTACAACTAAATAGTTGGCCAACTATCGGCCGATAGCTTATTAAAACGGGCTTACAATGCAAGTCCGCAGACTTTACAAATACTCGTTCGGCCAACACCAATCGTATGTCTGCGGTCGCTCTAACTCTTGCGTTTGGACATACCAGTACTAATGCAGCTACGTAGATAATTATTTCAAATTGCCCCTTGCTTCCACACTATTAAGGGTTTCCAATTTCCTGCAGCGACAACGACAATGGGACGAGCATTGGTGGACAAAAAACAACAAAATATAAACGTTATTAACGCGGAAATCTGCTGTGGGTGAAAGGAGTCATCATTGTTGATAGGATTGATTGATCGATGATTAAGGAAGTCGGCGAAAAACTCTTAGCGAATCTAGCAAAAAAAGACAGAAGTGTTATTTTTCGTTGGGATATTGCCGTGTGGTGACGGCAGAGTAGAATACAATTGTCACCACCCCAAATCTCTCCCGTGGGTGTCGTACAAGGCGACTAAGGATAAATCATTCATGAGGAATGGGCAGCAGCGTTCCTCTTATATCACCTTGCAATGTACTGCGACATTTGTGCCCGATAAATGGCAATAGGCTCGCCACCTATTACATGGTACCTAACATAATTGGCGAAACGTGGGTGCTAATTCACCTCTGCCTACCCTTTCGGGGATATAGGCGTGATTTATGTATGTATGTATATTGCCTTGCTTAGAAGGGCTAGGTTTCTCCCTAGTCAAACTGATACTTACGCGAAGTTCCTAACTTAAGCAGACCTTAACTAAAACTTTTTCTTCTTCTCCCAGCCCTTATCCCATTCTAAATGGGGTCGGTACAACATGTTCCCCATATATTCCATATACATATGCTCCCTATATGGCCCATTCTCCCTATATTCTTCCATCGATGGGAAGGCCTGAGTCCAGCAGTGGGGTTAGATGACTTCTAGCCGATATGAATGTAAGAGGAATTATACTGATGATGATGATTATGAAGACACTTACTTAAAAAACTTAAAAAAAAACTATATCCAAAAGACCAATCAGGGGGCCTACCGCCTAACTCGATTGCTGAAGCAAAAGCTATAGCTTATGACGTCATGCTGCCATTTCGCACCAAATGTACCTAAACTATTAGCGATAGCTTTGAACGAATGATCACCGAAAGATTTTGTATGAATTTGGCACAAAATTACTTGTATCTTACATTTGTAGTTGCGTTACACTAAATGAGTTACCATCTTAAAACATTTAAAGAAAGCTATTTAGAACTCTAATTCCGAAGCAGTAAAGGTTGGGTTGGATGCAAACGCAGGCTGGTGTGAAACAGCTGATAGGAAGGGCAGTTAGAAAGGGGTTGTTTTTATGTGTAACGGAAAAGTCAAGTCACCTGTCTTGAAGGAGGTTTGATGACCTCCTCTCGATAATGGTACGTAAGGTCAGTAAAGAAAGTACTGTCGCAATTAAAGCTAACTGCCGTACTCAGAGACGTCAATTAACTTTAATGGGTACTTAATGCGAAAAAATTAAATTTCAAAACTAGTCGCTATTCGTGCCGGGTCTATGGTCTAGATTTAAATGGTATTTTTTCTACATTATGAGTACGTAACTCATTATAGTTAATTGACGTCTCTGAGTGCGGCAGAAGACTTACGTCGGCAATCAATAATTTCATTTGTAAAATAGAACCTTTTTTAGGAACCTAAAAAGTTTAATTTTATATTCCACTGACAACAATGCCCTAAGCGAAGATATACTTTATAGTCGACAAAAACCAACATTAAAGCAAAGGAAGACGTCAGATCCAGGCAGATCTAGCCGCAGGCCAATCTAGACCGCATAGCCCAGATTATACCCTAGGTCCTAAGTAAACACAGACACCGTCCCCGACTTTCTTTGTAAAGGCTTCACTGGTTATGACATTGAAAGTTCAAACAGGATTTGACCAAAAACAGCTGTTTTCTACAATTGTTTTTTCAAAGGATAACATCGTAATTTCTTATACATCGATGAAAACATGAATATCGTCCAAAATATTCGATCTAGTTTTATGAGATATGAAAACTGAATTTAAGTTTACTGAGTAACATATGTGAAATATTATATTTGTTGTTAAGAGTTATTAATTTAGTTTTACACACACACATCATGCCTAATTGACCTCCAAGGGGTAGACAAAAGTGAATTAAGACCGACGTTTCGCCAATTATGTTAGGTGTCATGGGGCGAGCGTATTGTCATCTAACGGGCACGTAAATCGCAGTATGGATCTTATGGGTAATTATTAATTATTCTCCATTTATCATCAATACAGAGCCTTACTTGCTCCAAGACGTGTTCTATGTGAACTCGCCTTAAAGGGAACCCACTTTCTCAATTTTCCATCCG
Source organism: Cataclysta lemnata (assembly GCA_963931975.1). Taxonomy (NCBI): domain Eukaryota; kingdom Metazoa; phylum Arthropoda; class Insecta; order Lepidoptera; family Crambidae; genus Cataclysta; species Cataclysta lemnata. The sequence goes on from OZ008363.1 coordinate 8,440,590, forward strand.
AACATAAAACTAACGGCAAGTTATTTATTTCCTAACTGTTTCTCAGTTCAAACCCATGCCGAGAAAATTGCGAATTAACGGACAAGTAGGTAATTGCTTGATCGAGGATTTGAATCTTCATAATAATTCGTATGTCTTAGGTTTCGCTAGTAAAATAAGCCTAATTGAGTTTTAGATTAATTTATGATATTTTTTTTTTATATACAACCAAATTAGTTGTTTGACGTTAAAAAGACTATCAGAATTAAATTGGCAAATCAATTTCATATGTGTGATAGTGAGCTTGGAAATAAAATTATTGGTACTAATTAGAATTATTATATATACAAACTTAGTATTACTTAAATTACGTCAGTATGGAATTCATATGACTAAAGGACTGATGATCATGAATGTTGAGTGATGGATAGGAAGAACACCGTAGAAGAGTTGGATGGATTGCGTGCGAAATTATATTAATGTGAATGGAGTGAATGAGGATATGACAGCTAACAGGAATTAATAGAACAAAAAGACATAATGCGGTAACATCAAATGAATTGGATAAGGGCAAGATGATGAAGTAAGTGTGGTGTGAATGAGCATGTTATGAGACGGGATGCCGTGAATGTGACTAAAAAAGTTACCGGTATGAATGTTGATGGATGATGCGGAACAGAAGAAGACGAAAAGATAGATGAATAGTGTGAGGTATGAAATGAAGCTGATGGGTCTGGATGAGGAAATGATGATTGACAGAAGAGAGAAGTTACAGAGGACATTATGTGCTAACCTGAAAATATGATGGGTATTGATGACAAAGATGATGTTGATGGAAGAGTTAATAGTATAAAACTGAATGTAAGTAAACGTGACGATAGTTACACTTTTGTAACTGACTTATGTTGTTTTTGTACAGAATCAAAATCTATTAAGTCCTAGACAAAACTTTGATAAGGTTATTTCCTCCTTTCAGATGGTTTAGGAAGTGGTTGTGGTTACACCTGTCCAGTAATGGCCCGGAGTGGTCTATTTGACCACAAAACTTGCCAATTTATAGTTGTTAGTGAGACCAGATTGCTTCGCTCAAAACAATGAGTTGTGTAGATAGCTATTATCTTAAGTGATGAGGAATGGGCAGCAGTCCCTCTTATACCACCTAGCAATGTATTGCGATTTTCGTGCCCCATAAATGGCAATAGGCTCGCTATTACATGGGATATAACATAATTGGCGAAACGTGGGTGTTAACTCACCCCTGCCTACCCCTTCGGGGATATAGGCGTAATTTATGTATGTATTATCTGCTTCTTATTTCAAGTTTATTTACGGCAGGTCCCAATATTCTATCAACACTTGAAGATAAACGTACTACAGCCTAGTGCTTAGCAACTTCTGTTATTTAGCGTAATATAACAAAAAATGCCAGGCAACTAAACTTTAGTAAGCTTACTTTTAACTGTAGATAGAAAATTGGGACCCGCCGTTAGACGTAAAAAATATGCAATCAACAAAATTTGGCAGAAATAATTGCTACTTTTTTTTCAAAATTTGTTTTTCTGTAATGATCTCTTAGTGTGCACTGTGCATATTCGATTTTTTTTTTCTATATTTATTTATAAGATAATACTAAAATATAAATAGATTCTTATTAATTATAGGTTAAATCTATAAAAAAAATTAAATTTCGTATATTTTATTGAGTACTCATTGATTTATAAACCTACAAGTTAATTGAAAATAATGGTTCACTTTTTTTATTTCCTAAACTCACACTCACATCACCTATCTAGGTGAGTGTAAGAATATTTTTAAACAAAATACCTGCCCGTCCTTAAAAAAAGTTGGTAATTTTATATTGATTGAAACATTATCGACATCATCGTCTCATCTGCAGTCGACATGACTGGCTATTACAAATGATTATAAGCAAATCACGGCCGGTTGGAAGTCAATATTGTTTTCTAGCGGTGACCGCACGGTTCCAATTGATTAGTGACGTGATTGAAATAGTCGATGTTTTTTGCCAATACACAAATTACTGTAAAATTGCAGATCGGCTGTCTTTATTTGTTATTAATGTTGAGGTAGCTAAACTGCACGTGGAACAAATAAAAATGCCTGATTATTGCTACTTGCCATTTCCCATTTAAAAAAAAATATGTAATATATAATTAATAAACTTTTTCGTTTTATGTCTGCTAAGAAAATACTGATTTTTCTTTACCATCGCATATTAGGCTGGCATCCCCAAAAGGTTAGGCAGAGGTAGGGGAAGGTGGCCTAAAGCGGGCATACATATTGCCTGTTTCTTGTATATAAAAATATTTTCCACGCAAGGGCAAAAGCGTGATAATATTTAAGCGTGATTATTATACGTAGCCAATTTATAGGATATGATGAAATCAAAAGCCGGACTCTTCTGTGGACTACACTCTAGAGACTATAAAAGAATAAAACGACAACCATCTTTAAATATTTTTTACCGACTATCGACATGAAGCCAGTGACATCACTATCACTAACCGCACGATTAGCGGTTTGTTTATCATTTCCAACCGGTTGCTACCGTAGATTCAGTAACGTTTATTGTTTAAATCCGATTCCAATCTTCAACTTTATGCTAGCAAACTAATTTCATTCTTAAGGTCGATCTTGTTAAGGTTGAATATCGATATGAGTATTTTTGAAGTTGTGTAAAGCAATGTCATTTTTTGTAATACATACACAATTTAAGTCATTTTGTTAAAGATGTACTCTAACTCTTACTAAATTCCGAGACAAGAAAACTGTCAAGTGGTGGACAGAGATTTTGTCCACGTCGTGTTCTAGGACTACTACAGCAGTGGGGACATTAGGGCTGATGATTATAAAAGAGTTAAAAAAAATTATTGCTTCTCGATTTCATCGCTGCTCCCCTAATCGATTAAAATCACCACCGACAAAAACAATAACCGATCAATAACAACAATTGTGCCGTCGCACGCGCACTCATCGTGACGTCTTGCCGGATGCTCCGCCATTGCTCGCTCGACCGTTCCAAATTCAAAACGGAGCCGTTTCCGGTGTGACGTCAGCGCCGCCATTTTGTCGTCTGCGCCTGATCCATTGTGCTCATGGGAAATGGGAGCGAGTAAAATGAGTTTCCCGTAGGAAAGGATGTTGTTTGCGATTGGAATTTTTGGGCTTTTTAATGAATTTTAGTTCATTGTGTTGCTGTCATTGGCTTTTGAATTCTGTATTGCCATCTCGGTTGCCGATGTCAATTTAAAATGAATCAATAATATTACAAAATTTTCAAATCTCAATGTGTTTTAAATATCATTAAAAAATCAACAATGCAGTTGATTTTTTAAAATGTAGTATTGCTTATAAAAGAAAAATATTTAGCAAAGCATAGACAGCCGCCCGGACTCCGAAAGACGCAGGTTCTATTTCTGCAGATAATTTTTCTCAATTTTACTTTGGCTTTGCAATAATTTTCCTAGCATTTATATAGTGTTCAAATTAAAATTATAAAAGCTATTATGCATTGGATGAGTGAGCAAAAATATATAATCTCTAGTTCCACCGTGCTTCAGAAGCCACATTAAGTCGTTAGTACCGGCTGCATCTGCAGTCGTTAATACGGCATCCATCCGCACTGGGCCAGCGTGGTGGGCTATGACCCATTCTCCCTATATTCTTCTATCCACTGGGAAGGCCTATGCCCTAGCAGTGGGACATTTAAAGGGCTTATGATGATTATGATGATCTAAGTTTATGTTCTAATTAAGGCAGAGTAACTCCCAATACAGATCTTTTAATGAACAAAATAAATAACAATTTATTCAGCTAAAATCACTAGAAAAATTCTGTCAGGGCGACATTGCACAATAGACCTAAGTACCGGTGACCTCGCACGCAAAAAAACGTCTTAGTCAATCGACCTTAACTACACTTTTTGCTTGGCATCATCGCAGTCTCTTTTTTCAACACTGGGCCAGTTTATGTGGAGTAGGGCAGGGTCTGTAGATTTGATGATCTTAAAGCTTAGATCGAAATAAAAATCTACTTAATTAAATATGTATAACAGATACTTAATTCATGCGCAATGATCCTTAAAGAAGTAGGCAGAGTTGCATTAACAATTCCATTCAATGCAATTCATCAAACCTTTCGTCTCGGTTGTATCTGCAGTCGTAAATAATAATATGTAGGTACCCAATCAGCACTGGGCCAGCGTGGTGGATTATGGCCCAATTTCACTCTATTCTTCCATCCATAGGGAAGGCCTGTGTCAGGGCAGTACGAACATTAAAGGGCTGGTTATGACGGCATTAATCCTTCACCAGAAATGAAATCCAAATCAAAACCTTGGGGAGTATGGATTGTAATGCTGTTCATTGCAACCACTCTCTCCTTTCATCGGTCTCTTGATATGGACCTTACCAAGGCTTTTCTACAACTCATTTGTCAATAGCATCTTTCCGGTGTGATGTGTGATATAAATTTAAAATGCATGGCTTTTTGACGTCTGACTGATACGAATAGAAAAGCTAACATACTGCACCGACAAGTAATCCGCATCTCTCCCGTGGGTGTCGTACAAGGCGACTAAGGATGAATCGGTGATGAGGAGTGGGCAGCAGCGTTCCTCTTATACCACCTAGGCTAGCAATAGTACTGCGACTTTTGTGCCTGATAAATGGCAATAGGCTCGCCACCTATTACATGGGACCTAACATAATTGGCGAAGCGTGGGTGCTAGTTCACCTCTGCCTACCCCTTCGGGGATATAGGCGTGATTTATGTATGTATGTATGTAAGTAATCCGCAGTATGTTACAGGTGGTATAAGAGGAAAGCTGGTGCCTATTACTCATTGCTGTTTAACCTTCACCCGCGAGATAGATGGGGGTGGTGACAATTGTATTCTGCTCTGCAGTCACCACACGGTGCAAAATACAGACGTGTAATGGAAGATAATATATAAATCAACAGTGAGTGCATGGTTTGATGACAACTGACCGATATGAATTTCAAAACTGTGCTCACTTTTATTAATACCCCATTTGTGAATGTCCTGTGTGCGTTTATTAATACTAACAATATTAAACTCTAGCAACCGTCAGCTCTAATACACTAACATATTACATGTTTTATTGTTAGATCAGGTAGGTCACAGGTAGATCAACAGACTCATCATTGTTCATTAACTAAATAATTACTGCCAACCCGCGTTACGTTACCTTCTTGTAACTGCACAATTCTTATTGCGTATACCGAATCAAATATTCAAACTACCAAACCTAAAACTTTTGAGCCATATACCCAGACACTGACTAATCAAATTGTGGGAGCCATCAAAGAAAATCAATCAAACCGATATGAATTAAAGTAAAAACATACTGCACTGACCCTAGATATTTGGGAACAGCCCCCTAGCCGTGACCAGGCGAACGCATTAAATACAAAATGTATGAAACTGACGTAGTACAGAGTAAACAATACGTCAGTTTCATACATTTTGTTTTCTATGCGTTCGAAAAGATAAGCCAGTTGGTTATACCACATTCACTTGGACTTGAGACAAAATGTTACCAATCTTGATGTGTCTTTAAGTATAAAATACAAAAAAAGAAATATGTAACACCAATATTTCAAAGCAGCTTAAAGTTTTATCTATACTAATATTATAAAGCTGAAGAGTTTGTTTGTTTGGTTGGTGAAACGCGCCAATCTCAGGAACTACTGAATCAAATTGAAAAATTATTTTTGCGTTGGATACTCCATTTATCGAGGAAGGCTATAATAAGCTATATTATCAACAGTGTGCATGATTTGACGACAACTAACCGATATGAATGGAAGATCAAACACACTGCGCCGACCCCAGACATATTTGGGAACAGGGGGCCTACCGCCTAACTCAATTGCTGATGATAGCTTTAAATCAATGCACTGCTTACGGCTACAGCAGCCATCCTGAATTTTTAGGCGGTACAGATTTTGTGCCAAATTTATACAACATCATGCGGTGATCATTCGTTCAAAGCTATCGCTAATAGTTTAGGTACATTTAGTGCGAAATGACAGCATGACAAAGATTTTAGTGGTTAGAAAAAGAATTTCGAAAAATTATGATCTTGAGGCGGGAATTATAATTTTTCGAAATTCTTTTTCTAACCACTAAAATCTTTGTACTAATTTTTCTAACATTTATATAATGTTAAAATTAAAATCAAATAGTTGACAGCATGACGTCATAAACTATAGCTTTAACTTTAGCAATCGAGTTAGGCGGTAGCCCCCCTGGGCAGGAAGCCTCCAACTCAGTGGTAGCTCAACAAGACCTTGTCGCATCACAGCCCAATTTAGCCGAACGCTTTGCATAATATTCGTAATGAATTAACGAACAGAATCCGAGGTTAGGCCAAGATCAACGAGTAGAGGTCGGTGGTTGGGCGGTCGTTTTTTCGGCGTTTTCCCAACGGTCGATAATGTCATTGAGGCTGTGTTTCGGACGTAATTAGGTTTCTAAGAAGACGTCACGGTGCCATAGGCAGCATGAAATGTGATAGATTATAACGCGATCGATCAATATTCGGGGCGATTCTGTCGCCATGATAAAGATGTTAACAGCATTACCGCCTTGGTCGAATGCTCAGATTGCTGGGTATTGGCCAAGAGGTCCCGGGTTCGAATCCTGGTAGGGGCAAATTTTATAATGACGACAAATGTTTGTTTCCTAGTCATGGTAGTGTATATGTTTATGTAGTATATTTTCAACATTTATATACATAATTATATAAAAAATATGTCCGTCATCCAGTATCCATAACACATGTGCTTAGGCTACTTACTTTGGGCTAGATGATAGGTGTGAGTGTAAAAAATATTTATTTATAATATATTTAATATTTATTATCTGTGTTGCCGTGTGGTTACGGCAGAGCAGAACACAATTGTCACCACCTTCGGTGTCGTCTAAGGCGACTAAGGGTAAAGACAGGGATGAGTAATGGGCAGCAGCATTCCTCTCGTAGCACTTAGCATTGTACTGCGATTTGTGTGCCCGATATTTGGCAATAGGCTCGCCACCTATTAATTGGGACCTAACTTAATTGGCGAAAAGTGGATGTTAATTCACCTCTGCCTGCCCCTTCGGGGATATGGGCGTGATTTGTGTATATATAGCAAGCCTCACTGTGATTGAGGGTTTCAGCTGAAGCTCGATTCCATCTTCGGCTCTTTTCGTCACTTACCATCAGGTTAGATGAAGGCTAAGAGCTTCCTTGCCTCGCATAAGAAAAGATACACATTTGATAGTTACTAACTGCCGCACTCAGAGACGTCAAAATACGTTAATGAGTACTTAACGTCTAAAAATGACAATTCAAAACTAGTCGCTATTCTTGCCGGATCTATGGTCTAGATTTGAATGAAAATTTTTGACATTAAATACTCATTAAAGTTAATTGACGTCTCCGAGTGCGGCAGTTAGTTTGACAGCCGAAGGATTATTATGTTGGTCGAATGGTCAGGTTTCGACTGTCGGCCAAGATTTCCGGGTTCGAATCCTGGCTTATTCTTGAGTTTTACGTTGGCTTAAGTTGGCTAACAACGTGAAGTGTAAAGGAGCGAAAGGAGAGGTTTAAATTTTGATGTCTGTATGATTCGTTCGGGCTAGCCATTGAACAGAAACACACAGAAAAGCAACGTGCTTGACGTCAAGCTGCTTGACCGTTTCGGAACCCCATTAAAGAAAAACAACATGGTCACCGTCAAATGTAAGAGAAGCTGTCAAAAATTGACATTCTATTCGTTTGAGTAGATTGGCCGCCACTTGCGATGACGAACGAAATGAAATGCCCGTTTTTTTCTCGAGTTTTTCGACGAATCCGCCAACTTTCGAGTTTCGTGAAGTTTTGCGATGGACACTGTCGAGTTTTTTTAAAGTGAAAGTGTACTCATTATTCGTTATTTGAATAAAATAATCACTTCTATTTTTGCGTTACGTTTTTAAAAATAAATTTTCGCTTTTATAAAAACAATTGGTGTTTTAATATTATTAGCTTAGTACGTGAATTACGAATTGATGTGCCCGATAGATGGCATTAGGCTCTCCACAATTTACTTGCTAATAAATAAATAAAAAAAATTGTTTATTCGTAATTTTATATGGTCATAATACATCCATTAATTATTTATTACACTTATAAATTGCACTTTATTACACTTGTAAGACAGCAATGAGTAATGGGCAGCAGCGTTCCTCTTATGCCACCTAGCAATTGCTAGACGGCTTAAAAGGAACGCGATTCCCGTGCCCGATAAATGGCAATAGGCTCGCCACCTATTACATGGGACCTTAACTACTTGGCGAAACGTGGGTGTTGATTTACCTCTGCCAACCGGATATAGGCGTGATTTATGTATGTATGTGTATTATTTCCTATTACTATCAAACATGTACGTAAATCTTAGTATATAGCCCTTGGTATAAGAGGAACGCTGCTACCCATTACTGCCCCACTGATGTGGGGTGGTGAACTGGTGACTATTATATTCTGCTTTGATCGGCACTCGACAAAAAAAATATATTGGCCACCCATCCAATGGCCGGTCTTGGCCAACATTGCTTAGTTTTCGCGATCACAGGCTTGTAAAATGAAACGAGACGCACGCAGTATTGGCCACGACACGCTCATTCACTGCCTCAACACGTACCGGCCAACGTAAGGATGGCCAACCGTGAAGCGTAGTACTATTGCAAGCATCGCATGGAACGCTGGTCAGGAGCACTCATTGAGACTCCTGCCACGTGGAGTCATAGGCCTGAACAGGTATGCAGGTGGAACGTAGGATACAACGTGTTTTATGTCACAACTCACCATAAAGTGGACTTTTCCGCCCGCTACGCGTACGGAAAGTCCCGCTTACTGGCCAGCGGGTCAGCCAAGTGGCTTTTCTATTCGAACGCATAGTATTCAATAGTAGATTTTCCATCAAGTGCACAAAACCATGCTAAAAGTCTCGGACAAAAATGGTATTGTGGACGAGTTAGAAACTCTGCTTTTCACTTCGATTGCGAGGAAATAAAACAGTAATTTATCATCTTATCATTTCTTAAAATTCAAACTAAAATTAATACAGTTTTGAATACTAAAGGAAATTGTTTTTTTCCATTGATATTAGGCTTGGGCTGCAGACCTATACAGCCAAGTATTAAATTAATTTTGAAATAATTTTCTTAAATTAATTTAATACTTACCGTACCTACTTGAATTAAAATTGTAATATCTTTTATGTCTTAAAAAACACATTAGGCAAATAAATTTAAGTAAATATAAAAAATAACAATTTCTATGTCTGAATTTCTTATTGAGTTTGGCTGCATAGCTCATTTTCTTTGCCTTAATATAGATACTTTTATGATTAGTTACGCTAATGCTCTAGAGCACAAAATTCGATTTTGTGCAGCCTATATCCTGCACAAACAAGCACTTTCAGAGCATGAGAAGTGAAAAAGTATGTAACTGACGGTTTGTTTTCTCTGAAATAGGTCAGTTTCATACATTTGTTTTTTTTTATGCGCTCGACTCGATTGGCCACTTGGCTAGGCACACAGGGGGTGACATAAAAACGACAAAAACGCGATAAAAAAGAAAGCCTCAGATCACATATTTATCGCCCTCTGAGACATTCTTTGTATTTGTATATAATGTAACTATTTTATGATTACTAATGTTTGGCCATATCATAAAATAGCCATGCGTTTAGCTGTTCATATCTTTAAACGTTGTTTATTCATTGATCTGGCCAGACCGTTATCATGATATGGTCAGTTTTAGTCGGCCACATCATTAAGTGATCAATTCTACGATTTGGCCACGACATATCTATACTGATATTATAAAGCTGAAGAGTTTGGTTGGTTGGTTGAACGCACTTATATCAGGAACTACTGAATCAAATAGATAAATTATTTTTGTGTTGAATAGTTCCTTTATTGAGGAAGGCTAAATAACAACCTACATTAACGCGAGTGAAGCCGCGGGCGACTACAAGCCAATTATAAAAAAAAAAACTGTTAGCTTCTTTGAAATATTGGTGTTACACATTTTTATTTTTGTATTTTATATTAAAAGACTCTGTTTACATTTTGTTTCAAGCCCAAGTGAATGGGGTATTGTAAGACGCCGATCAGAAACCTTCAATTTCAAAGATACCAGTCTATAATAATAAAAAATTGTTGATACACAAAGCCGCTTGTTTCCTATTCGAAGAGCGATGCCGGCTCAGCTGTTCGCGTCGCGTCAGCCACCAGAAGGTTCGGTTACATGGAAGAGTGACCCCGGAGGTAACCACTGTGCGAATCAAACAAGTCCTGCTTCAGTGGTGCATGCCATCCTCCAAAGAATCAGCTGATCCACGTGGCGGGTCTACAACACCTAATTACGCGCGAGCGTAATCCGTTACACACTACGTTTTTCGTTTGTGTACGAAATTCGATCTAATACCTAGTTTGATTGAAGTATTCCAACGAGGCAACAAGCCTGGTAAATTCATCAGAAAACTAAATAAAATACATAATGAATCAGGAATCATACACAGAAAAACGAACTAGGGAAAAACAAATGAATGTTTCCGAAACTCAAATGTGTACCATTTAGGTATGCTAAATGAATTTATGGAATTTGAAATTCATAGGGCCTGTTTCACAATCAACAAGTAAGTTCGAGGAAGCTTACTTGGCAGTTCAATTGATATATTTTTCATATTACAATTGTCAAATTGCCAATCTGCAAGTAAGCTACTTAGAACTTACTTGTCGATTGTGAAACAGGCCCTTAGTCAAAGACGAGATTTGTCAATCAATGTGGCGAATCTCTTCTTTGGCTAACCTAATATTAGGGTTCTTTTCAAGAAAATAGTCGGTCGCTTATGAAACCTTATTTTATTCATTAGTAATTTACAATTATTGTTGTTTCTTAGTCTTTCTTTATTTGTATAGATCCGTATTTCTTAAAGAATAGTAATTTTTGACTAATGTCTCTGTTAAATTGAGGAAGCCTTTATTACAATCAGATCTCAAGACAATACAAATTTTATGAATATAAAATATGTCGTATCCTTTAACATAACTTTCCCAATGAAGACACAGATGCGATCGCCAGTTTTACGCATATTCTTCGTGATATTGGATGATTCATTTCAGAACTACGCGAAATTATGGACGCATTTGAGTTTTTATATATTTTCTATTATCTACGTGTTGATTGGTTACAAAAAGTTAATAGAACATGATTGAACATGATGAGATGTATAAAATTTCGAAATAACTACGAATCGAGACCGGAAAAATGAAAAAATGAAAAAAAAATGAGAAAGGCTTGATGTGATATATCAGACGGCCGCCTTGGTCGAATGCTCAGATTGCTGGGTAATAGCCAAGAGGTCCCGGGTTCTAATCCTGGTAGGGGCAAACTTTGTGATGACCACAAATGTTTGTTTCCGAGTCATGAGTTTGTATATGTTTATGTAGTATATTTTCAACATTTATATACATACTTATATTAAAAATATGTCCGTCATCTAGTATCCCCATAACACAAGTACTTAGGCTACTTACTTTGGGCTAGATGATAGGTGTGAGTGTAAAAAAAAAATATTTATCTAATATATAAAACTCCCGCCGTGTGGTTTCAGCGGAGCAAAATACAACAGTCATTATCCCCGTTTGTTCCGCGGGTCAGATGGCGACTAAGGATTAAGATAGCGACGAGTAATGGGCAGCAGTATTCCTTTAAATACCACCTAGCAATATACTGCGATTTATGTGCCCGATAGGCTTTTCACCTAACTTTAATTAGCGTAAAGTAACTCACCTCTCCCCCGAATACAGTAACGTTAACCAAAGTTTGAGTCCTGCTTAACATTTCGGTACTGTCAAAATTTACGTTTTTCAATACAAATTCTGACAAGAACTTTATAAGCAGTGCTTTATAATTTGAGTAGCATTTCTGTATTCGGTGGCAAGGCCTTTTGTAAAGGTGTGATTTGTGTATGTATGAGATGGGAGTGGTGAAAATTGTATTCTGCTATGCATGCTCACCACCACACGGCATATACACTAGATCTAGATGCGGTTTAAATCATATTCTCCTCTGTTTTACCTCCATCGTCTTCCTCACCCAATAACCCAACAAAGTGTAGCACATGCCGTCGCAAGGTCCCATTCACACGCGCCTACGTAGCGAGACACCCGAGGGGTGGCGCCCACTGACTTGTGTCGACTGGCCAAGCGTGGCGAGCTATTTCGTGCGCTCACGACGACGGGCATGACCTTGTTATTTTGCCTGGAATGGAGTGGAATGTGAGGGTGTATTTTAAACTTGACTTGACGCCAGTTGGCAGAAGAATGTGAGGCATGAACGTGGAAGGAGAGGAAGACCAAAGAAGAGATGGACGGATTCTGTAAAGGCAGAGGGTGAGAAATTGGTAAAGAATAGAAAGGAGTGGAAGAAGATATGCTGTGCCGACCCCGCCTAGAGCAGGAGAAGGGCAGGTAGAAGAAGAAGAAGTGGAGTGTAAGCCCCTTCGCACACGGGGCTACTAAAAAGGAACTGATGACAAACTCAAATTGCTAACTAGTTTCTTGAGCGTACCCGCCCACCCATACATAGAGGGGTGGCTCTGCTCGCTAACATTGACACTCCTAGACAAACAAAATAGAAGTTCCAATTTTGACCACGCGTAGACTTATCTGGCGCGCACTCTAGTAGAGGTTCGCACAAGTCAGTTCCTTTTGAGCTCCGTGTGCGGAGGGGCTTTAAGGGTGTCTTGAACTTGGCTGGTTCTCTGAAATTGTTGTAGACTATTTTAGAAAACTCTTGGCTGAGTTTTCACTGGTGATAAAAGCAGTGGTTAGCGTGCTAGGGTGTGGGTAATTTGGTTCCAACACCTAACCGCCTACACCCATGCAAGAAATGAAGTCGCTGTTCTTGCCGGGTGTATGGTCTAGAATTAAATGAAATATTTTGACATTAAGGGCCGATTTCACCGCAGGAATTAAACGCGATCAGTTGAAGTTGAACTCGATTTATGCTCTAAACTGAGTTCCGCTACAAAGTTTGCATTCATCAAAACCAAGTTCTATGAAACTCAGTTTCTATGAGAGATGGTGAAATCTGCCCTAAGTAGGTACTCATTAAAGTTAATTGACGTCTCTGAGTGGCAGTTAGTTACCACAAATACAGTAGACGTTGGATTAGTCATCATTTTTCTCTCCCAAAATTTTTGTTGAGAATTATCCCTATAATTTAATACTATTTAATTCCAATTAATATGAAAGTTGAGTTGTCGTCTGCAATGGATGTGCTACCATCGGCTTACATTAATGGCTGAATGTTAACTGACTCGAGATAGCATTCTGTGTTACCGTTTCTGTTCAATCATGTTTTATGCAGGATTACTTTACTAGTCTCTTGCACATATCAATAAATAACAAAGCCGGGAAAAGTGGGCATCACAAGTCAATGTGTCACCGAGTATCTGTAGTGATGAGAAAGAAAGGAGACTTGTATATTTGCGCTGTCACGAACTCAACAATGCTTCAACCATATTCGTCTCAGGTATTAACGGAAGAATTTTAAGTTTTTTACTTACAATAATCATTATGAGTTTTAACAGAAATCGGGTCAACGTTGAAAATCTGTTGATATCTCTACTATTTTGACCATTTTATTATTATTTATATTATATTATTTTTTTCATATTGAATTGCTTCTTGATAAATTATAATGTGTGTCTATGCAACGAAAAACCTAACAGTGCATGAAAAATACTATATGTGCCCAAATCTGCTTTAGGGCCGGTTCTTTGATGCGTAGTTAACTCAAAAAATTGTTAAGAATTGTTTCTAATCTTTAAATATCAGACAGATATTTAACCGTAAGTAACAATTTTAGTTACCACAATACTAATGGTTAAATATCAGTCTGATATTTTAAGATTTGGTTGAGTCAACTACGCACCAAAAAACAGGCCCTTAGTGAACATTTAGTAATAATTTGGTGTGCAGTTCAGTGTATTTTGATGAGCACAATATTAGGTATATGCCTTAATAATTTTGCCACCACACGATTTTTGACAATAATCGATAATCGAGTTCGCCAACTATACTCTCCCTAGATCGCGAGTGTACGATCGGACGTTTTAGAAAGCGCTACCGTGCGCCGGCGCAGGTTTTTTGTCTCTTTTTGTCCAACAAAAAGCGATTGAAAGGTGCCGCTGTCACCGGCGAAGAAATGGATTATGTGAACACAGTAACTTCGGAATAATTGTATGTCGCAGCGATTGGTGAATTAAAAAAATATACTCTATCACCTGTGGTGGAAGATATCAATCAAAAGGGAGTGTGGCTTGATGACGTCTGACCGATAAGAATGGAAGAGGAAACATACTGCGCCGACCCCAGATGGACTGCGAACAGGGCAGGGAGAAGAAGAAGAAAAAGAAGACTATCACCAGCAGACAATACGCTAGGCTACCATAAGATAGACCGTTGCAAGCAGTTAATGTTTATCGTCAATAGAACAAAACATACAGAAATTATATCGCTTCTCACATAAAAAAGACATTCCCATTACTGTCGATTTTTTTATCATTAAATATCTATTTTCTCTTTAATTGGGAGAATAGGTTATAGCCTATTTTATCAATATTCTTACATGGTAGGAAAGGTTTGTGCCCTAACAGCCATAAACTTTTGAGACCTGCTTATACTTCTCTTGTGTCGGAGGATGTTCTATGTTTGAATTAATTATTATTACTTTATGAATTAACACCCACGTTTCGTCAATAATGTTAGGTCCCATGTAATAGGTGGCGATCCTATTGCCATTTATCGGGCACGAAGTCGCAGTACATTGGTAAGTGGTATAAGAGGAACGCTGTCACCCATTCCTCATCACTGTTTTAACGCTTAGTCGCCTTGTACGACACCAGCGGGAGAGATTTGGGGTGGTGGCAATTGTATTCTGTTCTGCCGTCACCACACGGCATTTATCCGGCGCTCAAATCCGCAAAGAACAAATTTTTTTGAAGGAAAAACCACAAATGTCACACGTCACTTCCTGCGCCTTTAGTGGAGAAATCCGTCATAAATAACTTTTGTTACTTGAGTTATCTCCACAGCCATTTTAATGATGCAAAGCCAGTATAGAGCCATGGGAAATGAAGACAAAGGGAATAACCTAGACCCCGAAGCGCACAATTTTCCCACACTTGGACTCAGGTTGGATAATAAACATTATCACTTCAAGCTTATGTAAGTTGTTATAAGCAATTGCCGCCGCGTGGTGACGGCAGAGCAGATACAATTGTCACCACCCCCAATCCCTGCCGCGGGTGTCGTCCAAGGCGACTAAGGGTTAAAACAGTGATGGGCAGCAGCGTTCCTCTTATACCACCTAGCAATGTACTGCGACTTTCGTGCCTGATAAATGGCAATAGGCTCGCCACCTATTACATGGGACCCAAGATAATTGGCGAAACATCTGTGTTAGTTCACCTCTGCCTACCCCTTCAGGGATATAGGCGTGATTGATGTATGTTTTTTAATTATATTTATTTTGGATTAAACTTGCCCATCCGTGACAGAATTTGTAACATAAATAAGATAAAAACATCAACTTAAGACAATACTTTGTAACGCATTGAATACATAATTGGAATTTGGCTGTTGGTTGACAGTAGAAGTCTCTCCATCCCTTCGGGGACAAACGTGTGCTATTTATGTATGTGTTTTAATGTATGAAATAAAGTGCCTAATTACCGAAAGAAATAGGCAACTATACCTGTTTTATTTCTGTTTCCAATAATATAACAAAATCATGCCTTAACAATAATAACGTCCCACTAAATGTAAAGCAAACAAAAAGAGTTGTTAAAATTTCGAAAAACCATGTTTTTATTTGTAATGTTTTTTCTAACATTTATATTATATTGGACAAACTGATAAAATCAAATATCCGCAAAGATTCATTGATGTAAGTTAGTCACGAGAATAATTTTACATCATTTTGACAAAATAGTTATAATAGCGCCTTTAAGTCTAAGCTTTTAACAAAATGAATAATGTGAAATTGTATTGACTCAAAACTATATTTCCTACATTCTATACACTTCCTTTATTCCTACATTCTATACATTCATGTGTTCCATTTTGCGATAAAAATGACGCCAAAGAAAAAACTAATCAGGAAGAAACAAAAGAGTCATTCTTTTGTTTTTTCCTGATTAGTTTTCTTTCTTTTCGACACTCAAATGCACCACCAATGGATTTCTAAATTTGAATTTGGAATTCTTATCCAAGGAGGAGATATAGAAAATTGTAGTTAGATCTTGGTTGGCCGTGGTCAGTGGTATAGACATCTGCCCGGATTGCGGAGGACGCGGGTTCGATTCCCGCATCCAGACTATATTTTTTCTTACAGCAGTTTTCTTTATGATCATTTTTCTAACATTTATACAATGTTTAAGTAAAAATTATAAAGAGGAAATATTTCACAAATCAAAGTCAGCCATTACGACAAAACGCCAATTTCATATGTGAGGACCTAATATTTACGCTATATTACACGGTGTTACAGTCAAATATTTTAGTCAGTACGTAGTTTATAAAACATTAACTGACCAAAGGTTTATATAATGGCAATTTATTGCGATTACTCTGGCAATATTACAGTTTCATAACAAAGAGAAAAAAAAAGTTTGTCCAAATCATTTGGACACCATTCCGACGGTGGAAAAGTATCGCTCGCTTACGTAAAACCAATCACATTCTTTTTAGTATACCGCGCTAATAATATCTAAACACTTTAATGCCATTTTAAGTGTCTTAAATACTAGTTCCAAAATGCCTAAAGAGTAAAAAAAGAAAATATTAAGAAAATTGTAAGAATAATATTTGCAATGAAGATAAAAAGGCGGCAACGCGTTTTTCGAGTCAATTAAGCTCTCTTAATAACAAAATTGATTTGTAGCTCTATTATATTTTAAATATAATTTTATTACTAAAACTAAATACCAAACAAGCGTGGAAATTGGTTTTTGAAATTTTTTTTTTTTGTTTCTGTTTATACATTTTCATTTGATTAGAGAAGTGAACTGTAAAATTGTTCAACAATTCTTATAAGATTGTGTGGTTGCGGCGTGAAAACCTGAAGTGACCGCTGTATATCTTTCCCGCCTAGCGCGACAGCTACCAAAACCTCAGAATTTTCGTAGAAAAAAGGCGTTCCAAGAAGTCAAACTTCGCAAGGCGATTTAATGATTCCGCAAATAAAAAAAACACATACCTCCAAACGCAAGGAAACACGTTAGCACGTCTTCAGTGGAAACATGAACTTTCTAGCACTGATAATAAGTCACAGTGGTCACAGCACAGGCACTACTCCGCGGGAGCGCTAGACGTCCGCTCGCGGCCACGGCTGGCGTACAAATGCGCTTGACTGGAACAAGAACTGCGCCGGCGCAGGTCCCGGCACACACATACGCGCTTATGTAAGCGTCCTTATGTAAAACGCTATGTGGTTGGAACGGGACGGAAAGGCGTGATTACCGTACAATTTTGGATGATGCTATTACTGCTTTTTCGATTTAATATAACGTGCCTACACATTCTTATTTATATATATACTTCCAGTATTCATATCGGTTCAGTACGGTAACGCTTTTGTATCAGAATCGGAATAATTAATACATAATTCACGCCTTTTTATCCTCTGTGAATTAATGTTTAACTTTTTGCCAATTAGGTATTTAAAGTCTCGTGTAATACGTGGCGGGTCTATCGGGAACTTAAATCGCATTGGGTGCTAGGTGGTATAAGAGGAACACTGCTGCCCATTACTCAATGCTGTCTTAACCCTTTCTATATTTTAAGCCTTAGTAGCTCTGTATGACAAATGCGGGAAAGATAAGGGATGGTTACAATTGTTTTCTGCTCTGCTGTATCATAATTGAAATATAATACTATTCTAAACTATTGTACCGGAATGAACTGAAATTTGGCACACGAATAGTTGTATTATTGTAGTATATGTGTTACGTAGAGATCTGAAGAGGATTTCAGAAATTTTTGAAAAGCTCTCTAAAGGGGAG
The DNA here is from genome assembly GCA_963931975.1 of Cataclysta lemnata. Lineage (NCBI taxonomy): Eukaryota > Metazoa > Arthropoda > Insecta > Lepidoptera > Crambidae > Cataclysta > Cataclysta lemnata. The sequence goes on from OZ008363.1 coordinate 8,458,721, forward strand.
GAATAGAGATTCGAATTTAAATAAAAAGTATCAGTTTTCAACTTACCTACAATCATGAATGATAATTATAACATTCTGAAAGAAAAATACTGAAACTGAACCTACTATGTTCCGGAGGTATTAAGGTTGAAAATTTATTGGAGGAATTTGACAGTTTGTGGACCCGGTGTGCTGTGAACAGTCAACAACATACATACATAAATCACGCCTATATCCCCGAAGGGGTAGGTAGTAGAGGTGAACAAACACCCACGTTTCGCCAATTAGATTAGATCCCATGTAATAGGTGGCGAGCCTATTGCCATTCATCAGTAACATTGCTAAGTGGCATAAGAGAAACGCTGCTGCCCATTATTCACTGCTGTCTTAAACCTTAGTCGCCTTGTACGACACCCTCGGCGGAGATAGGGGTGGTGACAATTGTATTCTGCTCTGCCGTCACCACACGACTAGTACCGTCAACGCAACGTCAGACTATACATAACTGTCAGATGTCTCCAATCGATTTTCAACCTTAATTTGTTAAAAGTACAAGCTATCCGCATATTAACCAATCTTAACCTTCGACACTGCGTTTTTCCGTTCATAATGAATCTTCAAACTGCTTCGCTCGTTTTATTTTGGGATCTTAATTGAACTCCGCTCATTAGCGGGGCGATTAGCTTTTTGATTGGCAATTTCACTCTTTCCGGAGTTTGCCTTTAAAATATGACTATTTGTGCATCGATTTTTCAAATAATCCTCCTATCCTATCCTACTTTCCTTATTGATCATACAATTTTAGACCGACAACACGGCCTGCGATTGTGTAAACTAAGCAATAGTAGCGAAGGCCGGTCCAAGATGGGTGACCAAAAATTATTATCTCGAGTTACTTCGTACTTCGCGGCTGCATCTGCAGTCGTTTATACCCACCAACCAGCACTGGGCCAGCGTGGTGGGTCATGGCCCAATCTCCCTATATTTTTCCATCTATATGCCCCACTGCTGGGGCTCGGGCCTCATCATCACAGCCCCAACACTAAAGGGCTTGTGATGATGACTATAAGGCCGACTTCTACATCCTGCAATCAACAAATATTTGTTTCTAGTGGAGAGAAAGTCGGGTAAATTGAACTTTAAGCACACTAAACTTCATCACCTTTCAAGATGTATTTGCCAACAAATCCATTTCCAACGTTATTATAATTTTTGTAAAAAATAATGCGTTAAATTGCTACTACTAAAAGTACTACTTTTAGTAGTAGCATTAAGGTTCATTTTTACTTGTATTTGTCAAATGAATTGCAGTGGTCAAGCATTTTGTCGCATTTTGCCCATTCATAAACTCTATCTAAACTTTCATAGCAAAAGACATCAACGAACATCGCCCGCTTTCAAAGAAAGTTAATAATTTTCATTCAAATCTAGACCATAGACCCGGCAAGAATAGCAACTAGTTTTGAATTGTCATTTATTTATTTTTGACGTTAAGTACTCATTAACGTTATTTGACGTCTCGTGGCAGTTAGACCCTTTACACTTACAGCCCTCCAATGATTATTATGACTGTACCATGGCACCCACGGGAGAGATGTATTCCGCTCTGCCGTCACCACACGACTCACGGTTTTGGCTTGCCTGACACCAACCCGCCTGCCTGACCAACCCTCTTTGGGTATGCTGTTTGTTGTTGGTGGTTTGCCAATTTTGAAAATACTTAAATGTTATGTAGGACCCAAAATTTGAGTAGCGTTTCTGTATTCGGGGGTTAAGTGGACAACACCCGTCAGAATTTGTAGGTATTGAAAAACGTCAATTTTGACAATTTTTTAATGTTAAGTAGGACTCAAAATATGAGTAGCGTTTCTGTATTGGGGGGTTAAGTGGACAACACCTGTTAGAATTTGAATTGAAAAACGTCAATTTTGACAATACTTAAATGTTAAGTAGGAGTCAAACTTTGAGTAGCGTTTCTGTATTCTGGGGTTAAGTGGACTAATGCCTCCCCCGGGATCTTCTTTACCACAGGTAGTATTGTAGGGGGAAGTGAATGATTGTAAATAAAACTGTTAAATTTTCTAAATTAAATCTATTGTAAACTCAATTACCTACAAAAGGTTAAGTAGGTAACAACTGAATGAGTAGGTAGAACTACGCGCCAGATAAGAGTGCGCGCGATGGGTGGCGTTGCTTGCTCACATTGACAGTCCTAGACCAACAAAATAGTAGGCGGAATTTTAGTTCCAATTTTGACCAATTAGGCTCCGCCTCGTTGAGCATATTTTCACTAAAATTGGATATTGATTTATTAAATTGGTAACGAATACAATTATTTTAGTAAATGAACGAAATAAAATGTAACTTCTATATTGGTGACAAAATAACGAATAAAAAGGAATCGCAGTCAGGGATCGATAATCGATTTATTTGGTGACAGATCTACTATTCTGATGACAAAGCTATTATTTATGTAATAAAACTATTATTATAAGTACGAAGTTAATATTCATGTAATGCTCTAACATTTTATTGGTAACCCATCTCTTATTATGGACATATATTAACATTAATTTGATAATTCACACCTGGTAACACTTTTTGCTTATCTGATAACAAAAACATTGCTTGGTGATAGATCTATTTATTTGGTGATACAATTTGATGACAAATATAAATTCTGGTGACAGAAAATATAGTTCCCATAAATAATACCGTACCCTGTAGTTACAGTGAACAAAACAAATTAAAGATGATTGATGCTCTTACGCCAATAAAATTCACTTCAATATAGCACCATTACAAGTAATTAAAATTGAAAAAGTAAACTAGAAAAAGCGCGGGCGCAAGACAGGTGTAGATGTTGCCGTCTCTCTCTTTCGTTGTAGCAGTCGTATAACGGCGTCTCGCTCCCTCGGAAGGCACTGTTGACGGCGCGACGTAACGGCTCGTTGGCGCAACTGACTTTTATGAGGCAGTGTTTCTCAAATTGTTGTTATTATTACTTTTGTTAGGTTTTTGCCTTCAAAGTGCTCGTTGTAAGCCACGTTAGCCTTTTATTGACGTAGAGAGATGAAACATGTTCCAGTGTTTCTCAAACTGTTGCCGTATCATGAAGTATTAGTGCGATCCAAACACGGGTGACAAAACGGGACGCTGCTTTACTCGGCTCGTAGCGTTTTCTCACTTTAACAATGGGAATTGAGTCGCGTTTAGAGTTAGTGGTAGCCCCTGCTGTAATTATTTATATTTGCGCCTTTTTGTCTTGTGTATGTACTATGAATGAGATTCAGAGGTTACTTCCCTGCTGATCTGGGAATCAATTAATAACTCATTGCGAGCCATGACATGATGAGCACTTTGGCGCACCCGACTAGTGGAGGGCAAACTACCAACATAAGAAATCCCAAAAACGTGGTCATGGTTTTGGCTTAGTTTAGACAGCTATATAGGTTGAAATGTTGTCATACCAAAGTCAAAGTCAAAATTCGTTTATGCATAATATGAATAATATCTGGTATGATAACAATACAGTTATGAATCGTCAAGACGCTAGATACCGAAAACCAGTGTGTCCAAGAAATAGGGATGGGGGGAGTGTGCAGCATGCCTCAGTCTATAATGATAGGTCTCCAAAACCCACGCCCCGATCCACAGCGAAGCGCCGACCCCGATGCGTTCAATACCAAGTTGATACTAAGCGCATCAGAGCCCCACGCTCCGCCAGCAGAACGGCACGCAAGTAGGCTGTAGAGAAACCCACCATTGTCAACGAGTTATGACATTGCAGGTACATTGTAAATTATGCAACAGTTACAATCCCAATCACATAAACCGAAACATGCCGAGCACTCACTCTATCTGTTCACACACAATCACTCTATCCGTTCATTGGTGCTTTGCTTTTCCATGTATACGTATGTAGTCATTCATCACTTTTCCGGTGTGATGGATGATATGAATCAAAAGGGAGCTTGATGAGGTCTGATGTGAATGGTCGAGGGAGGCATTCTGCGGAGTTCCCAGATAGACTGGGTACAAGGCAGGCAGTGCAGCACATTTAATTTGCATCTAGCAAATTTTTAAACAATTCACTCCTGAGACAGCCTTAAAGTTTGAGAACCGTTCTCCCACTGACCGAGAGTACGCGCACATCGCTAGTTTTATCAGGGGCGACGTGCCAAAGCGCGGATCTAACTGAACCATTTATTTTTTAATCTGGTTAATTGAAATCAGTCTTAATTACTCACAATAATATTGATCACACGATTTAAAAAAAAATCATATCTATCTACCCATTCTGTAAAATTCGTTTCTCTATGCCTGAATAGGAAAAATATAAATAGGCCTAATTTAAATTTAAATGCTATGCCTAATTTTAATAAAAGTTCTTTTCTAAAAAAATACAGAATGAGTTGATGCGTGACTTTGTTTTACCGAAGCAAACTTAACGCCATAATTAAGGCATTCCCTACCAGTCAACAGAAGAGCTTAGTAAGAACCAGTAGGGTGGTAATAAACAATACATACTTACTTACCGAAGATATCTCGACAGTTTAAATGTAAATTCAATGTAATTTGGTTTTGAATTGTAATTTGAAACTATGTGTATAGAGCCGTGTGGTGACGACAGAGCAGAATACAATTGTCACCACCCCCATCTCTCCCGTGGGTGTCGTACAAGGCCTAAGGGTAGCAGCAATGAGTAATGCAACAGCAATGAGTAATGGGCAGTAGCATTCCTCTTGGGACGCAAGGGGGCTCACAAAACATCTTTCGAGTCCCAAGCCAACCTCCCCTGCAAGCGGTGCGTCCTGCTGTATAACAGACGAGGCCCTGGCAAAACCACCCACCAACCCGCACTGGACCAGCGTGGTGGGTTATGGTCCAAACCCCTCCATTCATGATAAACGCAACATTGCCCCGGCCCCCAGTTCCCGGTAGCCCTGCTATTCCAGGCCAAGGCGGCGGTCTCGGTTACGGCAGGGCAGGGGGTGCTAAGAATCTCCGGGCTACGGTAGGCCGCCACACAACATTGAACTTGGCGACATATAACGGTCGCACGCTACGGCTCGACTCGCATCTAGCTGAACTCGAGGAGGAGCTGAAGCACATAAGATGGCACGTGCTTGGGCTGAGCGAAGTCCGCAGAGAGGGCGAGGACACGCTGACCCTGGAGTCTGGCCATCTTATGTACTTCAGGGAGGGAGATGATCCGTCACAGGGCGGCGTCGGGTTTCTGGTCAACAAAGTCCTCACTGACAACGTTATTGAAGTCTCCAGTGTGTCGACGAGGGTTGCGTACCTCATTATAAAATTAACTAGAAGGTATAGTATAAAGGTTATACAAGTGTACGCTCCAACGTCGACATACTCGGATGATATCGTAGAAGAGATGTACGAGGACATCTCTCGAGCCTTACACACCACCACCAAGGCTCACTTTAACGTTGTCATGGGAGACTTCAACGCTAAAGTGGGAGTACAGACTTGCAGCGAATCGATGTTAGGATCATATGGCTATGGGAGTAGGAATCATAGGGGGCAAATGCTCGTCAATTTCTTAGAACGTGAGGGGCTCTTCTTAATGAATTCGTTCTTTAAGAAACAGCCCCAGAGGAAATGGACGTGGCGGAGCCCCGATAATAGGACCAAAAATGAGATTGACTTCATCATATCAGACAAGAAGCGCATATTCAGAGATGTCTCAGTGATCAATAGGTTTAAAACCGGAAGTGATCACCGACTTTTAAGAGGCACTCTGAATATCGATTTTAAGCTCGAACGTTCTCGATTGATGAAGTCCACACTCCGGCCAAATCTGCTCCAATCGGTCGTTGGTTCTGACGCATTCCAAATAAAACTGGAAAACCGATTCGCTGCCTTGGAAACCAAAAGTGACGTTGACATCGACGAGGAACTTGACCAAGTGGTAGAAATCCTTCGAGACGAGGGTGCGAAATATTGTGAGTTGCGACGTACGGGCAAGCGGTCTAAACTTTCGAAAGAGACTCTGGATCTAATGGACAAGAGGCGAAACGACACACTAGTCACTTCGTCAGAACAACGAGCTCTGAATAAGTCCATCTCCAAGCTGATAAGACGCGACCTCCGACGCTCTAATACACTCTCGATACAGAGAGCAATCGAGCAGAACCGGGGGTCCAAAGTCTTCGTACAACAGCTTGGAAGGAGCCATCTGACGAAGCTGACCAAAACAAATGGAGAAGTCGTCACGTCAAAACCGGAGATTCTTTCGGAAGTTTATTCCTACTATAGCCAGCTATACGCACCGCACTCGCCCCTCCCTACGCCAGATGAGAGGGATTTAAGAGCCACATTAACCCGTCATGTGACGGAGGATCTCCCCGAAATCAGCCTAGAGGAGATCGAGGCGGCTCTTGGGCAACTTAAAAATGGAAAAGCCCCGGGGGAGGACGGAGTCACAACCGAGCTTCTAAAAGCTGCCGGTCAACCGGTGCTGAAGGAGCTCCGGCGTATATTTGACTCTGTGCTTTTCTACGGGAGAACTCCAAGGGCGTGGCATCGGAGCTTGGTCGTATTGTTCTTCAAGAAAGGCGACAAGACCTTACTGAGGAACTACCGACCAATTTCACTCCTGAGCCACATTTATAAGTTGTTTTCAAGAGTCATCTCGAATCGCCTTGCACGAAGACTTGACGAAGCACAACCGCCGGAGCAGGCGGGATTCCGGCGGAGTTATAGCACCATGGACCACATTCACACAGTGAGGCAGGTTATACAGAAGACCAAGGAGTATAACCAGCCCCTATGCATGGCGTTTGTGGATTATGAGAAAGCTTTTGACTCCGTCGAGATCTGGTCTGTTCTTGAGGCCTTGCAGCGGTGCCAAGTTGACTGGCGATATATCGAGGTGCTGAGATGTCTGTATGACGCCGCTAATATGTCCGTCGTACTCCCGAATGGCCAGACCGAGCCTGTCTTGCTGCGCCGCGGTGTGAGGCAAGGGGATGTAATATCCCCGAAACTCTTCTCCGCTGCGCTGCAGGACATGTTCGGAACGCTCAACTGGAAAAGACGTGGACTCAATATAAATGGCGAGTACATCTCACACCTTCGATTTGCTGACGACATCGTCATCCTGGCTGAGACCCTGCAAGACCTACAGGAGATGGTGAGCAGCCTGGCCGAATCTTCTAAACGCATCGGTCTCCGGATGAACTTGGATAAAACCAAGGTCATGTTCAACGAGCTCGTTGATCCGGGTCCGGTGGCTGTTAATGGAGTACCTCTCGAGGTTGTTCAAGAATATGTCTATCTCGGACAAACGCTCCAATTAGGCAGAAACAACTTCGAGAGAGAAGCCAATAGAAGAATTCGGTTAGGCTGGGCAGCATTTCGTAAGCTTCGTCAAGTCTTCTCGTCACCCATCCCTCAATGTCTCAAGTCGAAAGTCTTCGACCAGTGCGTCTTACCAGTTATGACATACGGCGCCGAGACGTGGACACTCACGGCTGGACTAGTCCACCTGTTTAAAGTCGCTCAGAGAGCTATGGAAAGGGCTATGCTCGGAGTATCTCTGAAGGACCGTATCAGAAATGATGTAATCCGTCAGAGAACCAGAGTTACCGACATAGCCCACCGAATCAGCAAACTGAAGTGGCAGTGGGCTGGTCACATTAGCCGCAGAACTGACGGCCGTTGGAGCCGTAAAGTTCTTGAGTGGAGACCGCGACTCGGTAAACGTAATGTAGGACGCCCTGCGACAAGATGGGATGATGACATTCGTAGACTGGCTGGAGTGGGCTGGATGAGAGTGGCCGAAAATCGGGAGCAGTGGCGTGCATTAGGAGAGACCTATGTCCAACAGTGGACAAACATGGGTTGATGATGATGATGATGATGATTCCTCTTGTACCACCTAGCAGCATAGTGCGATTTATGTGCCCGATAAATGGCAATAGACTCGCCACCACATGGAACCTAAATTATCTGGCGAAAAATGGGTTTTTAATACACCTCTTCCTACCTGTTCGGAGATATATACTTGCTTTATGTATGATTTATGTATGATTTATGTCTGAGCGGTAAGAATGAAAGAGGAAAGATCCTGCGCCGATAGCCTGAGAACAGGGGATCCCGTGATGATGATAATGAATCTTTATGATGTTTGTTAAAGAATTACATCACCTAGGAACTTTCTTAACTTTCCATACTCATTCCATTTTCATAGTCATATATAAAAATAACCTTAGCCCCTACAAAAAAATAGAAAGCAGACAACCTGTTTCTATGAAATCTAGCAAGAAACAGTAATAATAAGAAGAAATGATTACTCGCTTATCATGAGTTGGCTAGTGAGGGGAAGACGCCGCACAATTATTGTACTTCCGTTCCAGGATGTTAGTGTGGTAACGGTTGACCAGCTGTGTTGATACATTTTCATCGATATCGATAGAAAGTTTATTTTTAATGTTATCGTTCCGTAATAATGAATCTCTATGATAGAATGGATGGGCGATCAAATATATATTTAGTCGAGTTCTGTCGTGTTTCCGAAGACACGTTAAGCCATTGGTCCCAGCTGCATCTGCAGTGGTTAGAGTACCCATCGGTCCTCTTTAGGTCATTCTTCCATCCATAGGGAAGACCTGTGACCCTGCAGTGGGGATATTAAAAGGCTGATGATGATGATGACGATGGCACCTCTAACTACCCGAACAGAATCAAAATTCGTTTGTCATTCACCTTAGTAAAACATTCTGATCTGAGAGACGACCAAAGTTGGGCATGGACCTCTACCTAGGAACCCAGACTTGATCTCATTTTTTTGATTAAATACATACATACATAACTCATGACTATTTATCCCTGATAAGATAGGTAGAGATGTATAAACACACTTTATACCCTAATTATATTAAGTCCCATGTAATAAGGGGTGACTCTAGCCATTTGTCTACTGTTAGCTGGTACAAAAGGAGCACTGCAACCCGTTGCTGATCGCTGTCTAAACCCTTTAGTCGCCTTGTGCGAGACCCGAAGGAGAGAATGGGTGGTGACAATTGTATTTCGCTCTGCCGTTTTAACATATGCAACCGGGACCAACGGCGTAACGTGCCTTTTTATGATGATGTATGCGGATAAATAATATAATAATTAATTTTCACATTTTAATTACTCATGACAACTACACACATATTGACAAGACACGAAAGACAGGATTCTTTTATTTTTACACATTACTTTTTCTACAAATATATACGACATATATACTTAAAATGCCTTGCACGGAGGAGCCCTAGCTAGATTTTGGTCACCCATCCAATGATCGGTTTAGCGAAGATTAGATTTCGTAATCGCAAGCCCCGCGCTATAAGCCACAGCGCTATCGAGCTCATTTGTAATGTGTTTATTAATTTGTTTTATGTCACCCTCTGACAAATACCACTTCGTGGTCAAGAGGTGACACAAAACTATGATATTACCTCAGGCGATATAAAAGAAAGCCTCAGATTGCATATGATCAAATACTTATGATCTGAGATATTTTGTGTTTTATTGGCCTTGGTATACAAGGTGTAACAGAGAGGTGTAGTCATATCTAAAGGGGTTATTCACGCCATCAAACTGACCAACTTTCGCTAAGGGACCAAAATCGAAAACTCACCCCATACAAACTGATGTCAGCTGGCTCTCGGCTTAGAATGGGGAAATGATTTTTTTTTATGAGATTTCGATTTTCCCTTAGCGAAAGTTGTTCAGTTTGATGGCCTGAATAAGTCCATTAACTGCCGCACTCAGAGACGTCAATTAACGTTATTGAGTACTTAATGTCAAAAAATTACAGTTCAAAACTAGTCGCTATTCTTGCCAGGTCTATTGGTCTATATTCAATAGAATTTTTTTGACATTATGTACTCATTAAAGTTAATAGACGTCTCTGAGTGCGGCAGTAGATATGATTACACCTCTTTGTTACACCCAGTATAATCTACTATTTTAAATGTCGATACGCGCCAGGCTGTCCCATCCCTATCGCCAACCCCGCCTGCGCAGGCGGCGGAGCGCAACGAAGAAAGCACAACCGTCGCGCAGCGGATACGCAAGTACGAAGGACCCCTGACTTCTGGTGAATGTTTCGTATAAATTTATAACAATTCCACTTATTATTAGCTGAGTACAGAGAGAGAGGTTTCGAGCTTGTGACTATACTTCATCCATTATAGTAAGAGACAAAATGTAAACAATCTTGATGTGTCACTAAATATAAAATACAAAAATAAATATGTGTATCACCAATAATTCAAAGCAACTAACAGTTTTATTTATCTATAATTGATGATATATAATATAGTATACACGTTTCTTGTTTTAAGTGCATTTAGTAGATAAAGAGACACGACAAGATTGTATTTCATTTTGTCTTTTGCTGTAATAAATAGAGCACATATTATACTTTATGCCCGGTTTCACCAACAACAACCGAATTTTAAAGCTAACTGCTAAATTTAAGACACTTTTTTTTATTTATTTTCTCAAGCTCCTCTGTTCTTCGGAAGGCTCGTAAACAGTTGGTCCTGGCTGCATCTGCAGCCGTTAACACTCACCATTCCGCGCCAAGCCAGCGTGGTGGGTTATGGCCCATTCTCCCTGTAGTCTCTCATCCATAGGGAACGCCTGTGGCCCAGCATTGCGGTCATTAAAGGGCTCGGTGACGGTAATGTGACACGCTGTAGACAGTATTTAATCTTTTTCTTCCTGCACTGTTCCTCTTTCATTCACATAGGTTATACGTCATCAAGCTTTGCACTCCCTTTTGATTCATATAACCCATCACACCGGCAAGGTGAGCTAGTGATGAGTGAAAGTTATGGAAAGAACCGTGTCGAGAGACCAATGAAAGTGATTGGGATGTCAACAATTCTCATCTATACTGCTCTCTTTGGCTTAGGTTTTATAGCTGCCTGACACCAACCCTCTTTGGGTATGCCGATGTTGGTGGTTTGACCTCAACCATTAAGGTGTCCCAAGGTGCTTATTGGTGTACACCGGGCAATCACCCTTAGTCGACTTTTACGACACCCCTGGGGTGAGTCTGGCTGGCACATTCTTTGTTATTTTTTCGCTCCCAGGCCACCATGGAAGCTTGTAGACTGTTGAAGGTATATAATATCAACGAAAAACTTATTTTCATTCGTATTTCAATTGATTGCTAGTTCACCTCTGCCTACCCCTTCGGGGATGTAGACGTGATTTATGTATGTATGTATGTAAACTTCAATTGCACCTGTAAAACTGCACTGTTGTTGCTAAGCTCAACACATTGTAGCTGTTAATTGCGCGTAAATCAATCAATATTATGCATGCCTTACTAAAAAGTACTGCATAGTAATGAAAAGCCTTTTTTGTACTGCACCTTGGTAGCATTCAGACAAGTGCCAGTCTGAGTTATGTTCGAATGGTTCCGTGAGTTTATATTTTTAAATACATAGTAATACAAAGATTTTGGGGGATAGAAAATTAAAGTCTAATAGTTTATAAAGCAAACCCAAACTTAACCGAACGCACGGTATTTGTAAAAATATCTGCTTTGGAATGTTTGAAATTTATTTCTACATTGCGAGTGTACCCGTTGGCAACGTGAAGTGTAAAGGTTAGAAGAATTTCGGCAAGTTAATTAGTGTCTTGGGTGGCCGAGCGGCCAGGCACCTGCCCGGATAGCAGCGGACGCGGGTTTGATTCCCGCCTCAAGATCATAATTTTTCGAAATTCTTTTTCTAACCACCAAAATCTTTGAACTAATTTTTCTTACATTTATAATAATGTTAAAATTAAAATCTAATAGTTTACACAGTAATACATAAAAAAATGCTTCCCCTTCAGGGATAGGCAGAGTTATATTAAAACCTGCAGAGTTATATACTCCAAATGAAATGTAATAATGATTAAAAAAATGTAATGAAGATTATGCTGATATAGGCAAAACTAGTCCGGTGGCCAGTACTGTATGGACACTTCATACATAAATCACAAATAATAATATATCCCCGAAGGGTTAGGCAGAGGTGAATTAACACCCAAGTTTCGCCAATTATGTTAGGTCCCATGTAATAAGTGGGGAGCCTATTAACATTTTTTCAGACACGAAAAACGCAGTAGGTACACTGCTAAGTGGTATCAGAGAAATTCTGTGCCCATTCCTCATCATTGTACAACACCTGCGGGAGAGATGTTAGGGTGGTGACAATTGTATTCTGCTCTGCCGTCACCACCAATTTATGAATCGTCAAAGAAATAACGTTGAACATTGGAAATGCGTATGTCAAATTAAAAGGTTTCCAATATTCTAACATACGCATTATTGCCATTTTAGGGGTTTCTGAGCAGTGAATTACAGGCAGAGTAGAATACAATTGTCACCACCCCAAATCTCTCCCGTGGGTGTCGTACAAGGCGACTAAGGATCAATCAGTGATGAGGAATGGGCAGCAGCGTTCCTCTTATACCTACTACCTAGCAAAGTACTGTGAGTTTTGTGCCCGATAAATGGCAATAGGCTCGCCACCTATTACGTGGGACCTAGCATAATTGGCGAAGCGTGGGTGCTTCACCTCTGCCTACCCCTTCGGGGATATAGGCGTGAATTATGTATGTATGTATGTATGAGTTACAACGGATCCCTAAAATCGCAGTGCCCTTTGGCTTCCTAAGAGAAGCACCTGATTATATTTATGTTCCATTTAGCTTTCTTGAAGTTTTTACGCAAGGAACGTGCCTGCAATTATATTATTACAACAAAAGAAAGATTTACAATATAAGGGGGCTTATAATTCCGAAAAAACTTATAGTTTCAGTAATTACTTTCCATGTGTGTGTGTGCGTGTGTGTGTGAATGTTGATGATCTTTTTCTTAAATCAATTAATGGAAAGTACCTCATATTTTTGAGGTTTAGCTAGGTACATTAATATTAGAAAATATATTTGGTGTTTTCGTTTTTTTATAAACCATTTGGTGAAGGCCGTGTGGTGACGGCAGAGTAGAATACAATTGTCACCACCCCAAATCTCTCCCGTGGGTGTCGTACAAGGCGACTAAGGATAAATCAGTGATGAGGAATGGGCAGCAGCGTTCCTCTTATACCACCTAGCAATGTACTGCGACTTTTGTGCCCGATAAATGGCAATAGGCTCGCCACCTATTACATGACCTATGACCTAACATAATTGGCGAAAGGTGGGTGTTAGTTCACCTCTACCTACCCCTTCGGGGATATAGGCGTGATTGTATGTATGTATGTATGTATTTGGTGACGGAGAGAGGCAGCTCTACAATCCAGTGGCCTGCGATCGCGTAAACTAAACAATATTCGCTAAGGCCAGTCATTTGATGGGTGACCAAAAATATATTATATCGCTTTCCTGCATACCAGAACATAAAATATAAAAATATATATATGTACGAATCTTTTTCATTCATGTAGTCTACAACCTTATAATATCCCTTTTTAGAAGACTGTTTAATTTAACTAGATATATCTCTCTGGAAGCTCTGTTAAAACTAACAAAACCTTCCACTGTGCTGACACAGAACTGATAGAACTGAGTGATTAGAACTAAGCCCGCTCTGTCTACATAAAGCCGACGACTATAAAATATATACGACACGATAAAAATCACTCTATGTACCTACCTACCTATAAAACCTGGTAAAGCACAGTATGTAATTATGCCAGCGGGTGCGAGCGAAACGGCCGTGGAAACGCCGAGAGCGACAGAGACGGGGGTTCGTATGTGGCGACGCACGCGCCGGTTTTTAATGCGCACACACACACGGAAGCGGCACGCACACAGGCGCGAGGATGCATGTGTGCGTGTGGGGGGAGTGAGCGGATATTTCTAGCTGTGATTGATGTTGACACGGAGATGACATCAGAAAACTGAATGGAGGGAATTCGCTGAGGTTTTTGGTGATCCTTTGTTTTAGGTCGGCTGAGTAGAATTTGCCAAAGCTGTATACCAAAGCTGCGGTAGTTTTCATGGATACATACATAGGTACATTAAAATCGTCTATTTATATTTAGCCCTGAAGGGGATTAACTTTGTCTCAGTAGGCAAAGGTGAATTAATATGTACGGGTAGAACTACACTGCTCAACAATGAATATTTTACGTACACCTACTTCATGATCTATCAGACTCCATTCTATTAATACTGACTTGTTCTTTGCAGTTTTCCAATGACTTACTTAAATTATGGTCATCCGTCATAACATTGAATAAATTGCATAGAAATCGTCAGTGTTTTTAGAATGATTGCCGATACATCATGAAGTCGATAAAAAATATCCTTAGACAAAGTTGATGAGTGTTTAATACAGTTACAGAGAAGACAACTAACTAAGGTTTGTCTTTTCTTTATTGAAATCAAATTTTGATTAGCTAACACCATCAAATGACTAAGTGTCATCATCATCATCATCATCTTATTCCTGACTTGTTCCTAGTTTAACTGGGAACGGCGCAGTGTGTTTGCTCTTATAATCGTATCGGTAAGACGTCTTCAAGTCACCCACTGCCTTTTGATTCGTATTATAGTACGTCTACATTCTCTACATACATAAAATCACGCCCATATCCGCGAAGGGGTAGGCAGAGGTGTATTAACACCCACGTTTCGCCAATATGGTTAGGTCCCATGTAATAGGTGGCGAGTCTATTGCCATCTATTGGGCACGGAAATCGCAATTCATTGCTAGGTGGCCCATTACTCGTTGCTGTCTAAACCCTTATTCGCCTTGTATGACAACCGCCGGAAAGATGGGGTTAGTGACGACTGTATTCTGCTCTGCCGTCACCACACAGCCACCATCATATCATAGTGCTAGTGATAAATTATTAATAAACAGAACTGATGGAAAGGACAATGTCGAGAGATCATTAAACGGAGAGACTGGACAGTGATGGAGATGACAACGTGCCAATTCCTACTGCTCAAGGATTTGGCTTAGAATCTACACTTCAACAACCGGCCGCCAGCCTCCTGCAACTCTCTCTTTGGGTTCCTTGTGGGAGTGGTCTTCTTCTTCTCCTTGCCCTGTTCCCAGTCTATCTGGAGTCGGCGCAGTATACTTCCTTCTCCATTCATATAGGGAGTGGATGGCTTGATGACGTATCAAGCCATCCATTCCCTCTTGATTCTTATCATCCGTCACACCGTAAAGGTGCTAGTGATGAATGAATGTATAGAAAAAAGATGGAAAGGACCATGGCCAGAGGCCGTTGAACGGAGAGAGTAATTGGGAAAACAACATTCCAATCCATACTGCTAAGGCTGTAAAACCTATGCTAAAACCTTGGGCAGTATGGATTGGGTATCTAGCATTAAAAAAAAGTTTTCGTGTTATAAACATATGTTTCTGGAACAATTGTCTGTTCATCACAAAATGTGCCCGTACCAGGATTCGAACCCGGGACCTGGCCATCCGTTTCTCACAAATCTGTCGGCTGGTGCAGACCCGTACAGCACAGTGTGTTGACCCTTGAGCACGTGGCACGCTTATTTATCAATTACGCCCGAGATCTGAACTTCTCGCTCCGCCAGCCAACTGTGGCCAGACGGAACGAACCCGCTATGTACACCCGCACGGCATCTTGGCGCGCGCGTGTGCTACTTTGGCGCGCGCATTTTTTCTTATAGGGTCAAAAAGAATTATCGTAATGTGCATTCAGTACAAATAGATATAAATCATATATTTCTGAGGGGGTAGGCAGAACACCCACTTTTCACCAATTAGGTTCCATGGAGATGGCGAGCCTATTGCTTATCGAGCACGTAAATAAAATAAAATGGTTCAGAGTTTGTTTATGAAGAAAACTGATGAAAGAAGAGTGTATGTAACAAAAACAGTATATGCGGATGTTAAGATGGATGTGTGGTGTGACACGGCGAGACAAGATAAGGAATGGGTCATCATCATCACCAGCCTTTTTAATGTCCCCACTGCTGGGGCACAGGGCCTTCCTATGATCGATGGAAGAATAGAGGGAGAATGGGCCATAACCCACCACGCTGGCCCAGTGCGGGTTGGTGGGTATTAACGATTGCAGATGCAGCCAGGATGCAGCCAATGCCTCACGAAGCACGCAGGAACTCGAGATGATAAATTTTCAGTCACCCATCCAATAACCAACCTTAGCGAATATTGCTTAGTTTACGCAATCGCAGGCCGAGCGCGCTATGCCACTGCGCTAGCGAGTTCCTCCTTTGCTCCTAATTTTTTTCGTATAGGTATAAAAAGAATCAATGAAATCGGTGCATTCAGCACAAACATACCTACATAAAAGACACTTATATTCCCGAAGTAGTCTGTCCCGGGTCGTAGAAGTCCGGGGTAGGTAGAGGTGAATTATCGCCAATTAGATTCTATGTAATAGGTAGCTAGCGAGCCTATTGTCATATATCGGGAACATAAATCGCGGTATATTGCTAGATGGTGTAAAAGGAATGCTACTGCGCATTACTCATCGCTGTGTTATGTGTGTGTCATACCTTTCGCCAAGTACGACACACACGGGTGAGATGGGTGGCAATTGTATTCTGCTCTGCCCTCATCATCACCACACAATCAAAAACAAAATATAACAAATTATAATTTTACAATAAATAAAATTATTAATGTGTAAAATTAGAATCTGATATATTTTGATAATGATTTATGGATAATAATTAATTGATAAACATTATTATTATCATGTGTACTTACAAAATATTAATGACAAGTTGGGACAACAACCAGACTGAACGTAGACGTAGACGTAGTACGTCTAGTGTAACCAATAAGATCTTCGTATCTCAGATTCATGCAAATAAACAATTTAATGTTAACATCAATAATTGTGTTCCGCCAATTTGCGATAAGATAGCCAGCCCCTCTGTGGTTGAGGGTTCTGTGTGAAGCTCGATTCCATCTTCGGCCCTAATCGTAACCCAGGTGAAATGAATACCAAGAGCTTCCCTGTCTAGCATTAAAAAAAATGGTTCATTATTGTTCAAATTCAAATACCTTATTGCTAAGTGGCATACAATAGGTAATAGAGATATACATACATAATTCACGCCTATATCCTCGAAGGGGTAGGCAGGGGTGAACTAGCACCCACGCTTCGCCAATTATGCTAGGTCCCATGTAATAGGTGGCGAGCCTATTGCCATTTATCGGGCACAAAAGTCGCAGTAGGTACATAGCTAGATGGTATAAGAGGAATGCTGCCCATTCCTCATCACTGATTTATCCTTAGTCGCCTTGTACGACACCCACGGGAGAGATTTGGGGTGGTGACCATTGTATTCTACTCTGCCGTCACCACACGGCCGCAATGTTACAATATTATGTAGAGTCTACAGCCGCCTGCGCCTGTACAGCAAGTAAGGCACACTTGGCGCTTTTTTCTTTCTCCACAATTACCGCCTGCGTGTGTGCACCTATGTAAACGTATACGTATCTAGAAATTGTCTTCGCATGTGTGCGTCTAACTGTACAAACTGTACCGAGAGGAAATTGTTTAAAATAACCACCACATTGCTGGCCTTATAATTGGCTAAGTTTGTTTTAAGCACCACTCAGCTAGTTGGGTTACTTCGGGCATTCCTCTTAATTAGTTAATTTATTAGACGATGACATATGTAGGTAAACCTCGCAGTTTAAGTTTTAAAGTTCCTTTCTAGTATTTACTTAAATAATCTGATTCAGTTGAGAATCAGATTTTTCTAATTAATTAAAACTTCAACTTATTCAAACTTCTATAGTATATTTTATATGAAGCTCCTTAGTCCCTCTAACATCTAAGCAAAGTCCAGCTTCATTTTCCTGCCCTATTCCCATTTAATCTGGAGTCGGCGCAGTATGTTTCCTCTTCCATTGATACCGGTCAGACGCAATCAAGGTTCTTTAGAAACTATTCGATTTTAATTTTAACATTATTATAAATGTTAGAAAAATTTGTACAAAGATTTTAGTGTATATTTCTACATTGCGAGGGTACCCGTTGGCTTACAACGTTAAGTGTAAAGGTTAGAAGAATTTCGGCAAGTTATTTAGTGTCTTGGGTGGCCGAGCGGTCAGGCACCTGCCCGGATAGCAGCGGACGCGGGTTCGATTCCCGCCTCAAGATCATAATTTTTCGAAATTATTTTTCTAACCACTAAAATTTTTGTACTAAGGTTCTTTAGGTTTTACAGCCGGCTGCCTGCCTCACACCAACCTTCTTTGGGTCTGGTGTTGGTGGTTTGCCCGCCAATCAGGTGCCCAAATGTGCTTATTGGTCCACACCAGGCAATCTCCCTTAGGAGACTTTTACGACACCCATTGGGTGAGTTTGGCTGGCACATTCTACGTTATTTGTTCGCCCCTAGACCAGCATAGAAGACTTCGCTGGTCAATGGATGAGTAACTACAAATACACTTTTTCCACTACCTATGGCAGGCTATCCTCCTAAAGGCCGCAGCCCCAGTCACGGAGCGCCGCGGCTCACCCTAGCAGGCCTAGCACGGAAGTGGACAAAATCTCTCTCCACCACTTAACAGGATTTTGACCCGTTCTAAGGGGGCAGAAGCTCCTCCTTCTGGCTAAAGTGAGCTCCTCAGTCCCTCTGCTAAACCTTGCCAGTGAGCCTAATGGTGATAACCGCTGGAATACTTACATACGAACATTATGGATAGATCATAACGTGTGCACCGGAGCGACTCGCGTTATACGATTAAAATGCGCCTGAGCTGTTTCATTTTTCCTACTTCCGAGTGGCATAGAATGGGCTTGCGCAGACTGGGCACTCCAATGCCTATACTCCATTCATTACAGCAAGAGACAAAATGTAAATAATCTTGATGTCTCTTTATCTACGAAGTGCTCTTAAAAACAAGAAACGTGTATTCTAAAACAAAAAAATTAACATAAAAAACTCTCTACCTAAAAACAATGAAAAGCGAAAAATAAACTTCTTACAATTTGACAATTCTTCTGTAAATCTAAATACCTACCTGTTAATTTAAATAAAGTATTATTATAATATGTGCTAGTCCATAAATGATGGAGTTCCGAGGGAAAACACATTAAAAAAACATGCGGGTACGAATTGAGTGACCTCCTCCGTTTTTTCGTCTGTTAGAAGACATCATCAATAATAGACAAATAAAGCTGTTAGAACACGTAATAACGTGGAGCTCGCTAGCGCAGTGGCCCAGCGCGCTTGGCCTGCGATTGCGTAAATTAAGCAATTTCGCGAAGGCCGGTCATTGGATGGGTGACCAAAAATTTATTATCTCGAGTTCCTCCGTGCTTCGGAAGGCACGTAAAGCCGTTGGTCCCGGCTGCATCTGCAGTCGTTAGTACCCACCAACCCGCACTGGGCCAGCGTGGTGGGTTATGGCCCAATATACCTCTTATATTCTTCCATCCATAGGGAAGGCCCGTGCCCCAGCAGTGGGGACATTAAAGGGCTGGTGATGATGATGATGATGATTGAAACTGTTAGCTGCTTTGAAATATTGGAGTTACACGTTTTTATTTATGTATTTTACATTAAAATACACATCAAGGTTGTTTACATTTTGTCTCTTGCTATAATGGATGGATCCCCAAAGTGGTTGGTGACATTAAATGACCCAACTGCAATGTTTTTCAATAGGAAAAAGGAAAAAATCAATCCGAAAAGTAACTAGATTTTTAACAGCCGCGTGGTGACGACAGAGCATATCACCGAAGGGGTAGGCAGAAGATGAATTAACACTCATGCATGATCCCATGTAATTGAGCCTATATGCCATACAACGGGCACGTAAATCGCAGTATTATTAATCCTAAGGCGACTAAATCAAAGTTAAAAATCCAATTGCAATTACCATGGATCACTAGAAAAACCCCAAAAAAGATGCGTAATGGATTATAATTCAAAATTAAATAACCTTTAAGGTTAATGCTTACCAAAAAACAAATTGTAAAATTATTTTTATTCATTTTCACACTGTGAAACGATTTTGTCGCTCATAGAGGCGATATTTTTTTTTGGTGGTACGAAAATAAAGAACTCTCTTTCTTTGTAATAATTTTTCTAACATTTCACCGGTCCGAGTACACCAACACGTAAATCAAACGACTTAAATATTACCGGCACTTTTTGACAATTCTTCCATACAGACAAATGTCAAAAACTGTTAAATAATAATCGTCTGTTTATGTATTGGTTAACACCAGCCACAACATAAACAGAGCTAAATAATATTAATCTCACACACACTTTATATGTATAAAATAGGGGTGAGAAAAAGTTTAAAACGAAAATCGAAAATAGTTATACTGACTGTTTTATACTGACAATTTCTTAGTTTACTCTTTGCAATGGTGTAGCTGGTCGATTTTCTTGCCGGAACACCGATTACCGTACGAATATATCGTTTTTTTATGACCAACACCTAATACTAGCGCGTTAATCGATAATTTGTGATAATGGACACCTATTTATTATGAACGACTTGTAGTGCCTTGGGAACTAAAGATACAGCTGTATACTATTGCTCGTGAGTGGAGCAATTAGATACGTATAAAAAAATAAATTGTTTTAATAAAATTTTAATTTTGTAGAAAATAAACTGCAATATTTTCGCAACGAGTCTTGATAAAATTCAGTAATAAATCATGAAAAACAAGAAAATAATGAGCAACTTAAACCAGTGGCCTTATGCTATCTAAAAAGTCCCCTGTTTTTTCTTGGACACACGGGTTTTCGGTATCTAGCGTCTTGACGATTCATAAGTGTATTGTAATCATACCAGATGAATAAATGAATTTTGACTTTGACTTACTAGTTACAGTCTTCTTTTTCTTATTTGTCCGTCAGTATATATTTTATACCTTTTCCCTTATCTGGGCTTGTTATTTTTTTTTGGCTTATAATACCTATATCCTGGGCTTGTTATTTTTTTCCTGTAGAACAAAAAAATTGTTCGATAGTATTACTAAGTAGTTAAATAAAAATCCAGTGGAAGCATTGTATTTCTATTCACCCATTTTTGGTTTCTATTGTACCCCTTTTGGTTTCTATTCGCCCCTTATTGCATTTCTATTCACCCCATATTATGTATCTATTAGCCCCGTTGGCGTATCTATTTCCCCAGATATTAATTAAAATTACGTCGGTTAATAATTTTAAATATATTTTTGATGTTTAAATATATTTATTATCATGCATAAAGATCAATGTAAAAGGGACTACTGAAACGTTCTACCAGCTAAATTCAGCACAAAATAACTTTGTTCACTATTACTAACTAAAGTTTGTACAAGCACCACACGCAACTGGGTATTTTTAGTGAAGATTTCTTATTAATTTTCAAACTAATTTTCACTCAGTGTTTCTGATTAAAGAAATAAAATGTAGTAGTTTTAAAAAATACATAGTTTAGCATTTTTTTCCTTAAAAATTATTCAGTAGGTATTCTGCCAAGCCTTCTCAAATTACTGCCGCCTTCTCAAATTACTGCCGCACTCAGGACGTCAATTACCGTTAATGAGTACTCAATGTCAAAAAATGACAATTCAAAACTAGTCGCTATTCATGTTGGCTCTATGGACTAGATTTAAATGAATTTTTTTGACAGTAAGTACTTATTATAGTTAATTGATGTCTCTGAGTGCAGCAGTTAGAGTTCGCTCCAGAAAATAATTCCCACCGATAACATTATTTGCGATCTTATTGCAAATAGTTAAGGTTTAAGCTAAGTGAGTTGTTTCGTGGAGAGAACCCTACATAAAAGATACCTACACTAGGTCCATCTAGCGTTTCACTATATCATATTTGCGACTGTGTAAGCATGCTTTAAAGTGAAATTGCCTTTAACAGCATACTAATAGAGCAAGTGGCAATAGCATGCCACGGTCCAGACCGTTATCGCTGTGTACTCAGAGATGGCGCCACAAGTCTTTCAACTTATTACTACTTTGTTCTTTAAAAGGTGACTAGATGGCGCGATAGATGGCAATCTAACATTTTGGAAATTGTTGGCTTATAGTGCGGTCCAGATAAGTCCGCGGGTGGTCAAAATTGGAAATAAAAATTCGTCTGTTATTTTGTTTATCTACGAGTGTCGATGTTAGCAGCGCTACCCCTTGCGCGAAGACTTATCTGGCCCTCACTCTAGTGGCCTTTTTGTCATTTATTTATAATTGGAAAAAGGGGCTTTTTTAAGGCCTCCGATTACATTTAATTCTCAACTTATTAGCTCCATATGGTCATAATTATTTAATTTTTATCAATATAATAATATTGACTGCACTATTATAAAAAGCGATAATATTTTTTACCCCATAAACATACCTAGTAAAATTTTGATAATATTTGTTTACTTATGTTGTAAATATAATATAAAGCTAGGTTCGTACGTTTTTATTTTTACGAAATATTGCTTAGGTACCTACTATAAAAGTTGATAGCATCTTAAATTTTTATTTTTGACTTAAACTTCCTCGCATGATACTTTTTTTTAATTTAACTTAACTAAATTATTTAAAAAGAAGTTACATACTTAGATTAGGATGTGATCTTCCTGCTCTGTTCCCAGTCTATCTGGGGTCGGCGCAGTATGTTTCCTCTTCCATTCATATGTCAGACGTCACCAAGCCATCCACTCCTTTTTGATTCATGTCATCCCACCGTAAAGGTGCTAGTGATGAATTAATTATAAAAAAGAGACGGAACGGACCATGTCGAGAGACCTATGAACGGAGAGAGTGATTAGAATGACAACATTCCAATCCATACTGCTCAAGGTTTTGGCTTAAGTTTTACAGCCGGCCGCCTGCCTGACACCAACCCTCTTTGGGCATGCTGTTGTTGGTGGTTTGCCCTCCACCATTCGGGTGCCCCAAGGTGCTTATATATATTGGTCTACACCGGGCAATCTCCCTTAGTCGACTTTTACGACACCCATGGGATGAGTTGGGGCTGACCTATTCTACGTTATTTGTTCGCTCCCATGCCAGCACAGAAGGCTTAGATTAGGATGTATTCAATCTAAAAAGACCAAACCAAATTTTTATATTTTGTAAAGTTTTAGAGGAGTGAAAACGTTATCGTTTGGGCCAAATATCCAAAAAGGCATTACTCGCGCCGCGTATATCAGCACTTCACAATCCTCTTAGGAACTGTGCTTTCCATTGATAATTATGGAATGTTGGTGTCGAGTAGATAATTATATCACCGTGCCCAACTGCCCATTCTCCTTTAAAAATTTTTCCTACTTGTATTAATTTAGTCGAATATGCCCATTTCACGTAGGCCGCTTTGTGTTGCCTGATCCTACATTCTATAATTAGGGTATTTGTAGATCTTAAGTTTATAAACCATGCTGCTCAGAGGAACTGTAAACAAACATTACCATAATCTTCTCAGCAGGCGCTTATGCGACTTTTTTTTAATTCGTCGTAATCTAAGGGCATTTTTTAAATATGCCATTTGATTGGCTCAGTAAGCAAGAAAACAACCTCACAGTTTAGACAATCAAATTTATTCTTTTTCCCAAAATAACAAAGAATCGTTAAGCTATAGGTTTAGAACCGAGGACCTTACGATACAACATTTTAATTTCAATAGTTGATAATCGACAGATAAAACAAAAGATCGATACAATCGCCCATCCCTATTAACACAGATTATACACACAGACTACCCAGATTGGTCCAGCGTTCAGACACTCCAATATTCACAACATTATAAGACATATTACACATTTTTTATATTAAACGATACAGTCTTTAGAACACAAAATATCATTGTCACGTATTATTAAAGATTTATCGATAAAATTTAATTTAACCATAAACTATAGAGTCGATAACAATAGTGAGGGCCTTAACTTAAACATCGATAGGATACTCTGAAAACTTGACTAGTATAAATTCTGACCCTGGAACTAGACGTATCTAGAAATTAGTCTTTTCCACTGAGAAACGTAAGTAGGGCCAGACATTTCCTAGTCTTTAGTTGATCATAAGATTTGTCCACACATATAGTGAAAATTAAAATTTCCTAATAAATTCTGAAAAGTAAAACTTAACAATTAGGCCTATTTACGTATAACACAGCTGCGCGTAGAAGAGTGTATATGCATTTTATTCCGAAAATATTTATGTTCCAAATCAAAAAAAAAAGTTGTTACTGTAACATGTGCAGTATAAAATATAATGTAACACAAACCAACAAGTCTTGAAATATGCATAATTTTTTTATACATTACAAAATAGAAACTCTATCTCCAAATCAGAAAAAAATTGTTAGAAATTAACTGAATGGGCACTTTTATATATGCGGTCATTTTAAGAATGCATTTTCAAAAATATTTCTTTTATTATTTATTATTTAATTGTCTTCCACTTATACAGCTCATGAAATAGACCTAAGAATACAGTCAATAACTTAAAATCGTTAATATAATAATATATATATTTACATAAATTTAAATATGTTTGAATGGACTAGACGATGTTAGAAATAGTATATATTCACGTCTATATGGGTTTGCCATAAAACATTCAAAAATTAAAATTACTCATATTTTATTCAAAGATATTAATTATAAGCCAATTTGAAGAATTTACAATCATGACACTATAGATAGGTAATAAAAGTAATTGAATATATCTATGGGTTCTCATCCTAATTGAGCCGTAGGCTTTGAAGAACCAGTCATCGAATAACTCGAATAGAGAGTTGCTTTTATTTACTGAATAATTTAAATAAGTGCTAACGGAACACAGTTTCCCAATTAAATAGCTAGGTATATTTTCGGTTTTATCAGATAATTGAGGTGACTTTAATTTAATTTGATCTGTCAGCATAAATTCTGTAACATAGTTAAACTTATGTAGACATACACATATGATATTAGCTGGTCAGAAGCATAGAAATGAGATTAGGTCGTCATAATGTGTGCTTGGGTAATATGACTTCTGGGCGTTTTTAAACAAAAACAGTCTTCTTGCTCATCAATTATGAATAAATTGATTGATCACCAGTGAAACCTAAGAAAACATAGCTTTTTTATGTTAATGTATTGTTTTTAATCAATAAGGTGGTAATTAAACACATGCCACTCTGAAACCGACCAGCTAATATCTGCGGACGTAACAGCCATAGAATCACAGGGTTACCATTTCAAAGAAACTAGAAAGAAACACGTAAAAACAAAACTCAACATCCTACGACAGAAGTATTTATAATAATTACAATTTAGGTAAGTGTTTAGATTCTATTATAATTAAAGTCGATTCCTTAAGATTTACTATTTAAATATACCAAATATTGAATAAGTATTTTTTTAATAGAAACGTGGCATCGTCGAGACCAACATAGAATTCGGTTTTTATCGACTATAAATAACTCTATGTTCATTAGCATTTTGATAAAAATGCATTCAATGCAACAATACACCCGAGTAATTAATTCCTTATCATTATTATTATAACGTAATAAATTAATATCTATATCAACCACATATATGTTCTATCTATGTAACATTCTTCGAACTATATGATTCATAAGACTCCCGTAACTATTAAACTATCGAACCAGGGGTCACGCTATAAGTGCCAAGACTGTTGCGACACATAATTCTCCGGTACGGAACGACTCAACCATTCCAATTATCCTACGCTTACATCTCACTAACACAGAGCAACAATCATTTAATAAGTACCATAGAATCAATGGATATCGAAGGCACTAGAGTTCTAGTGGGCTCAACATAAACAAATGAAAAATTCAATTGTAACAAGCCATATTACTGTAACAAGTGTAGAAGGTGTAACAACTGTTGTTACGCGAAAAGTAAATTCCCTCCCACCGTGTAACATAACTGTTATCTAGTGAAAGTAGTTTCCGCACTATTTTAGTAACTGCACTATGATATGACTCGAATAACTATTGACTATATTTTATTTATTGAAGGTTGAAACTAGTTGTCTTTTCATAAAATGCTTCTCGTGAATATTTAGCTACTCGTTGTCGAGTAACGAGGTTATATCCTCCATTATTTATATTTAACTCTTATTTAATACTGTTTCACATCGAAATTCTAGAAATGAATTCTACTTGGAGAGCACGACGACATAATGTACAGTCAACCTACCAGACAATCTACAACTGTCAAATATTGTCTCCAATCGATTGTCAACCTTAAGTTGTTTGACATAAAGCGCAAAGTCGAGGGAATTTGACATATTGACTGTTGACTGTACCAGTTCGAATGGAAACATTGTACCATACTAGCCGGCACCTACTTAATTCATAAGCTTTTCAAATCCATATCAGTGTTAGAGCTTTTTATATTTGTAATACGAACTAAAGTTAAAAATATTGCCGACTTCGGCTACTTAGAAATTAATCCAGTACATTCCACACAACTACGCAAGTACCATAACAGTGATTGGGGCACCAAACCAACCAAGTCAAAAAGCGCTTGGCCAAAACCAATGTTTCCATTCAAAGTTCACATCCAAAAACTCACTTACAAATCGGATATCAATGTAGGCAGTATCGTGTTAGATTTACAAGACATTTTTATAAGATTACCGAATAGCCTAGTAATTGTAGTTCTGGGTAACAGCCTTCGATTTGGCCTTTGAGTCCTGTAGCAAGTCCACTGGCGTGTCGGCCCTGGGCCTTTGGCGGCCTTGGGCCCTGGTGTGCCCAGGCCGGCTTACACGTAGCTCTCCATGTGGGTGCTAGTAGACGGGCCCTAGAAAGACGCCTCCACCAAGTACGTCCCGTCCATCGCGACCCCGGTCTGGTTCCCTTGCACCGTTCCACCAGCAGGAATGTATTTGCCGCACGCTTGCTGTTGAACACAAACGGACAAACATTATTATTTCAAATTAACATGTGCTACAACAAGCGACGAACTAACATTGGACACAAAATGATAATTAGCGCATCCCCTCTAGACCAGTGGCCAATCTATTAGAACAAGTATAAAATACAAATGTATGAAACGGACATTAAATAGACATGGCGACCGTCGTGTCAGATGTAAGAGAAGTTGTCAGAAATTTACATAATTAATTTAAATTTATTCAATTCGTTCCAAAAACAATAAATATTGCCATGTTTCATTAAATAGCACTTTTATCGGATAACCTCGAACGCAAGTGATCTCCTTAACCTGAGCTTGTCAGTAATAGTAGTTTAAATCATACAAACGACTGCTTACTACACTACAAAAGATTAAAGTTGAATTCGTTTAAATAGATTGGCCACTAAACTTGCCTAAGCGCCCAGTATGGCTGAGTAAGTGAACATATACTTAGTCCTCGTATGCCACAATAAGCTACGAACTAACATTGGACACCACATGATAGCTAGCTGTTTAGTTCACTAACGTCGGACTTAATTAACAAATAATTGACTTAAGTAGGATTTAAGTGAGTATTATTGCATAAAGATGTTGGTGACAGATAATGACAATGGTTCTCTAAACCTAAGATTAATTTGACAACAGTTTTTCTCTTTTATTCTCAATACAAAATGAAGAAGAGAGACTGATCTTAAATTTAGTTTTAGGTTTAGAGAATCATGTCAGAATTGACCCTAATATTTGATAGACTAAAGGTTGCCTTAAACGACTATTCTCAACTAAGGGTGGACTTAAGTGGAAATAGTTGATTAGAGTTGGGCCTTGATTACAATTAGTTGGCTAAAGTTAAACCTAAATTTAATTTAGCTAACTAAAGGAGGACCTAAATAACAGTTCCTGTGTCTGTTTAATTGGATTCCTTAATAAACATATTACTTAAGTATATAGTGGGCCATTAATGCATAGACTGACATTTACAAACTTACCACTTTAAACAGCTTTCCTCTACTGATTTACTTACTTATTTAATTACTTATTTACGCTCTAAGAACGACTATTTTCACACTTTTAGATCTTTGATTTTTACTATAGATTCAGAACAGTCACAAAATCTCAAATATTAAGTGAATAACTACAATTAAATAGCGCTGTACAGTACATATAAATTTAAGTAGTACCTAATTTTGATTAGCTAGTCAGATAAAGAGCACCCTGTGTACATATACGCAGTTATAGAGTTACTTAAAGAGTCTAATGTTGCGCAACGAAAAACTTCCCCTAATTTTACGTAAGACACACAGCTTGCCTACCTCAAACATCTAACTACATGACAGGTACTCATATATCTCATGTATTATAAGCAAGACACTAAAAGCGAGGTAACATCATGGTATGACTAAAGGATAAATTAAAACACCAATACGAAAAAGTGTGAACAAGAAATATTGTGTGTACCATTAAGGCGCCGTCACATTGGGTGCTGTCAACTAGTTTGTGGTGATTAAAGAAGAGCTAAGAATTTCCGCTCTCAATTTACTAATTTCCTAATTCATTTTTGAACATTTTACCTTATTTCTACGATATATTAGTGAGAAGCAATTTCCAAAGTAATGTCTCGTTCCCATTACATAAAAAGAGTAATAATGGTTTTCTTAATTACCTACAAAAGGTAAATTTTACGAAACAAGCCAAGAAATAATTAGAAACAGTTGTTCCTCCATCAATTATTAAAAAACTACTCTGTCATTTACGCCGCAGAAAGCCAAGCTGGTATTTGGGCAATTTTATATTTTTTACCTTATCCCTTTTATTACAAGACTTATCTAAATAGTTTCAGGTCAGGATGCTGGATTTTTAGTCGGTGCAGTTTTTGCCTTCTATTTTGATACTATTTTTAAAGTAACATTAACTTATCATTAGTTATCTCATCATTACTCATTTGTTAGGTCAACTTCATATGACAGCTACCC
Organism: Cataclysta lemnata; assembly: GCA_963931975.1. Taxonomy (NCBI): domain Eukaryota; kingdom Metazoa; phylum Arthropoda; class Insecta; order Lepidoptera; family Crambidae; genus Cataclysta; species Cataclysta lemnata. Next base: position 8,487,554 of record OZ008363.1, read on the forward strand.
AATATGAGCGCGCCCTAACAGCGACAGTGATAGTGTGGTGAGTGAAAAAAATACTTTTTTGTGTGCTCAAAACATGCCAATCTCATAAAATTACACTAAAGGTTCTCCCACACTGGAGCATTCGCTTGTAATGCAGATTAGGATTACAATACATTTTAATACTGCCTTCTTTTACTGACGTTTGTGCTTTAACCATTTAAATTTGTCCTTATTATTGATTTCGACAGTTTTAGTTATGTACGAAAAGTAATATCTCGAACTTGTAACAATGTTTGTTGTTGTTACAAACTGTTACAAACGAAAGATAATAAATTTAAGTCTAAATATTATTTCATTTTTCTAGTAACATAAACAACTGAAATCTAAACAAATGTTTTTCTAGTTGCAATTATAGTTCAACTGCTAATTTATAAAATTAATTAGTGTTAAACATTATAACTAGTATCAGTGTCACGGTTGTTTAGAAAACGACGGAATACATTTAAAGTTGTGAGTGTTATAATGTTACCGATTTTTGTTGTATTTTTATACTGTATCCCTCACCCCCTAGGGTAATGTCCGAATTGTGAGTCCAAAGTGGGTACCTAATAGTACCTACATTGCTACATCAGGCGGTCTTGTCTACACAACCATTTTAATAACCGATAAATTGTCAATTATCTGCCCTCTTGAAGGGGCACGTAGAAAATGAAGTATCCATCTGTCCTCTTTGGGTGTATGAAAATAATTATATAAACAAACAATAGTGAAAGCTTTAGGCAATATTCCCGCTTTTAAAGTCTTTTCTTACATTACAGGCGAATACTGCAGATGAGAAAGCACCTTCATGTAGACCCAATAGAGCGTAATGAGTGTCCTAAAAGTACAAAAGTAGATAAATATGTTTATTAGTTAATTTATGTCAGTATGATATTGTCGTCTAACCTCTACGGATGTCGCATTGGCGTTGAATGTATGGAACAGATATTTTCCCGGCTTAATACAAGAAACATCTTACCAGTCTTCTAGAGAACAGAGTGATAATTTCGATAGAGTCCTTGCCAATTGTCCCTCATAGTAAATGTATGCAGTGTGTTGGCATTTGCTGTGAGACAACGTCATATTATGTGTCCCAGCGTACATTTAGAATTAACGAATACATATTGTAGGTACTAAACACTAGAACATTCCAATCCCAAGGACATCCTCAAACATTGTGCACATTACCAACCCTCCTGGATCTACTGTAATAAGTCGTCTCATTCTCCCATAAGCGTGGCGTTGAAAAGAATGATACGACTATCAATACACGATACACAATACACAGGGAAGGGAGGGCAAGATGGACTTAAATGGTCATTTAATAATCACTTATTAAACACAGCAAAATATTGCAATATTGCTTCAGAATACTTGACCATTTCGCTGTGATAGTGTTCCTAGTGTAGTATCTATTTTAATAGCTATATCCATCTGGTCCCCCTACCCTCTACATACACACACCCATACCTATGCAGAGGAATTCACTCTAATACTATACAATAGCAATACCACAGCGAAAGCTTCAAATAACGACACCAAATATAAACATGATAGATACAAAGAATTTTCAAGGAAATATAGTGAGAAAATTTTGAAGCGACATAATAATTACAAATACGTTTGGCAGCCAACACCCTGCAGACATTTAAAGCCTCGATTGCTCGTATATTCAGGTTGTTATCACACAGTGAATCCGGTATTCGCGTAATCATAGCAAACATAAAAATAACCGATTATACAATAAACCAAATCTCTGTGAAGTATTATAAATATAATAAGTTTTCTTTTTTTTATTTGCATTTTACTATAAGAATATAACAATAAAAATAACAATGAACAATGTAACAATAATTATATAACTCAAACAATGTCAATTAAATTGAAATATCTTAAGTTTGCGCATGAGTGGTTCTGGCATGTTTCTTTACTGTAATAAATAAATGATATAAAGAAAGATATAAAGAATAGTAGTAAAAATAGCACCAATTTAATTTAATTGAAAGGAATACTGTGTGGTAGATGTATACAAGTTATGATTGTGACGAGTTTTGCTGTGTTAATGAATAAATTTGCTGCTCGGGGAAATGTTAAATAACATAAGGAATTTAAAATAGGCAATAATAAAAGCGAAAGAAACTATATGACAGTACCAATTTGCGCACAGCTTCTTGAAGAGACCAATGAAAAAAGAATGGCAAGTATATGGAACAATATACCAATAAATCGTATCAGTCCCAACAACAACTTAACAACAAAAAACCACTTATTGTAACAACATAGTGTTAAGTATATTAATTTATTGTAAATACATATATATTTAAATTATAAAGTAGAAATTAAAATATTAAAAAAAAATGTAACAACAATGAATCAATCTAACAACAGAAAACCGGGTCCGCTGAATGACGCGCCGACATCACTGCGTGATAACACCATCAAACATACTGGTAAAGGGTCTTCGCTCGGCGCGGCGGACACAGACGTGTCGGAGGGTCGAGAGGTGGCAGTGTACCGGCGAGCCCCTTTCATCCGCCCTTTTCTACTCGAGTCTAAAAGCAGGACCTGTCAGAGCCAATTTAACACTCAACTATTTGACAATTTGACATTCAACTATTCGACAATTTCACGAAAAAAACTATCCTTCATCGCATCTATTTGCGACTACAAAAATATCAATAACGTCTCAGTTATTTTTTACTGTTTAAGACAGTATTACTAAGGTCGTTTGTCCTAGAGAACATTTTGCTACACTTCACTAATAATTAATAATGTAACAACTTTCATTGTACACTTAGTAAGCTAATAAACGTTTGGTTTGAATTGAGTTTGTTGTGTTTGTCTGTGAATAATTTATCTGTTATGTTCAGTGTAATAATGATTCTAGGCTAACCATTCATTCTACTAACAGTATACTAATAAACTAAGCTAAAAATAACTTTACAATCTCGTTGCGTATTTGTAACATTATATAGACTATTGACTAAACATTGAGTTGATTATTTAAGTTACTTTGCAAACATACTCACCGGTGTTATAAAACATAATCAAATATTAATAAGATACACATTTATTTTATGTACCTCTCTATCTATTATTATTATATTTCTTCAAGCTTTATTCTACGAAACAAATATGAACTTACGACATCTGTTTTAATCCTTGGCTTCATAATATCATAGACATTTCCTTATTCAAAGAAATCTAGCGTTTTACAGTGATTAGCTTAATATATACAGATCGCATGAAGCCCTTGTTGTTGAAGTATTGGCTTACATTGCACATTGGCCACACCACACCTTAGCCACAATTTGCAAATAAGCAACATCTTTGACCATTATTACGTATAGTGGTGCAACAATGTTTTTGTTGTAACAACAGTAAATTGGTTTTTGTTGTTGTAACAACAACGGCAACTCGTTTTTGTTGTTGCTGTGTTCTACGTAATACGGTCGACATGTTTGTGCTTTTCAGCAATTACGACATAGTACCTCTCGCCTAGAGCAGGAAGAGAGCCCTAGGGGGCTTATACACCGCACCGAGCGACGGCGCTTCTGTATCGACAACGCACAAACAAGAATATTTTTTAATTTGACCAAATATAATTTTTTTTGTATTTATTATTAAACAAAAATTCTCCATTCTAGTAATAAGAAATGTATTATTATTCTAAATACATTCAAATTTAAATCCATTGTAAACAATTATTAAAATAAAATGATTTAGCTTTATACAGAATTAATCGTAAAGTATCAGCAACCTCGCAGTACTAGATAACTAACACTATAAACAAGAACTTGTTCTATGAAAATTCATTGCACATACTCTGTAAAAATGTTTAAATATTGATTTGAAAAGTAGCAATAGTTTTTAGAAGAAAACTTTTAAAAGTAGGTGTTACTTTTGTTAATACAATATCTCCTAACACACAGCTATTTACTTATAGATCTGTGAGTAACATTGTAATTCCTATAGCGAATTCAATGTCTCTTAAATTGCATCAAGATTATATGTCTTAACAGCTGACATTGCATCAAGTGTCACTTGACATTTCTGGGGGCAGGTGTCAGACACTTAATAGAGGGAGACACTCTTGTTAATATTAATTGTAAACTGTGGTATCCATGTAATTTTTTTTATAAAAAAAAAAAAAATTAATAAAAATTTTTTTTGGTTGCCGTCAAGATTTGGTGATATTACCTGATATTTCTGCGGACAACACCCGCAGCGCGCACAGCACGCGAGCAGCGCGGGCGCACGGCCCGAGTGCGCGGGCGACGCGAGCGGCGACGGCGACCCCGGCCGCTTCGCCGCCCCGTTGAAAGGGTTCTCCATTTCAACGAACTCTCGGTCCTGGAAATGTTACAAAAAAGAGACATCACATTACAATGAAAAATACCATTATTTATAAAAAAATCGGCAAAAAAAAGTTTGATGTACGGGAGACAAAATAGACATGACAATATTACAAAGAAAATCATTATTTATAAAAAAACAACAAAAAAAAAAACGGCAAAAAAAGGCTAAAAAAAAAGGCACAAAGATGTTTGCTGCAAGGGAGCCCCCCTAAAATAAGTATTTTATTCTGTTTTTTAGTATTCTTTGTTATATCAGTAACAGAAATACATCATCTGTGAAAATTTTAACTGTCTAAAGTCTTGGTGATTTTCACACAATACACAAATGTCATCCAATTGTCACGTCGTAACATGCGCTCATCTCCATTCTCCATACACATCCAAGGACTTGATAAGGGTGACGAAACAGTCACCGTGACAAAAGTAATTATGTCTTCATACAAACTGGCACGAACTTGTTGGTCTATAATAACCCGCCGACAGGCCGCTGATAAACTACTGTTCTAGGTATACTGTGTCATGACTAACTTTAGTCAATGTTTTACAGTGAGGGGGAGTTAGTTCACAAACAGAACTCTCACCGTGGTCCTCTCCAAACACCGCAGCAGATGATGGTGCTGCAACTCGAAAATGTCCTCGTCCCTTCCGGCGTCATCCAACTCTACTCCCGACTCCTGCGCAGCCAGCCGGGCTTCTGCCGCCTTTTTCTTCGACACGAAAGCGGCGCCTGACGACGCTTTAGCGATCCGGATGCGGGCGAGCCGCGCTTTCTGCAATGGCAAGTAACATCGTCGCCATAATCACCAGCCTTTTAAGTTTCCACTGGCATTACTTGATAATTAAAATAGTAGATTATAATATACCATTGGCGATAAAACTTAGAATGTCTCAGATCGCATGCATTTGACAAATATAGGTATGCGATCAGCGACCTGACTCTGCAAGCCGATTGCAATCGTCTTACTGCCGCACTCAGAGACGTCAATTAACTTTAATGAGTATTTAATGTCGAAATTTTTTATTCAAATCAAGACCATAGACCCGGCAAGAATAGAGACTAGTTTTGAATTGTCATTTTTTGACGTTAGGTACTCATTAACGTTATTTGGCGTCTCCGAGTGCGGCAGTTAGTCTGCCAGTCACTCTCACTCATTAGGTATGATAGCAACGTTTGAGAGAGATGGCAACACAAAACTGATTCCAATTAATTTAAAGAATAGCCCTCTGAGGGTTTCTTTTCATCGCCAGAGGTAAGATCATAGTTTTATGTCACCCCTTGAGCATGACGTGGGATTTCCGTACGCATAGCGGGCATAAAAGTCCACTTTATGGTCAGGTGTGACATAAAGAATCTTTTATTTTAAATATTTTCACGAAATGTAACCGGGTCCGTGGTCTAGTAGTTCGCCCACCGGAATTAAGATCCAGAAGTCCCGGGTTCGACCCCCAGGCATACAAATTTTTACTCGGTTTGGTTGGTTGGCTGTGTGGTGACGGCAGAATAGAATACAATTGTCACCACCCCAAATCTCTCCCGTGGGTGTCGTACAAGGCGACTAAGGATAAATCAGTGATGAGAAATGGGCAGCAGCGTTCCTTTTATACCACCTAGCAACAGTACTGAGACATTTGCGCCCGATAAATGGCAATAGGCTCGCCACCTATTACATGGGACCTAACGTGGTTGAACGAAGTTGAGAGTTGATTGCCACGTTTCGCCAATTGAGCTGGCGAAACGTGGGTGCTAGTTCACCTCTGCCTACCCCTTCGGGGATATAGGCGTGATTTATGTATGTATGTATGGTTGGTTGGTGACTGGAAAAGTTCGACTGGCTAGCTACCACCATCCTATCCAAATCTGTTGTCATAATAATAATTTTAATAGCATTGTTGTGTTCCATAGCCAGCCCCTCTTGGGTTGAGTGTTCCAGAAGAAGCTCGAATCTCGATTCCGTCTTCGGCCCTTATCATCACTTACCATCAGGTGAGATCAAAGGCAAGAGCTTGACAGGCTAGTATAAAAAAACCAAAAAGTAATTGGAACCTCCATTTAGATAATAGGAATATAAGGGGACAAAGGCGTGATTTATGTATGTCTGTATTATATGCGTTCGAATCACAGATAATTGATATAGCTGTGGTTCGAATAGATTTGTCGCCCAGCCCCCGTAGCACGGGACGTGGACACACCTCCTTCGGGGGAAAGAAAATCTTCTCCTCTCGCTCTAAATCCCACTAAATGCCGAGACATAACACTGTCCCGTGGTGGAGAGAGACTTGTCCACGCCCCGTGCTAGGCCCGCAGATGTGACATAGAAATAAAAAAGATCATCTTTCTCTTCTCTTACCCTCTGGGCTTTGCGTTTGTCCGCTCGCTGGTTCTGGTGGTAGATCCGGGAGAAGTTGGACACGATGACGGGCACGGGCAGCGCTATGACCAGCACCCCGGACAGGGAGCAGACCCCGCCCACGATCTTGCCCGCTATCGTGCCCGGGACCATGTCGCCGTACCTGTCAACAAGAAAGACACTGTAACACGAAGAAAAAAACGTTGAGAAATACTGCGAAAATAGTACAGTCAACAGCGCATCAGGTTGCTACAATCTGTCAAATATTTCCGATCAATTTTGAGCTTTATAATAAGGATGTTATGGTTGAAGTTTTATTGACGTTAGCAGTTTATTGTCATTAACGTTATTTGACGTCTCTGAGTGCGGCAGTTAAATACATAACTCTAGCACACAGTCTCATACAACATTGCTGGAGCGCTGTAATTACCTACGCACCACTTAATTAAATATGCGTGTAACACTATGTAGTACTCATTTGTTGTAACGTAAAAGGTAATCTGTATCGATTAGTACTTATTTTGTTGTAACGTTGAAAATAAATAGTCGTCCAATCATAGGGTTAGGACTTTAGGGTGGTTAAAAGCTTAGGTTTTAAGTCATATTTAGCTTAAAATAGTAAAAAAAATACAGACGAATTGAGCCCCTACTCCTTTTGTGAAGTCGGTTAATAAATTGCATCGTCCTTTATATTTAGGGCCTGTTTCACAATCGACAAGTAAGTTCGAAGTAGCTTACTTTGCAGTTCGATTGACATATATTTAATATTACAACTGTCAAATGATCTGCGAAGTAAGCTGCTTAGAACTTACTTGTCGATCGTGAAACAGGCCCTTGGTCAATTTTCACCCTGAGCACTTTTTAGATCAGCTATAAAAAAGGTAAATCATGAATCACAAGGAATCAACGTTCAGAAAGGTAAAGCTAAATGTTCAGACCAAGTTCAGTATAGGTACCCTCGAAATAGAGACCGTCATTCAGAATGATCCCGCTCTATGTAAATGCGGCCGTTCTCACGGTCGGTCGTGAGAATTACGACGTTGCATTAAACTTTCATCGGTCTGAGTTCACTGTATCTTCGCGGGGCGCTTTACACGGGCCGATATTGGGCTATCACACGGCGCGTATCTCTATTTACTTTTGACGTTCGCTCACTGGAATTAAGATCCCGTAGAGATTTGTACTCGGTTTGTATAGTGGTAGGAGTTTTTAAGTCCACCTGGCTAACCACCACCATCTTATCAAAATCTGTCGCCACAATAATAATGTTAACAGCATTAAATTTTGTATTCTGACAATTTGTGATAAGAAAACCAGCCCCTTTTTGGTTGAGGGTTCCAGGTTAAGCTCTATTCCATCTTGGCGCGTATTGTCACTTGAAAAATGTCTATAAACATTGAAATTAAACTTGTTTTAACTTATTGAGTTTTTTGCACTCTTGGTAGTTTACAAAAGGCTGCCTTAGCTTATCACGTTACATATTGGAAAAACGTTGTGACACGCGCGCTTTCATTGTTCAACGTATTTTATCGGCAATTCATGGGTGTTTATTAGTGACATAAATACAGATAGAGCGACTGATGAAATTTTCTTACCTTCATTAAAGCAGTATTTCATCGTCTATTAAGCAATTTATTGCACTCAGCGCGTACTTTTACTTTCAGTTAAATGAAATAATGAAAAATTACTATACGAAAAAACGTTCCGGTCGGCGACGTGATTTTCAACGCTATGTTTTCACCACTATCATTTTGTTGCCAAGGTTGAGCCCTTTCCTAGTTCAAAGCGAAAGCTGCTCTATTCTTAGCAGCATAAAGTCCACAATATGAGGTTCCGTGTCTATTTATATTGAACTGTACAACAAGTGCGAACGTTTAATGTTTATTTACCTTATAAATAGCTTCCTCCATTTTGTATGGAATTTTAATTAATGTTTTTGTGTGGGTTTTCGCGTAGATAAAAATGCGAACTAAGGTGTTAGTAAAACGTATATTTACAGTAAAATCTTTTACAAAATAGCAATTTTGTCAAAAAGAAACCATTTTTGGTCACTGTAGAATTGCTGCTTAAAAAAAAGAGTACTTAAAACAATTAATACCATACCAACAATGCCAGAAAATATGGCTTCATTGTTGGTTTGTATGCTGTTGAGGTAAGAGCGAGTGTTATACTAAATACATATTGTAAAGGGTTCCCGTAAGCCTACACTTGAGTTACAAGTCCCAAGCGCTGCTCCTGGCTTCCCAATAACGACTGACTTCCAAATATAATACGGCTTACTTCCTAGTAGGTAATATTCTAGATCACAACAACATGGGACCTAGCATGTTTTGCGAAATGTGGGTTAAAAACACTTCTACCTACCCCTTCCGAGAAACATATTACGTGTAATTTATGTATGTATGATATGTAAATAGAACAGAAAAGTTACGATTTTCAAATAACGGTCACATAATATTATTGATTTTTCAGCAGATTACAAAATGTCTTTATGCTTTCCCACCAAAAGGTAAGTTAAGGTTCAGAATCGATTGAAGATATAGGACAGTTTTTGGTAGTACCAAGTGCCGTTGGTCGTACAAAATATAATTTTCGTAATTAAACAAAAGTATACATTTACAACAAAGCAAGGTACCAATTGTGTAAAATGCATTAAATCTGTATCACAAATTAATGGTCCGTAAGAAGTCTGTATATTTTTTTACTGACACATTATTATAAACAATTACATCGAAGCTAGGCACTATAAAGGCAGGTTCACATAGCAACAGTCTTTAAAATATCTAGTTTAGTATGTAGTGTAGTGTTGGCAGCGCAGAATACAACCGTCACCACCCCCTATCTATCCCTCGAGTGTCGTACCTACAAGGTGACTTCCTGGTATACCACTTAACAATAAGGGACAGTAAGCCATCCACTCTTTGGTTTAATTTTATCATCCATGATACCGGAAAGGTGCTAGTAATTAATTGATGCAACGAAAGCACAATGTTGAGAGAACGATGAACTAAGAGAGGAATTGGTGTGACAACATTGCAATGAATCCATACTGCACAAGAAGATATAGAGGTACGCTGCTCTTAAACCTTTAGTCGCCTTCTATGTCACACGCCAAGAGATTGGGGGTAGTGACAATTGTATCTGCTCTGTCGTCACCATACGCGATCATTATCGCCCTGCCCTTATCCCATCCTGTTTGGGGTCGGCGCAGTATGTCCTCTTTTTCCATTCCCTTCTGTCACTCGTCATCTCCTCATTCACATCCATCACCTTCATATCACACCTCACACAATCCATCCATCTTTTCAGTGGTCTTCCTCTTCTTCTACATCCATCAACATTCATGTCCATAACTTTCTTACTCTTCATATACGCCATATATTTTTTTAATGTTTTATTCTGTTTTTTTAAATACCCAAAGAGGGTTGGTGTCAGGCAGGCGGCCGGCTGTAATCTAAGCCAAAACCTTGAGGAGTATGGATTGGAATGTTGTCACTCCAAGCACTCTCTCCGTTCATCGGTCTATCGACATGGTCCGTTCCGTCTTTTTCCTATACATTAATTAATCACTAGCACCTTTACAGTGTGATGGATGATTTGAATCGATAGGGAGTGGATGGCTTGATGACGTCGGACCGATATGAATGTAAGAGGAAACATACTGCGCCAACCCCAGATAGACGAGGAACAGGGCAAGGAGAAGAAGATTTTTTAATTCTGATTTCAACATATGTGAGCCCAGTCTAATATTTGAGAGTAGGTACTCGACGGTTATTTATCGACGAATTAGCGTTCTCAGTAGTTTCTGTGAATTGGGAACCAGGAAAAATTGATCTTTTGATATCGAACCATTCTTTCCTGTTTACACTGTCAAGCCTACAGTCTCGCAGAATCTTGTCGAACTCAAAATTGTATGTACTTTAGAAAGAAATGGAGAAATGACGAACTTGCGATCGATGTAGGCGGTTTGATCGATCTGTTTTCGGAATCGATTTGCGCAAATCCTCGTAGAACGGCGTGTGTTACAAAAAGCGATTAAACATAATTACATACATACAATATGCATAAAATACAAATCATGCTTATATCTACTAAGGGGTAGGCAGAGGTGAATCAACACCCACGTTTCGCCAAATGTTAGTTCCCATGTCATACGTACGAAAATTTCAGTGTATTACTAGCTAGTATAAATGCCGTCCTTTACTTATCACTGTCTTTATCCTTAGTCGCCTTGTACGACACCCACGGGAGAGATTTGGGGTGGTGACAATTGTATTCTACTCAGCCATCACCACGCGGCTATCTCTATCTATCTCTCTCTCTACTCAGTTTTAACTGCTTCCTCTCTTTCTGACTTGACAATAAATTGGGGAAATCGTTCCCAGTCTATTTCTGGCCAACTTACAGCAGCCAAGAACAGAACAACATCAAACGTGGCTCAGCATATATTCCATACGATGTTAAGATTATAATAAAACTGTTTGTTTACTCAGAACCTCTGATGCACACGTCATGCTCGTTTTAGGCTTAGCGCACACTACACGTGATACGCTGGCCTGAAAAACGTAAATCACTTCACTGACGGACGGTTTGGTCGAATGGTCAGATCGCTGTTCACCCAAACGCCCCGGGTTCTGATCATGGTAGGTAGTAGAGCCATGGTTGTTTACACAGAACAGATAAAGAAGAGGACCTTTTATGGTTCTGAGGTTGCTTATGTACTTCATTATAAATATTTATGTAAATATGTTATCATCATCACCAGCCCTTCAATGTCCCCACTGCTGGGGCACGGGCCTTCCCTATGGATGGAAGAATATAGGGAGATTGGGCCATAACTCACCACACTGGCCCAGTGCGGGTTGGTTATTAACGACTGCAGATGCAGCCGGGACCACTGGCTTCCGAACGTGCTTTCCGAAGCACTGAGAAACTCGAGATGATAAATTTTTGGTCACCCATCCTATGACCGGCCTTAGCGAACTTGCTTAGTTTACGCGATCGCAGGCCAAGCGCGCTATGCCACTGCGCTAGCGAGCTCCTCAAATATGTATGTAAGTATATTAATAAAATCGATATCTCAAGAAATATATTTTTATTCAATTACTTATTTATGTATGAATGTAGGTAGTTATGTAAATAGTTTTAATACAAAGATTTTAGTCGTTAGAAAAAGAATTTCGAAAAATTATGATCTTGAGGCGGGAATCGAACCCGCGTCCGCTGCTATCCGGGCAGGTGCCTGACCGCTCGGCCACCCAGGTTAGAAGAATTTCGGCAAGTTAATTAGTATCTTACTAATTAACTTGCCGAAATTCTTCTAACCTTTACACTTCACGTTGTAAGCCAACGGGTACCCTCGCAATGTAGAAATAAATTTCAAACATTCCAAAGCAGATATTTTTACAAATACCGTGCGTTCGGTTAAGCTTGGGTTTGCTTTATAAACTATTTGATTTTAATTTTAACATTATATAAATGTTAGAAAAAATAGTACAAAGATTTTAGTGGTTAGAAAAAGAATTTCGAAAAATTATGATCTTGAGGCGGGAATCGAACCCGCGTCCGCTGCTATCCGGGCAGGTGCCTGACCACTCGGCCACCCAAGATACTAATTAACTTGCCGAAATTCTTCTAACCTTTACACTTCACGTTGTAAGCCAACGGGTACCCTCGCAATGTGAAGTGTAAAGGTTAGAAGAATTTCGGCAAGTTAATTAGTAAGATACTAATTAACTTGCCGAAATTCTTCTTACCTGGGTGGCCGAGCGGTCAGGCACCTGCCCGGATAGCAGCGGACGCGGGTTCGATTCCCGCCTCAAGATCATAATTTTTCGAAATTCTTTTTCTAACCACTAAAATCTTTGTACTAATTTTTCTAACATTTATATAATGTTAAAATTAAAATCAAATAGTTTATAAAGCAAACCCAAGCTTAACCGAACGCACGGTATTTGTAAAAATATCTGCTTTGGAATGTTTGAAATTTATTTCTACATTACTAGATGTAGAAATAATATGTAAATAGAAATAGATGCGTAAGCAATTTCTCTAAGGCCGGTCATAGGATGGGTGACCAAAAAGTTACTATCTCGAGTTCCTCCGTGCTTTGAAAGGCACGGTAAGCTATTGGTCCCGCATGCATCTGCAGTCGTTTATACCCACCAACCAGTGGGTTATGTGTTATATCCAATCTCCCTATATTCTTCCATCCACAGGGAAGGCCCGTGCTCCAGCAGTGGGGATATTAAAAGGGCTGATGATGATGATGATGATTGTTAAATCGCACCGTGCGAGTTAGCCCTTATGTAACCTAGAATATAAATTATTTATTCAATTTGAGTATGAGTATATTTCGTGATTTGCTTAAAATAGTCACCCTGGCTTCAGTCAGAATCGATGTGAAAATTGACCGTTCAGCTTTCACAAACTGAGCACTTTATACCTTTATACTCCTGTTAAGAGCGTGTGGGGGATAAGGGAAGGTAGCCCAAAGCGGACATTCTCGCGTATAATATCATTTTAAAATTTGGGTTTGCCTATCATCTATGGTTTCATCTTTCTCTTAATCACACAATTAGAGGTTAGGTGTTAACATCCACATTTAGTCATTTATGTTAGGTCCCATGTAATGGCGAGCATATTGCAAATAATTGAGCACGTAAATCGAAGCATTTTGCTATAACCTAGCACATGCCCATTAGATTGCAATAGGCCCCATATTGGCGAGAGGAGGGTGTCAATTTTCACCTATGCCTTCGAGGAGACATAGGTGTTATTTATGTAATTTTTAAAGAAGACGTAGGGACAAGAATTGAGATAGGGATGCTCGCATGGTTTGGTCACGTCGAAAGAATGGATGAAAGGAGAATGACAAAAAGGATTTATATGGCATACAGATATGGGAAGACAGAAATGGGAAGGGAAGGGCTCAAGCGGATCTTGCAGAATCAAATTGAAAGTCTATAAAGGGCTAGGTCAAGAATACTCGAAACCGACAGGAATGCATGAAGAGATTGATGTGATTGGATGAAGCGAAAGAAGTATAAGTATATAGTAAGGATCGTAGCAAGTGGAAAGAAGTGATCTTGCCTACCCCATAAAAACAAGCCTTTATGGTTATATAATTTAAATATAGCCATTTTTCGCTTTAAACTGTCAAAAATTCAATGATTTTTAATAGTTCAAAGCGATAAATGGCCATGTCATATCGTGTTTTGGTGGTCATGCTACCCGGGCTGGTATGTATAATGAGATTGGATGAAGCGATTTTGACTTTTGTGTCTGGTAAATGGTAATAGGCTCGTCACCTATTACATGGGACCTAACATAATTCGCAAATGCGGGTGCGAATTCACCCCTGACTGCCCCTTTGGGGATATAGGCGTGATTTATGGAGGTATGTTTGAAGCGAAACAATTCATTTATGGATCATAGCAAGTGGAAAGAAGTGATCTCTGCCTACCCCTGTGGAAGAAAGACGTAACATATTATTATATATATGTATGTATAATGAGATTGGATGAAGTGAAAGTTCGTAACGATTGACCGTAGCAAGTGAAAGAAGTGGTTTTCTCTATGGGAGAAAGGTGTGACTTAATTAAATATGTATATATGTATCTGATGTACCTAATACGCCTCTGCTTAAGATAGAAAGAGCGTGTGCATGTGTGTAAATCGTTCGCGTATTGTACAGCAAATATTACACAACTCCATCTCAAGATGAATCAATTCGCGAGAGTGTCAAATTTAAACCGGTGCGGTGTATTAGTAAACTAATAATATACGGTCTGATTATGAAAGGAACGGCATGCCAAACAGTCTCCACGGTCCACGGGGACGCGTTACATTGGAGCGACGCGTGACGTCAATGCTGCCATTCAACACGTCATGTATGTAAGGCTGGGTTCACACGGCATGGTACTGCACGTTTTTAGCAGGATGAATCTTACCGAATTAAGCAGTGGCTCATAAATTGAGTATCCAGGGTGGAAAGTTGAGATGGGGCAGTAAGGGCAGCTACCAGATCCCTTGCTGCCACGCGAAAATGGTCTTAGGAGACCTCACCCAACTTTTTGATCGATGACAATCGACATTCACAGATTTTTGATAAAATGTACAGTCAGCGAGAAAATCGTCAGAATTGACAATTTTTTTTTATGTCATTCGATCCCATTCCCATAGAGGATTAAATTAAAAACACTCTTTGAGAACAACTTAGGTTAGAGTACTAGAAAACCCACAATTCAAAGAAATCTTTTTCCATACATTTTAGTAGGAGAAGTGGAATTTTCTTAAGCATAAAGATCATTCATTTTTATCGGAACAACTTCCATAAGCATATTAAAAATGGGATTAATCTGTATTCTGAGAAATAAAAAACCACAAAATACGATTCAAAATGAAAAAATAAGCTTCCTAAAATGAAAAAATAAGCTTCTATCTAATCTAAAATTTTCTTGATTTGAAACCATTTCAACGTTCCAGAGAAGAACAAAACCTGAAATAAAACATCAGATAACTGTTCTAAATTCAAAATTTTAATTTTCTTCGTAACTATCAGGCGTCTTGAGCACACGCGGTTTTTCGCCGTCAAAATCTTTGGTTAATTCGCCGTGTGTTGGCTTGGTTGTCAGTTGTGTGTCACTATGGAAGCTTGTATAGGTGCACGGCACCGCGCCGCGTTGTCGCGCCCGCTGCCGTGTGCACCGCGTCAACGCACGGCGTGATTTTTATCAGTGTTTCAAACTTTTCACCCGTGATTGCCAGCTTTATCTATGTAGCAAAAAGTTTGTGGTATCGTATTTACTGGTTTTTTATTTATCAGAATACCAATTTTTCCGTTTTTAATGTCTTTATGGAAGTTGTCCCGTAAAAATTATTGATCTTTATGCTTAAAAAAATTTCACTTTGCCTAAAATACTAAAATGTGTGGAAAAAGTTTTCCCTGATTTGTGGGTTTTCTGGTACTCTAACCTTAGTTGGTCTCAAAGAGTGTTTAAATCCTCTAAGGGAATGGGATCGATTGGCATCAAAAAAAAAATTGTCAATTCTGACGTTTTCTCGCTGAGTGTACATTTTATCAAAAATCTGTGAATGTCGATTGTCATCGCTCTAAAAGTTGGGTGAGGTCTCCTAAGACCATTTTCGCGTGGCAGCAAGGGGTCTGGTAGCTGCCCTTACTGCCCTATCTCAACTTTCCATCCTGTATATACGTTCACATGTCGCCTGTATTGCAAAAAAAACGTACACGTGTGAACTGTTCTCTATGAACGGTTCTATACTCAATGTATGAGCTACTACTTAATTCGGTAAGACTCATCATCTAATAAAAACTTGCAGAAAGCTTAAGGCTGCGTTTCCCCAGAAACAGAGCTGCGTGGAGCTGAGCTGAGGCTTACAAAAATTAACCAATTCTATTGCGGAGTGGAGATGGGATGTGTGATTTGAGCAATATCATTGGCTTCTATGTAAACGCACCCTTACCGAGACGACCAGACAAGATAGACCCCCGATTTCTGAATAGATAACAAGTTACTGAACGACTTTTTAATGGACAGGGGTAAAATACACATCCAAGAACACATCTGGGGGCTTACATTTTCACCGAGAGCTAATAATAAGGCTCACGTAAATGCATTAAGCCTTCAAATTACTTTATACCCGAAAGTGTCCGTTAAATGCACTATCCCAACTTTGGACTACGTTCCCCTAAATCTACAGTTCCAGCCGCAGAATGCTAACACGTTATCGTTCGTCAAAACGCCAAAGCACCCGGATTTATGTCCGTAGCACCGGCCCGACACAGTGCAATCCAAAAATTCAATTACCCCAACAGATGTCATAAATGTCCGACCGCTACCCGTTAGCATGGCGTTCGTTTACAGTTTGATTTATCTGAATTGCTATTTGTGGATTGAGGAGCTCGCTAGCACTGTGGCATAGCGCGCTCGGCCTGCGATTGCGTAAACTAAGCAATGTTCGCTAAGGCCGGTCATTGGACGGGTGACCTAAAATTCATTATCACGAGTTCCTCCGTGCTTCGGAAGGCATGTTGAGCCGTTGGTCCCGGTTGCATCTGCGGTCGTTAATACCCACCAATCCGCAGTGGGCCATCGTGGTGGGTTATGGCCGAATCTCCCTATTTTCTTCCATCCAGGCCCGTGCCCCAGCAGTGGGGACATTAAAGGGCTGGTGATGGTGATATAATGATGATGGACACAGAAAAAAAACCTGGCGTTGATCACGTTAACCGAGTTAAATTATTCTGACGGCGTTGATTCAGAAGACGCTGAAACACAGAGTGGATTGACAACTGACAGCTGTGTGTAGAATACGGCGCGTTGAAAGGTGGCAATGACATTTGCTTATACAACTGTCAAAATAAATACGCCACTGTATATTTTGCTGTATCTGTTTATATTTCTTCAGCAGGGGATTTAATTTTTCAATAACGCTCCAGGCTCACCAAAATAATCATCAGTTTTCCAATTAAAAAAATGGGAAGAGGAAGGTCTAGACGGAACTTTCATAATAAAATTTAAAATCTATTAAAACAGGACCAGGCCAATAGTATCCGATGTATGAATATATGTGTGTTTCCAATTAAACTTCACAGTAAAACTAAGACCGATTTACGTGCCGGACAAATGGCAATAGGCTAGCTATTATATTTGATCCTATGCAATCCCCTATACATTGCATGAAACCAAATATAGTATAGCCAGCCTATTGTTATTTATCGGGCACGCAAATCGCAATATATTGCTAGGGAGACTTGTAAAAAGCTCTTGTTAGAGCACTGCTGCCAATTCCTTACCACCGCCTTGTACGACACCAGCCCTAAGATTAGGGGTGGTGACAATGATTGTATTTTCATCTGCCGTCACCAAACAGCTTGATCATCATTTAAAAGTCCATCAGGATCCATTGTAGAGTTGTGTAAAAAAGATACCTTCCGTTCCGATCCCAAACCCCATCAACTAGACACAGAATAACAATAAAAACGTTAGTAGGTGCATATACATAAAACCACGTCTGCAAGAAGGGGTATCTGTGTTGTTTCTGGCGTTTTTTTAAACATATAACTAGAACACCTGGCTCACGCCGAGCATTATTTATAGGGAGGAGAATAGCGCAGGTGAGTTCTATGTCTGCTCAGCAAACGTCGTATTTACGCAAGAACAAATAAACAGGCGGCTTTCCCGCCAATTTTTGACAGTCATGTCCCCAAAACAACATGGCGGCGCACCGTTCCGTTACACTTAAACACATACAGAAATAAAGTTTAACATTGCAATACGAACGACCTCAAAACCGTTCGAACGATCGTAAACGGTGAACGTACCGAGCAACAATAAACAATACATTTTACGTGTCGATAAAACGTCGCCACTTCGAGGAAACAATGTCGTGTACTCGTGCGCTGGCTGGCGCCATTTTCGTTGAGATTTTGAAAATAGAACGTCGTGAAGTGAGATGCTGGTGACCGATTTGATTGACTGTTTTTGCCGTCTCTTATGGTGCTTGTTCACGGTGCAAGTGGTTTGCTCATGTTGAAGCACTTGCACAGGTTATATGCATGGTGTAAACGATTCCAGCGAGTTGTCCAGGATGGCGCAAGTAGCCTTCGTGCTATTCTTAAAAACAATTTATTAGGTTTAATGCGCTTACCCCTGAATACAGAAACGCTACTCAAAGTTTAAGTCCTGCTTAACATTTAAGTATTGTCAAAATTGATGTTTTTCCATACAAATTCTGACAGGTATCGTCCACTTAACTTTATAAGCAGTGCTCAACATTTGAGTAGCTTTTCTGTATTCGGGGCTTATTGGGCATCTAGTCAAATAAGCACATTTCTGTGAACTAACTAAAGAAAACTGAAAAAAAGTTAAGACGCAATGATTAAAACCGACATTTTTTTTTATGTTAGACAGGGAAGCTCTTGCCCATCATCTCACCTAATGGTAAGTGACGATAAGGGCTGAAGATGGTATCGAGCTTCACCTGGAACCCTCAACCACAGAGGGGCTCGCTATCTTATCACACATTGTCGGAACTGGTCGGCACATTGTCGGAACTGGTCGGCACATTGTCGGAACTGGTCGGCACATTGTCGGAACTAGTCGGCACATTGTCGGAACACAATAATGCAATAAACATTATTATTATGGCGACACATTTTGATAAGATTGTGGTAGCTGGGCAGACGGACTTCAAAGAAGTCCTACCACCAACCAAACCGAACACAAATTAGTACCCCCCTGGGGATCGAACCCGGGACCCCTGGATATTCATTCCGGTGGGCGGACCACTAGATCACTGAGGCGGTTAAAAATTAATGTAATTGAAGAGAAATTAATACACAAAACTAGTTTGTATAGTGTGGCGTGGTATGGTGTAGTGACGGCAGAGCAGTATATAATTGTCACCACCCCCATCTCTCCCGTGGGTGTCGTATAAGGTGTTCCTCTTATACCACCTAGCAATGTACTGCGATTTCCGTGCCCGATAAATGGCAATAGGCTCGCGCCCTATTGAAATGGGACCCAGACCCAGTCCCATGGGACTGAAAATAGTTGGCGAAAGCGATTTTTTATTTATGTATCCAGTGAAAAAGGAGTAATTATTAATTACAGTACAACCGGTGGTGGTATTAAAAAGTGAATCGAATTGCAGATGACGCGGATTCAATTCCCGCGTGAGGGCTATAATTTTTCGAACCTTTTCCTAAGAGCCTATTTTTCTTCGTGAATACAGTTTCCTGTGTAGAAGGCCATGCGGACAAATTTAAATGTCTCAAACACGGAACGGAACTACATGAACTACCCCGGTATATGTTTAACCAGCCGAGCCCTGCACAATTTCCATTGTGGCTAACTTCTGCGCCCATTTACATAATTGCCCGCCGTAACGTCGGCCTTGGAGACGAATAAAGTTTTATCACGGCGATACTCGTTTGAGTAGCCCGCTTTGTAAGACTATCTGCCGCACTCAGAGACGTCTAATAACGTTAATGAGTACTTAACGTCAAAAAACGACAATTCAAAACTAGTCGCTATTCTTGCCGGGTCTATGGTCTAGATTTGAATGAAATTTTTTGACGTTAAATACTCATTAAAGTTAATTGACGTCTCTGAGTGCGGCAGTTAATGTCAAATAATGACAATTCAAAACTAGTCGCTATTCTTGCCGGATATATGGTCTAGATTTAAATAAAAAAAATTGACATTAAATACTCATTAAAGTTACGTGACGCCTCTGAGTGCGGCAGTTAAACCGACAAGTTTGTTGTCTTACATCAATGGGCTTATTTTGACAAACCCCCGAATACAGAACCGCTATTCAAAGTTAGAGTCCGCTTAATATTTAAGAATTGTCATAATTAACGTTCATCCATACAAATTCCGTCAGGTATTGTCCACTTAACTATACAAGCAGTAGTGGTCAAAACTTGAGTAGTGTTTCTGTATTCCGAGGGATACAAAAGAAGAAATTTTTAATTTATTTGATGTACTGTGAGAATACATTACACACATTGGCCGCCCATTGTACAATTTCATTACTCAATTGTGTCTTATGTATTCTTTGGTGTACAATAAAGCTTATTATTATTATTATTATTAATAATGATTACGCCTTTCTCCCACAGTGGTAGGCAGAGATCACTTCTTTCCAGTTGCTACGATGTTAACATTACATCTTTCGCTTCATACATACATAAATCCCGCCTATATCCCCGAAGGGGTAAGCAGAGGTGAAACACCCACTTTTCGCCAACGGGCACATAAATTGCAGTATATTGCTAAGTGTTATGCAGTGTGGTGACGGCAGAGTAGAATACAATTGTCACCACCCCAAATCTCTCCCGTGGGTGTCGTACAAGGCGACTAAGGATAAATCAATGATGAGGAACGGGCAGCAGCGTTCCTCTTATACCACCTAGCAATATCAACGTACTGCGACTTTTGTGCCCGATAGATGGCAATAGGCTCGCCACCTATTACATGGGACCTCACATAATTGGCGAAACGTGGGTGCTAGTTTCACCTCTGCCTATCCCTTCGGGGATATAGGCGTGATTTATGTAAGTATGTTTGTGTATGTATGGGAATGCTGCTGCCCATTACTCATCGCTGTGTTCACCCTTAGTCGCCATGTACGACATCCACGTGATAGATGGGGGTGGTGACAATTGTATTCTGCTCTGCCGTCACCACACGTCTTGTCTCTCCATGTGTATAATTTACAAAGGAACCTTTTAAAGTTATTTGTTGGTAAAACCGGGCCTTTTAACCTTTCTCCGAAATAATCCTAAACAAAGCTTATCGGAAATATTCGTCCTGTCTTCCAATAAACACCCGTTCAAATATTCACAAGTCCGCGGTTGTAATGATCCATGTTTCTCGACACAGCCCTCTGGGAAACCCGCGTTACTGCCTGGGAACTCTTTCCCAGCATGAATATTCGATGAGTACGGTGTGCTGTGGCGTGACATCGAAAAATGGGTCTTAAGGTCTCACAAGGAATATTGAGGGGTTTCCACGGAAATTGGCCTGTACAGCTGCTGCTGTTGTGTATGCTGCCAACAGTACATTTTAGGTCGTACTACGTAGGCAGACCTATTCATATTATAATATAAAACACAGACTAAAGTTAGTCATGGTTTAAAATTTCATTCGGCAAATAATAGTGACAGCATCAGTTTAAGGCTATGACTAACTTTAGTCCATGTTTTAATAAGGGGGGTTAAGTTTGTGAAACATTTGCATCAAGACAATAATATTTCGAAAAAATTCTGAGGTTTTTTTTCTTGTGATAAAGAAAAATTTGAAATTATTTTAAAGTTATGATTTGATTTTCTTTACACATAATACCTACCTACCTATATATGTTAGAAAAATATTACAAAGAGAAAATAAAGGAGGAAGAATTTCGTAGGTATTTTGTTATAAGTACATTTTCGACATTGTGAAAGTAGCCGTTGGCTTACAATGTAAAGTTGAATGGTTAGAAGAAGAAGATCAGAAATTTATTATCTTGAATTCTTCCGTGGATCTGAAGGCGCGTTAAGCCGTCTCGGCTGCATCTGCAGTCGTTAAAACCCACCGCCGTTAACACGCACCAGCGGGGGTTATGGCCCAATCTTCCTATATTCTTCCATCCATAGGGAAGGCCTGTGCCTCAGCAGTGGAGACATTAAAAAGGCTGGTGATGATGATGATGAAATTGAGATCTGAGTCATTCTGTGTTTCATCGCCCTTGGTATATTTTCTAAAAATGAATTGCTGTTCGTTTGTCTCGCTAAAACTCGAGAACGGCTGGGCCGGTTTGGCTGATTTTTGCTTTAAGGCATAAAAGGTAAGAAAATGTGGAAAAACTCCGAATAAGATAGCAAAAACAACAATTTAGTTTTTCCAAAACTGTCAAACATTTGACGTTCGTCCGTTCGGTACGGTGTTTGGGCATGACAGCATCAAATCGTAACCACGGCTACGGGATAAGTTACATGTCATACTACGTAAGTATGCCGAGTCAGCTAGACTCTATTTTAGTTCCGGTTTAACATGTCTTGTAACTTGTCTGATTTAGGCGCCCGTCTTAACACTTCAACCTATGTATATCCCCACATCCCCTTAGAAGCGTAGTAATCTCGGCCGAAATTCTCGACATGTACCGTCTCGGCCGACCCCTAAACTGAACTCGACTCGTAAACTGGGCCATAAAACCGCCCTAAATTAAAGCTTAATAAAAAACATCGCACCGACCATCTGATCTTGATAACGGCTATAAATTATTCTTTTAGCGCTCTTCGAAGATTTCGCTTGGGTTTAGGTTCGACGTTAAAGACGCGTTTGACGCGTTAAAGATATGTGAAGTGTTTGGTTGTTGGGGTACTCATAAACATGGACTAAAGTTATTTAGACTAAAGTTGGTAAGTTGTAAAATGGACTAAAGTTATCAGCTATAAACTATTGTTTACTGTTTACTGATTACACTTTTATTGAACGAATTTGATTACTTTTAAAATTATAATTTATTCCGCTCTGATCCACACTATTTACACATTTTTGGGACAGTCGGTACGAAAATATGTGCACGGTTTTTATTAGAATTAATCCGTTCGGTAGTATTTAAGGAACTTGCTGAATGAAAGCCAGAGTTAGCATCAGTTTTAAACCATGTTTTATAATGAGGGAGTAAAAGTCCACATTAATTAATTAACAAATACCGGAAAGGTGCTAGTATAGAAAAGAAACGGAACGGACCATGTCAAAGGACCGATGAACGGAGAGAGTTTTGGAACGACAACATTCCAATCCAAATACTGCTCAAGGTTTTGGCTTAGGTTTTACAGCCGGCCGCCTGCCTGACACCAATCCTCTTTGGGTATCAATAAAGAATTAGTGTAATTAATATTCAACGTAAATAATTTTTTAACTTTAAAATTCAGTAGGAGCAAGATCACTGCAATAACTTAACCTTTTGAGTTTAATATTAGTTTCAGGACATTATAGATAGATAGATTGTGCTAGCCAAAAAAAACACCATTACCCAAATCGCTCAAACACCAAATAAATCTTTTAACTATAAAACCGTGAAGCAACTTTTATCCCTGATTGGAATCAGCTGGCTATGACGTCAAAGGGGGCGTGTCCCGTGGAAATAGGTCACCAGCGTCATCACACGGCGAATGCACATCACAATTATAGCGACAGACAACTTTAGCCCGTAATACCAGGGAGCAGGATGCAATGTTGAGTGGCATGTACAATCCGCATGCCCGTCGTACGTACAAAATGGAAAATTAAAAAGTCAAATCCGTGGACATCGATTGTGGCTATGAATAAATTTGGTTTAATAATAATTTTATAGGATGAGCTTGGTCTGTTCCGGGATGCCTAAGTCTAGACCTAGGTACGGGTCACTGACCTTCCTGAATCTCTTTTATCAAAGAAATATAAATAAAAGCTATGATAGCTAAGCTATAATTCATATTCATATTATAGATTATTATATAAATCACTATTCGATTTTTAATTTCAATATTATAAATGTTAGTAAAATTATTTTAAATAATAAAGTACAAACAGTAATAAAAAAATATTTCAATTTACTTTAAAAGTAATTTTGTTTAAAAAAATAACGTCTAAAAAATAATAAAATAAAAAGCCTCTTTATTACCATATTAGTTTACAAAAATATTTTTGAGAACTTAGTGTCTAATTTAGTAATCGTTATATTATTGTCTTAGTATTAGTTTTAATACATTAAATATGGTCCCCTGATAGGGTAAAGGCCTCCTCCATCTCTTTCCATTTTTCTCTGTCTGTGGCTTTTTCCATCCAGTCCTTTCCTGATACACATACCAAGTCATCGGCCCAACGCTTATTTGGTCTTCCCACCTTTCTCTTGCCTGGGTCCTTTCCATTTTATAATTCTTAGTGACCATCTGTCATCGATGAGGCGACAAAGGTGGCCAGCCCAGCGCCATTTTAGCTTTAAGGCACATATTAGAGCGTCTGTTTGTTTGGTTTGGCGTCGCAAATAGTCACTTTTTATTTTATGAATGTTTCTGACTTTAAGTATGCTTCTTTCCATTGCCCTCTGTGTTGTTTTGATTTTTGATTTTACTCTGTTTGTAAATACCCAGCACTGGCAGCCGTACAGTAAACTTGGCAGAAGACATGTATCCATCACAACTTTCTTAGTGCTTAGAGAGTAGTTTCCTTTCAAAATTTCTTTAAGGGACCAGAACTTCCTCCAAGCTATATTAATCCGTCTATCGATTTCTCAGACAGAACCTGTGCATGTGAATGACACCTCCTTTCCGAGGTAAATGTACTTGTCTACATATTCTATGTTATTGCCTGCTACCATTATAGGGTTCTTGCTACTGTTTGTCATAATCTTTGTTTTATTTTTATTCATTTTTAATCCTATGTTGCAGCTTTCCTTATCTAATGATAATAGCATTTCTTGTAGATCCAGAGGCGTTTCAGCAAAAACAGCAATATCATCAGCAAACCTTAATTGACTCAGATAGTTACTTCCAATTCTGATGCCTTTGTGTTTCCAGTCTAACTTTCTGAAGATGGTTTCGAGGACTGCAATGAAAAGTTTAGGAGATATAGGATCTCCTTGTCTGACACCTCTTTCAATTGTAAATTCTCTGCCTCTTCTTTCCAGTTTCACCTTGCTTGTACTGTTATTGTAGATATTTTTCAGGACATTAATGTATTTTGGATTGATTTGTAACATTTTTAAAGCATTCCAAATTGAAATATGACTGATACTATCAAATGCCTTGCTGTAGTCAATAAAGGCTATGTATAATGGTTTGTTGAATTCTTTGAACTTTTCTATAATTATTTCTAGAACATGCATGTGGTCAGTAGTGCTGAACTTTGAGCGGAATCCAGCTTGTTCCATCGGTTGTGCAGCGTCTATCTTTGGTGTTAGTCTTTTCAACAGTAATGATGAGAAGAGTTTGTAAGTGCTGGTTAGAAGACTGATTAGTCGATAATTGCCTATGTCTAACGGGTTTCCTTTTTTGTAGATAAGTATGATGTCTGATTTGCACCACTGTTCTGGAATTTGTTCTGTTTCTAGGACCAGGTTGAATAGTCGTGTAATGTGTGGAACTAGTACAGTTTCTCCTGCTGTCAATGCTTCGTTTGTAACGCCGTCTGGTCCTGGACTTTTTTCTTATTTTTGCCTTATTTGGTTCAAAACTTCACGCTCAGTTATTTCGTCTATGATTTCGCATTCAGTTTCCATATTTATCTCTTCAGTCTCATCTTCTTCTCTTTTTTTGTAAAGATCTTTGTAGAAAAGGGTGGCAACGTCTAAAATATCTTCCCTTGATTTCATAATTTTTGATTTGTGTTCAACTTTTTCAATCCATGTTTTATGCAAGTTTAACCCCTTGAATGCTCTCTTTGTGCTTTTAAATTTTGTGAGGTTCCTTTCAATCACACCATGTCGATATTTGTTATAGTCTTCTCTTATAGATTTTTTTGTTTCTTTAAGAAGTTTGCTTAGTTCCGCTTTTGTAGCTCTGTCTTTATTCTTTTGTTTTATTAGTTCTGTGCGTCTATTTATAAGTTGCTGTTTAGTAGTGCTGAATATTTTGTATTTTTTCCTCTTTGTGTTGTCTTTATTTATTCTTAAACTGTCTCTGATAGCCTTTTCTATATTGTTGATAGATTTAAGTTGTCTAGGTATTTTTCAATTTCTTCCTTGGATTTTGGTGTTTTTGGAACAGACTCAAAGTGTTTCCTACTTTTTCTTGGGTGACTGGGAAGAAGTGTTGCTCGAACTATTCTGTGATCTGATGGGAATCTTACATTTTTCAGGATTTCTATGTTTGTTATCGATCTCGGTTTATTTGTCATTATGAAATCAATTTCGTTTTTAACTTTCTGATTTGGAGAGATCCACATCCATCTTTGGTTTTCTTTATCCAGAAGAATGTATTCATTATCGAGAGTTTATGTTCGAGAGCGTAGCTTATCAGTCGTTCCCCTCTTTCGTTCCGCTGTCCAAACCCATATAAGCCCATTATGGGGTGTTTTTCCTTTTTAGGTTGCCCAATTTCGGCATTGAAATCTCCTATTACTAGAACTGTTCCCCTTTCGTTAATTATGTCGTGTGCTTTATTTATATCATTGTAAAATCGTTCAATATCGTCATCACATGCGGTGTCGGTGGGCGCATAGGTCTGAATTATTGAAATCCGCTCATTCCCAAACTTCAATGACAGAACAGCTACTCTTTCCGAGATCCCTGAGAAGTTTATTATATTATCTTTTAGGTTTAATTATCTTTTAAAATAACGTCTATGAATATTCAATTCACATACAAAAGAAGTGCTATTTAAAATAATTTTATAACATCACATCCTTCTAGCCTAATTTGATTCTTGCCAAATTAATATAAAAAAATAAAGAATAATTTATTTTGAACTTTTTTCTAACCACCAAAATCTTTATATAAATCACGCCTAGATCCTTAGATTCAATTTCAAAAATAACCCTGTTAAGAGGATTGTGAAGTGCCAATACGCGGTGCGAGTGAAAATCGGTCGCCATAATAATAATGTTAACAGCATTATTGTGTTCGGACAATGTGTGATAAGATAGCCCTCCCTTCTGTGATTGAGGGTTCCAAGTAAAGCTCGATTCCATCTTCGGCCCTTATCGTTACTTCATCAGGTGAGATGAAGGGCAAGAGCTTCCCTGCTAACACAAAAAAAACTTAACAAAATGAGAATTTTATACATCATAATTTCAAGCCGAGTGGTGACGGCAGAGTAGAATACAACTGTCACCTCCCCAAATCTCTCCCGTGGGCGTCGTACAAGGCGACTAAGGATAAATCAGTGATGGGGAATGGGCAGCAGCGTTCCTCTTATACCTACCACCTAGCAATGTACTGCGACTTTTGTGCCCGATAAATGGCAATAGGCTCGCCACCTATTACATGGGACCTAACTAATTGGCGAAACGTGGGTGCTAATTCACCTCTGTCTACCCCTTCGGGGATATAGGCGTGATTTATGTATGTATGTATGTATCATTTCAATAATCGTAATCAAAGTCTGTAATGTGGGGTTGCTTAACAAAAACTCTAGCTCTAATTTCAGAGCGTAATTGCAGAGTTCTGACAGAATCCCAATCATAGAGGAACATCTTAAAAAACCTCTCATAAATACTCTCCGAAAATATCCGCCATCCGTAAGATGGAGTGCCCCACCGAGCCTGGCCCCAGGGGGGGGAGGCGTAATTAATGAGCCCGTGTTAATTAATTAACTCTTTAACCTAACCGATCCTAGCATTAACGTGTGAATAATTTATCTGTGCACCCAGTCGGCCAGGTTTTTTGTCTGTGCTAGTGAAATTGGATAAGGGAAACCGGACGGACATGAAATACCGTTTTTCTTTCATGCTTGACATCTTTCATCTCATCGTACACACGTAAATCTGGGGCTGCAGTCTCGACATACATAACGACCACTTATCGATCGTTTTCGTATCGAAAACAAATTTCAAAACAACGATTTCAATTGACAACTTATCGGGCAGTCACAAAAACTCGATTATCAATAGAAATCGTTATTATGACATTATTTTGTTTTCGATACGATAGCGAATAAAATCGATAGTTGAACTGTCGACGAGACTAGCAAAAGTCGATATATTTTATTGTTTTGAATTTATCAACCGAAAACGATCGATGAGCGGTCGTTTTAGTATGTCGAGACTGCAGCCAGCTTATGTTAGAACCCGTGCAATAGGACGCGAAAGATACTTTGAATTCTAATAAATAATCTTTGTGAAACGGTTTTGTTTGCTGATGATACCTCTTTAATTTTTAAAGTAAAGAGAGGACTCTGTGACTTTGACGATGTAAATAACGCCGTTTCGAAGGTATTACATTGGTTCACAACTAATAACCTATTACTAAATACCAATAAGACGAAGTGTGTCAAATTCACACTTCCAAACGTAAGGCAGGTTAGCACCAATTTAAAAATTAATAATGAAATAATTCAGTGTACAGATGCTACTGTTTTCTTGGGAATCACCCTCGATTCCAAACTGCAGTGGTACCCAGATATTTCAGCGCTCTCAGAGAGGCTTAGCTCAGCAGCATACGCTGTTAAAAAAATAAGACTATTGACAAATGTCGAGACGGCAAGGCTAGTGTACTTTAGTTATTTCCATAGTGTTATGTCATATGGCATGTTGTTATGGGGCTCAGCGTCCGATATTAATGATATATTTGTAATACAGAAAAGGGCAATACGTGCCATATTCACACTTAAACAAAGGGACTCGTTAAGAGAATTATTTAAGGAAATAAATATTTTAACTGTAGCTGATATTTATGATAATATTCTATATGTTTATAAAAATTCTAATCAATTTGTTAAAGTTGGTGATACCCATAAATATAGTACCAGGCATAAAAGTAGACTAGCCTTTCCTCAATTCCGTCTGCATAAAACTGGTCGTTCTTTCTTGGGGAAATGTATACAATTATACAACAAAATCCCACGATCTTTAACGGAACTCCCTTATCTTAAATTTCAAAGCCAAATTAAACAAAGACTAGTGAAAAAGGGATATTATACGGCTATAGACTACATAAACTATAAAGATGCGTGGATATAGATTTTGTATTTTTTTCGTTTCCAGTGTTTAACGTTATTTCTTTGACGATTCATGAGTGTATGTAATCATACCTTATATGAATAAACTATATTTTCATTTTTCATTTTCATTTTCATTTCAATAAGTAATTTATTGCTAATTAATTTCATACAATAGTCTTATAAAATACATACTATGTAGGTTCACAACTTAGCTACCCTTTACTTACTATTAGATTTTAATTTTAACATTATATAAATGTTAGAAAAATTAGTACAAAGATTTTGGTGGTTAGAAAAAGAATTTCGAAAAATTATGATCTTGAGGCGGGAATCGAACCCGCGTTGAATCAATTTCGGCAAGTTAATTACTGTCTTGGGTGGCCGAGCGGTCAGGCACCTGCCCGGATAGCAGCGGACGCGGGTTCGATTCGCGCCTCAAGATCATAATTTTCGAAATTCTTTTTCTAACCACCAAAATCTTTGTACCCTTTACTTACCGATAAAACCTCGAAAGAGGAAAATTACTGAGGGAGAGGGCTTACAGCTATAAAAACTTTCTTTGGCCGTAAGTATATATATATTTTTCAACCTTCTATTTTCTTTTCATCTTGCTCCACTCGCCTCGGATCTTCTCGTGTGATGCTGAAGACGTACCAGACACTCTGCTAGGGTGCTCTAAGTATTGTCTTACTTGGAGCACCCCAATAGAGGGTACGGTAACCGCTCACTTTTCGTAACCTACACGGCCTGCGACTTTGTCTAAAGGTCTTTGCCCACTACACCGTACCATACCATGACTGTAACCTTACCGGCTTATGCAATAAAACATTCTTCCATACAATTTATATGAACCAACGCCTACTGGACCATTCCGTCAACGGCCATGCACGCAGCATACCGTCACTGAATCAGAGTCGAATAGTTTTCCGGTGCAGATACGCTCCGTGCATGGCCGTAGAAGGAACGGCCTAGTAGGCAGAGACTTTGAATCTAAATAACTTAAATATCTAACAAAGACGCAGGCAGCTATATAAAAGAAAATTTGTTAAAATTGATTAAAATTATCAATTCGACGTAAAACTGTACAGACGCTTAATGATGACACAACAACAAAAACACAGTAACGAATCAACACGATTAAAGTTAGGTATCTAAATTACTGAAACTTTTGTGACATTATTTTTCTCTTGTAAAGAAAAAAAGGTCGGTAAATTTTCAGAATATCAGCTTTCTGGGTCAGGACATGATTTTCCGAAATTTTACTTACCCACTTTTCTTTGTTTGTTCTTCTTCTGCTCTTCACTTACTACATTAGAGATCTTCCACGAAGTCTTCTCTCTCTTGCTGATGCTGAAGACGTCCCACACACTCTACTAGGGTGCTCCATGTATTCTTACATGGAGCACCCCAATAGAGGATGTGGCAATTGCTCGTTCTTCTCTGTTTCTTCAGCGAAGACACAGTATACCCAGAACAGTAGTTTATCTGCGGCCTGTCGGCGAGTTATTAGCCTAGCTTGCGTTCATGCTAAGGTTGTAACTGTAGTTTGACATAATCGTGCGGGGCGGTGGCGGGGACGGGGCGTTGGCGGGGGTAAGTGATGCGGGGGGAAGGGAAAACTTTCTCCTCCCCGCATCGCTCGCCCACGCTAGCATCTAGAGAGCCCCGTCCCCGCCACCGTCTCGTACCGCAGGGGGGTCGCGCACGAAGTTGTCGGACTATAAAGCGGCGGCTGCAAGCGCGTATATAATAATAGCGAGCGAACGTGCAATAACCAATAACGCGCGATCACACCGAACCCTTATGCCCGTATTTTATGTCAATGTGGGCGTCAAAGTGCGTGCCTACACGGCGCCGAGTACGAAAGCCCACATTCTAATGGACAGCGGCCAGTTTGTATGAATACGTTTTACTGTTCTGTGTATACTGTGGCGAAGGGCAGCATCAATTGGGGGTCTTCTTTATCTTCTCTTCTCTTCTTCGTTGAATAGCATTTCCAACCAGAGTAGATGTACAGCGATGGTTGATATCGTTGTACATCTAGTCTTGTCAAAAATAGAAGGGGCTTCTTTAAATCTTCTTGGAAATTTTAAACTTTTATGTGATGTTTCTGTTGAAATCAATTTGGAATACATAACGGCAACTCAGTCTTAAGTTCTACTAACCAAACATGTAACAACTTTATTGAACACTTAGAAAGCAAATAAATGTTTGATTTGATTTGAATTTTGCCCTTGTATTGAGTGTGAATTTTTTTCTCCGAGGTCCTCTTGGTCTGTTGAATAGCATTTCCAACCAGATTAGATATACAGCGATGTTTGATATCGTTGTATATCTAGTCTTGTCAAAAATATAAAAGTGTTCTTGGAAATCTGTCCTGTGTAATTGGTGTGAAAAAGTTGCATTCGAAATTTGTTCGCGTCGTGTCTATTGAAAAAGCCAAGACTCGATTCTATACAAAACAAATTCATAAACAAACACGACTTAAAACAAAACAATAAGATAATAAAAAAATCAAATACTTCAATGATAACTAACTGCCGCACTCAGAGACGTCAAATAACGTTAATGAGTACTTAATGTCAATAAATGACAATTCTAAACTAGTCGCTATTTTTGCCGGGTCTATGGTCTTGATTTTAATGAGATTTTTTTAACATTACCTGCCGCACTCAGAGACGTCAAATAACTTTAATGAGTACCTAATGTCAAAAAATTTCAATTAAATCTAGACCCAGCAAGAATAGCGACTAGTTTTGAATTGTCATTTTTTGACATTAAGTACTCATTATCGTTATTTGACGTCTCTGAGTGCGGCAGTAAGTACTCAATAAAGTTATTTGACGTCTCTGAGTGCGGCAGTTAGTGTCATACAATGTATAGGTCTTACAAAATACATACAATGTGGCTTCACAACTAAGCTACCCTTTACATACATATATAAATCACGCCTCTATCCCCGAAGGGGTAGGCAGAGGTGAATTAACACCCTCGTTTCGCCAATTGTAGCCCATGTAATAATAGGTGGCGAACCTATTGCCATTTATCGAGCACAAAAGTCGCAGTACATTGATAGGTGGTATAAAAGGAACACTGCTGCCCATTCCTCATCATTGTTTTAATGTTTAGTTTTTTCCTGCTCCTCCTTGTACGACGCCCACTGTAGAGATGGGGGTGGTGACAATTGAATTCTGCTGTGCCGTCATCACACGGCATTCTACGTGCCGTGTGGTGACGGCAAACTAGAATAGGTACAATTATTGTCACCACCTTAATAAATCTTTTCCGCGGGTGTCGTACAAGGCGACTAAGAGTTAAAACAATGATGAGGAAATGGGCAGCGTTCCTCTTATAACACCAATCAATGTACTGCAACTTTTGTGCTCGTGCTCGATAAATGACAATAGGCTCGCCACCTATTACATGGGACCTAAAATTATTGGCGAAACGTGGGTACTAATTCACCACTGCCTACCCCTTCGGGGATATATGCGTGATTTATGTATGTATGTAAAACCTCAAAAGAGGGAGATTACTGAGGGAGAGGTAATCACTTACAGATAAAAACTCTCCTTGACCATACATACATAAATCACGCCCATATCCCCGAAGGGGTAGGCAGAGGTGAACTAGCACCCACGCTTCGCCAACTATGCGAGGTCCCATGTAATAGGTGGCGAGCCTATTGCCATATCGGGCACAAAAGTCGCAGTACATTGCTATTGCTAGGTGGTATAAGAGGAACGCTGCTGCCCATTCCTCATCACTGATTTATCCCTAGTCGCCTTGTACGACACCCACGGGAGAGATTTGGGGTGGTGACAATTGTATTCTACTCTGCTGTCACCACACGGCGGCCCTTCAGCTTGATTTATACATATTATGTCACGCCTTTCTCCCTCAGGGGTAGGCAGAGATCACTTCTTTCCGCTTGCTACGATCCTTACATACTTCTTTCGCTTCATCCAATCTCATCAATCTCTTCATGCATGCCCGTCGGCTTCGGGTACTCTTGATCTGGCCCAATATTACAGTATAGAAGTTTAAATTACATGGTTACGAAAACTAGAACCAACCCAAAACTAGAACCAATCCACATGTTAGTTTCGAGATATATATTTACATAACATACCTACCGGGACCTAACATAACTGGCGAAACGTGGGTGCTAGTTCACCTCTGCCTACCCCTTCGGGGATATAGGCGTGATTTATGTATGTATGTATGTATATTTAGATTTTTTAGTGGTGTGGTTAGTTTGGTGTTGGTACCCAAGGCGACAGATTTTCTTTCCTTAGACTCGATGTAGGTCGATGACATTTTTTGAGTGCCTATAGTAAATATAATATTTTTTTTTTTTACAATCACACCTATCATCTAGCCCAAAATAAGTAGCCTAAGCACTTGTGTTATGGATACTAGATGACGGACATATTTTTAATATAATTATGTACATAAATGTTGAAAATATACTACATAAACATAAACACAACCGTGACTCGGGAACAAACATTTGTGGTCATCACAAAGTTTGCCCCTACCAGGATTCGAACCCGGGACCTCTTGGCCAATACCCAGCAATCTGAGCATTCGACCAAGGCGGCCGTCTATATAGTAATGACACAATAGGGCTGTTATCTGTGTGTGTAACTCATTTTCGAGCCAAGTGTGGGTTGGTTCTTGTTTGCATAACTACGTCCTTTATCTGCCCATTCTCAGCCGCACCGACAAGGTCACTAAGTAACGCCAATGTGACACTGTTGCAGAGACCGTAAACCCTCTACGTGGGGCTGCATTGCGGTCGCCTGTCATAATGCACTATTATTACGTTACTGCACGTTAAAAATTTATGCGACGAGCTCAATACGACACTTTATGGGCGAGTTTGGCTTATCTCTGCGACATTTGACGATATCGAGCCGCTTATGATGACGTCTATTTGGATATTTTATATTATAAAATATAGAAACTATAGGCCGTGTGGTGACGGCAGATTAGAATACAATTGTCACCACCCCAAATCTCTCCCGTGGGTGTCGTACACCCCACATTTAATTATACATATATTTTTTTATATGTTGTAAAAAATAGTCATTTGAGGAAGTAGGACAATATAATCTGTAGGGGAAGGGGGCTCAAAGCGGGCATATTGCATAAGATGGTCACTTTTGGGTGTAAAATTTTTTCCATCCATCTATGGGAACAGATGGGAACTTCAATAACCACATGTCTGTTCAAGGCAGCAGACATAAGGTTAATGGGTATATATTATCGGTTTTTAACATGGTATTCTACACGAGAGTGCCCACTTTAGGTATACCCGCTTGGGACCCCTTCCCCTTAATCAAATTACGTGGATCATCAAGAAAAACAACCAAGCTCGCCAAAAAAGTCCCAATATCATCTGTATTTAAAAAAACAGTCGTTTGAGCAAGGACGACACTATAATCTGTGCCCGTTCAAATTTAAGAAGCAAACTCCCTAACAAGGTCCATTCGCTTTCCGGAGTTTTAATACGAAAATGACAAGGGAAAGAAACTTCCTTGGGGTGTTTTTGCAGTGTTTTAAGCCTTGCTTGGATGATGTTGTATATTTTCTTTGTTTAGAGCGTCTCGGAGGACTTATAAATTTTTTTTAGTAAAGTTACGTTCAGAGAAATTTCGTAAATTCTTTGAGCTTCAATTTGCTTTTAGAGTTAGTGCTTTTGTAGTGTAAAATTGTCGCGAAACTTTATAGTAGGTATTGCTATTTTTTAATCTATCAATATTGACTAGTATATGTAAATTATAATAATAAATAAGTAGTGCAATAAATTTAGTGTGGTGTTTTCCCAACACTATTGAAACCACAGATGTATCAATATATTGAAACGAAGTAAAAAAAAATCACATCAACCTAAATTTTGTAGGTCAATCGGACAGTTTTGTACTATTAGGGAGTGTAAGGACCAAGCGTAAGCAGCGATGAGTAATAGGAAATGTATAATTCTAGATGGCAATAGGCCCGCCCCGTATTACATGGGACCTAACATTACCGAAACGTTAGTTCACGTCTGCCTACCCCTTCCGGCGTCACATAAGTATGTGGTTACGTATATAATAGTAATTTTATTTCAAACTAGCTAACCCGGCATAGGTACGTTGTAATGCCATATAAATTAAGCCGTATCCATTGTTACGATTTCGTGCTTTCATGCCCAAACACCGTACCGAACGGACGAACGTCAAATGTTTGACAGGAAAGCGGTTTATATGGGAAAATTTAATTGTTGTTTTTACTTATTTCCCTCGCAATTTTTCCATATTTTGTTACCTTTTATGCCTTGCCTGGCCTAAAACAATCATTTTAAAACCAAAATCAGCTTAATCGGCCCAGCCGTTCTCGAGTTTTAGCGAGACAAACGCACAGCAAACTAATTTTTATATTTATATTATTCTACATAATTTCCATATGGGAGATTTGATCTACTTCTGCCCTTCAAGCCAACAGACGGTCTGGGTTGGTATTAGCGCAACATGACATGCGATAAAACGAAAGAACTTGGTCGTTGCATTACTTATAAGATTGCGACAAAGTTGCGCAATTCAAGGGTTTAACTGCCGCGGGCAATTTGAAAGAAAAATGACTTGGCGCTTCACAAAGTTGCAGAACTGACATTACTGTTAACCCTATTCCATTGGAAGGTTATTTTCTCTTGAAAACTGACTTTGTTTTACGTTTGTACATTCTACAGCATGTCAGGCTGTGAGAAATTAATAATTACAAGAAAACTCGGAATACCGTTGCGTGTTTAGCATGTATATTTTATAAAGACAATTGCAAAAAAAAGCAAAAACAGAAAGGTGATATTCTTTTTCTTAATGAATGGCCATAACAAAAAAGGAGTTTTTAACATTGGCTATCACAAAATGTCAAATTTTTCACAATTTACTCTGTGGTTTATTACAAACAAATTAGGGTTGACAATCGATCGAAGAATTTTGACAGCTTTGGGTAGTCTGAAGTGCCATTGACGTACCAATAGCAATTGATTGATTCTCACCTGACGCATGTGCCGTGTGGTGACGGCAGAGTAGAATATAATTGTCACCACCCCAAATCTCCCCCGTGGGTGTCGTACAAGGCGACTAAGGATAAATCAGTGATGAGGAATGGCCAGCAGCATTCCTCTGATACCTACCACCTAGCAAAGTAACGCGACTATTGTGCCCGGGCTCGCCACCTATTACATGGGACCTAGCATTATTGGCGAAGCGTGGGTGCTAGTTCACCTCTGCCTACCCCTTCGGGGATATTGGCGTGAATTATGTATGTATGTATGCACCTGACGCTATACTTTGACCTGCGGCTTATTTCATCGCAAAGTGAAAATTAAATATTCGGTTCTGTTGCGAACCTCTTTTTAGGTTATTGGGCTACAACACGTTTCAAAATTATTGAAGTTTTTATTTAAACACTAGTCTCTGCCTACTGCCTAGTTAAATAGGAAGGGAAGTCGGGATGGCGGAGATGAGTGTTGACTAGTTGTGAAGGGGGCCCGTAAATCTATACTTATGGGTTACAACTTTGGCCGTGTGGTGACGGCAGAGTAGAATACAATTGTCACCACCCCAAATCTCGAAATAAATCAGTGATGAGGAATGGGCAGCAGCGTTCCTCTTATACCTACCACCTAGCAAAGTAACGCGACTTTTGTGCCCGATAAATGGCAATAGGCTTTCCACCTATTACATGGGACCTAGCCTAATTGGCGAAGCGTGGGTGCTAGTTCACCTCTGCCTACCCCTTCGGGGATATAGGTGTGTATTATGAATGTATGTAAGTCCCAGGCGCTGCCACTGACTTGCTTATCTGCCCTACTAACCCCCGAATACAGAAACGCTACTCAATTTTGAGCACTACTTATAAAGTTAAGTGGACAATACCTGTCAGAATTTGTATGGAATAGCGACAATTTTGACGATACTTAAACAGGACTCAAACTTTGAGTAGCGTTTCTGTATTCGGCGGTAAGGACCCGGCACCCAAACGGGGAATCCATGGAATGCGAGAGTTATCGCCTCTCTACTAAATGTAAGAAAAGTTATTAGAAGCAAAAAAGGTCAGAAAATTATTATCTACTTATGCGGGCAATAAAAATGTACTAACATAATAATCATGAATTCTTTTTTTATTTTATTTATTTCATAATTAATAAATTTTTTTTTTTTACACTCACACCTATCATCTAGCCCAAAGTAAGTAGCCTAAGCACTTGTGTTATGGATACTAGATGATGGACATATTTTTAATATAATTATGTATATAAATGTTGAAAATATACTACATAAACATATTCACAACCATGACTCGGAAAAAAACATTTGTGGTTGTCACAAAGTTTACCCCTACCAGGATTCGAACCCGGGACCTCTTGTCCAATACCCAGCAATCTGAGCATTCGACCAAGGCGGCCGTTAGTCACAATTGCGTTACATGTTACTTAGTGACTATGTTATATAATAGATTATACAAATGTACATACATAATACAAGTGTGTTCGAACATTAAAAAAACATTACGAAAAAATAAAGAAATTAGAAAAATTTGGAATGTAATTATTGTTTTGATGCCGGAAATAACATTCGAACTTTTCAGACTTATTTTTCTTTGTAACATAATAATGTTCAACCTTAGAGCTTACTTTTTGGTAATGAACTTTATGTGATAACCACGATAGCCCGATATACAAGGTGTTTGGTACATGGTATATCGAGCCGGCACCTGCCCATGTAAACATAGTCATATAAATACTATGGTAATAGTAAAAATTCTACAAATATCTTAAATTTTTCATACATTTTGTTTTACTGATCGAACTATTTATTTTATGGAGAATTCAAATTTTCTTTTACAAATTAATTATATTTGGTATCACCATAGTATGTATATGACCATGATAGCATGGGTAGGTGCCGGCTTGATATACCACGTATAGATTTGACCGAGTGGTGACGGCAGAGTAGAATACAATTGTCACCACCCCAAATCTCTCCCGTGGCTGTCGTACAAGGCGACTATGGATAAACATTGATAAGGAATGGGTAGCAGCGTTCCATGGGACCTTACATGGGACATGGAATATTATTGGCGAAACGTGGGTGCTAGTTCACCTCTGCCTGCCCCTTCGAGATCGCTTTGAGAATTAGGATTGTCGGTCAAAGATGTGTAATCAAAAATTATCTCGAGTTATGCTCCGGAAGGCACGTTAAGCCGTTGTTTCCGGCTGTATCTGCACAGGGCCAGCGTGGTAGGTTATGGCTCACTCTCCATATTATTCTACTAGTGGACGCCCGCGGCTTCGCTCGCGTTAATGTGGGTTATTATATAGAGCATTTAGCCTACTTCGATAAATGGGCTATCCAACACAAAAATAAATTTTTCTATTTGAGTCAGTAGTTCCTGAGATTAGCGCGTTTAACCAAACAAACAAACTCTTCAGCTTCATAATATTAGTATACATTCATAAGAAAGGCCTGTGTGCCAGCAGTGGGACATAAGGGCTGGGGATGATGCACGTATTAAGCCCAAGCTTTATCGAAATTGGGACTTAAAAGAGTTATAACAATATTATTGGTAACAGCATTCTTATATAATTTTATCACCACTTAGCAATATACTGCTATTTACGTCGCCGATAGACATACCTAACACAATTGGCGAAACGTGGGTGTTAAGTTAATACACTTCCGCCTACTCATTGGGGGATAAACAGGCATGAGTAGGTTAAAATTGGGGCACCTGGATCAAAAAAGATCCAGGCACCCCAATTTTAATCTATTATTTATTCATGTTTTCATATATTCAATGTTCATCACTCGACTCTTTCGAGTAATGAAAAGTGAATAGTACGCACCATGCGAGGTCGTTGACAACTACTTAATCTATTTTATGTTGTATCTTACATATGTTGCAGCATACCGCCACCCCTCCGTTACGGTATTTTCTCTATGTGTTTATTCATGTTTTCAACTATTTTTTTTAAGTATCCATAAATAATGAACTTACTCGAAAGGAGTTTTCAGTTTTCACTCATGCCATCAGAAATCAAATTTAAATCAGTCTTTTAATCGGAGATCCAGGTACCCCAATTTTCACTATTCGTTTATTCATGTTTTCTGCTATTCAATTTGTTAATCTTTTTTAATTATATATTTAATTCGATTAAAAAAATAACACCTAGTATTTGACAATAATTATTAAGTTAAAATAGGTATTGAACAGGAATAAAACCAAACAAAATATTAAGTAAATAGAAATTTATTGGTAACATAATATTTTTTTTTACAAAACATATATATCTAGTTAATATTTTAACTAAAAACTGAAAGCAACATCTAAGACTAGTCTATTAATATTTACAATTATCATACAATTCTATTAATTTCATTGATATTAAATTTCAGTGATTCTTAAAAGTAAA
Source organism: Cataclysta lemnata (assembly GCA_963931975.1). Classification (NCBI taxonomy): domain Eukaryota; kingdom Metazoa; phylum Arthropoda; class Insecta; order Lepidoptera; family Crambidae; genus Cataclysta; species Cataclysta lemnata. Next base: position 8,526,899 of record OZ008363.1, read on the forward strand.
AACATTGTTTTCTCTACACCACTTATCCAAACAAAATACATTTTTTAGGGCACATACGTTATTATGATGTATACAGCTCATAATATCCATCGAAGTTGAATATTTCTCATACAGTGTTAATAAACTAGGACAATTTTTATCTTCTAAGTTATGTACGTTATTGTTATTAAATATATCTTTTATCCATAAAACTTTTTCATTGCCCTTAGTTAGTATACATTTATTGTTAAAAAAATTGCCTGTAATGTTTTTAATATTAAAATAAGGTATACATCCTTCATTCCAATAAATTCCTCTATTTTTTTCAATCCAGGCTACTTGCAAGCGTTCTTTTTTTGTTAATTCATAAAATGGGTATGGTGGTTTTATTAACCACACAAAGATTCGACTATTCCAGAGTATTGCTATTTCTTTTGCTATAAAATGGTTTTGCTTGTCTTTAAATCCTTGTACATCCACTATCACATTCATGATAATTTTCTTACAATATTACTGAGCGGTTTGTATTCAAATAGACGGTCATTTATAATCAGACAATAAGCAGTTGTATTATCTGGTATATCTTCTGAACATTCGATTTCTATCCGAACATCAACGGATCCAGTTTTTAGTGAGTCGTTTTGTCTTGAGCAATCGATCACAAACAACGGAGCTTTTTCTTTGAACTGAACAAAGTCAAGCAACGGATCAACACCGTCGTTGTAATACGACTGACGAAAGTTAGCATACATTTCGTATAATATACTGTATTTATTTTGATCAAATTTCAGATTTAGTGAGTCATACGGAAAGTATTGTGAATTCAAAAATAATTTAAGGTTAGTTACTTTACAATGATCGAACTCTGCATAGCTTTTAGCTTTATCACATTTTCTGTTAGTTTGTAAGCAAAAAATCACATATCTTGGTTTTTCCAACTGAGACGCCGTTTTGATCGACCATGAATGTTTTGCGGTTTTTGGTAAGAACGGATATTCATACAAATCCCAATTCCTGAATGCTATCTGTACAGGACGATCCTTTTCTAAATATTTAAGTAATAACAATTTATTACGATCAGAAACTTTTATATGTGGAACACGCCACTGAACTTTTTGAATTTCTATTTCGATACTATCATTACCTTCCATTATCGCACAGTTTGAAATGGAATTACTTCTTTGTAATATAAGTTCATGTCTGCAATTTATGACTATTTTAGAATAGTCTTCTGCAAAACCTAATATTTTATTTAATGGTATAATGACACTAAAATATCCCACTTTCAGAGTTGTACCTTTCATATTCCATCCCCAAACTGCTGCAGCTTTGTTTTCACCTTCATTCATAGATATATAGGACTTTATAGTGCTAGTAATTCCTGCATTTTTAGTACGATCGATTTCAACACCATTTAATTCATAACGAATATCTTGAAACAAATATGACATTGGGTTGTTAATAAACTTAACATCTTTTTTAACCACTTTTCCTAAGGAGTCTTTCGAAGTCACGTTGGCATAGCCTTCTATGTAAATAGAACTACCTGAAGGTAGTACGTAAACGTCTTGTTGATGGATAGGTATTCTTATTTCATCATTGTCTTTAAAGCTGTTATTATATGGATTATAATTATGGATTTCATAGCTTTCGATTGAGTTATCTTGACACGGTATATCACTGATTTGCAACATTATGTAATTTAAACCCAAGTTCTTGTAAAAACCTTCTATTCGCTGTAGTAATATTTTTTGTTTTTTCTACTCGGACACGTCTGACGTGTTTCGATATTGGGAGTGTAATATTGCATACTCTTTTTGGAGTAGGATATTTATTGAATATTAACATGTTACTATGTCAGGCGATAAAATATAAATCAGGATATATTTAGTATCAATACGTAGAGCAATAAAAATAATTAGTTTAGTACACAATAATATCTTATAGCTCCTTTCGCAATCGCTGGATGAATGTACCTATGCTATTAAAGTTGTCATATTATATATGTATCCGAATCAAAGTAATGAAAGCAAATTAAGCGATTAACTGCTTTTTTTTTTTTGTAAATTATGTCTTCTTTTCTCCCAAAATGACATTAGAAATTTTAAGCATAAATGACCGCAGTTAAATAAATGTTTTTTTTGTAAATTGTTGTAATTATAATGTATGTTACTTCCCATGTATTTTATCAATTCTTTTGGTGGTTTTAAGTTACCATAACTATCAAAATATTCGATATAATCTTCACATTTTGCATAGGCTACCCAATGAGTACCAGAGTTCTCGGAGGTATCAAGATTAATGACACCACATTCCATTGGGAAAGGTTTTTGCGATAATTCATCTCTCATAAATACACCTCGAAAAAAAGGGATATTATACGAGTGCTTTATAATATCAATATTAGTTAAAGCTCTCCTGGGTAGCCTACAATTCAGTTTTTTTTCTTTGAAACAAAAATCCCTAATCCATCTTTATATGGCTTCAGATGTAAACCTTTACCAATACACACTGCTTCGATTTGCTTATTATGTCTTTCCAATTCAGACAATTGTTTTTTAGCAGTTTTATATTCATTTATCACTTTTGCGATTCCAGCAGCACCTCCAACTAAACTACCAGCAGCAGATAAGCCTGCAAATATTGGTATTAAAGGAAGAAATCCTCCAGTTTTGGGTATGGGTATAACTCTTGGTATATTTATAGGTATATTTGATGCTAGTTCTTGTGCTGTTGTGTATGCCAACTTTACTAAAGCGTTTTTACATTTCGGCTTTATGCTATTTATATGCTTTTTTGTGCGCAATACTATATTTTTAAAGGTTTTTTTCAAACTTATTTTGTCTTGATTGTTACTTTTCTTTTGTGTTTTTGTTTTTAAATTTAAATTTAGCAAAGTTGGTTCTCGTTTCCTCTTCATTTTAATGAAGCTTAAAACGATAATATTTAATGAACTCAAACTTTAAATGTGTCACTTGTACGAACGTGATGAATGGAATGAAAAAATATTAACATGCAACCACTTAAATTGAATTTGTTAGAGCGATGATGAAACTCAAATATCTATAATACATTCGCTTTACTTATCCAACTATTTTCGCTAGTTGGGAGCCCAAGCCATTTAACAAACACAAGGTTCCCCTTTCTTTTTAACACTTTTTCAATTAAATATATATCATGATATTTAGTTTTCTGAATTTCTTGTGAATAAAATGCTCCGAGTATTGGCCTTCTTTTTGAATCTTCTAATAAATAAGTTGTAGGCGTACTTTCTTGTATTTTAATAATTTTAAATATTTCCGTTGACCAATTAGGGGTATAACTTTTATCAAAATGAGCCTTATGCTTGCTTATTCTCACATAATCACCAACTCGAAATTTTTTACATTTTTTTATTTTTTTAGAGTGAATAATGTTCATATATCTTTGTACTACTTCTCTTTTATTGGCATGACAAATTGTTGCTGGAGGCTGACCAACAGTCCTATGCATAGTGTTGTTATATTCAGTCATCTTTTTCTTTAGTACTCCATTATTCCATTTATAATTTCCGATTAAGTTAAATTCTTTATACAATTTACCCTTTAGTGTTCTGATGAATCTTTCAACAATTGAAGCCTTTTTAGTTGAGTAAGTAGAATAGTGATTTATATTAAACCTATTCATAATATTTTTAAATTTGTTATTATAAAATTCTTTTCCATGGTCCGTCTGTAGATTTATTGGAACGCGTCCATTTTTTAAAATCATTTCAAAAGCTTTAGATACATGCTCTTTATCCTTTTTTATTAGCCCGATTGCCCATGCAAACTTTGTAAAACAGTCGATAACTACTAATATGTATTTGTAACCTCCATTAACTCTTGATATTGCTTGCATGTCTATCAAATCAGCTTGCCAAAGATCATCTATACCTTTAAGTATTACATTTCTTCGAGGATAATTAATTCTAGCGTTTCTACATATTTCGTTTACAACATCTGCTTTGCTCATAGTGCTTGTTTAATTTGCCCACAATATCTTTAACATTAATATTTACTTCAAGTTTCTTTATTTTGTTGATTAAAAGTATCATCAACTTGTTAATATCCTCAATTTTTTGAAAGACATTCGTTTTAAGATCGTATATATCTGCTTTACAACAATAAGCACACAATTTTGATTTACTTGACGATCCTAAGACTTCAATGTCATCGTTTAAATGATATTTCTGCATTCTCGATATTAACTCTGATTATCACGTTCATGAACATGCATGATCAATGTTCTTGTCGTACTAATCATCGATATGGTAGCGTGTGTCCTTTTATTTTTTTATAATACCAGCTTCTGTAAGCTCTTCAATAATTGATATAATTTCGTTATCATGATTAGTGTTACCAGCACTTTTTGATGCAATTAATAGTTTTAATCTTTCGATTAGTTCATTAGGGTCATCCCAATATACATAGTCTGTTTCACTTTTGTATTTCTTGTATATCGGGATATGACCCCCACATTTAGCTATGTCTTTTTCATTGGAATGATTCCATTTTTGAATGAATAATGGTTTGATTATTTCGCAATATTTCAAACTTTTGTCGCCTTTAATCTGACCATTTGAACTAAAGCCTCGTTTATGAGCATTTGTGTAAACAAGAATATCTTTATAAGTAATTTTGTCTTGTTCGCTAACAATATTCAGGTTAGGCTTATTGCGCATGAGAAGTTCCTTTAAACCTGGTGTTAACTTATATTGCTTGAAACCAATGGTCACTACTTGGTATTTGTCTGACTTTGATGTATTGCTAGTAGACGAAAATGAAACTTTGGAATTTCCCATCATCAAGTTTTTATTTTCACTGCGTATTCCAAATGGGATATTAATATTATTATCATATATATCTATTACTTCTTCTTTTTCTAGTGACATAAGGGTATCATTTATTTTTCTATCTGACACAAGTGTATCATCACTATAATCATAATATTCTAAACTTTCATCTGACTCTATCGGTGTATTCTTGCTTAAGACTGTATAATCTAAAGAAGAGTTTTGATCTTCTACGGAGTCATTTTTACTCATATCTATCGAGACGTTAAGCGTAGGTTTATCTTTATCGTTAGCTTTAATGATTGTCTCTAAATTATCTGTGATGGGTTTGAACACCTTCTTAAATTTCATATTTGCTTCATCTTCTTCATTTTGAATAGCTTTTATTTTATTTTTAATAGTGTCAACTGACTTAATTAATTGCTTTTTAATCTCTGTGTCCATTATTTTATTTTGAGTTATACTCGACTGTTGTTCACAAATATTAAAATGAAATAATATATTTTTAAAAGTCTGTGTTATTATATACTCGGGATTAGTCTTCATTTTTTTTCGATACTATAAATAAATGAATGTATCGAAGCCTTGTCTATACCTTCCTCTATCCAGAGCACAATCTTTGTTTATGGTTAAAAAACTAAATTGATTTAACCATATTGTAGCACATAGCTTTTTAAATTCTAACCAACTCATATCTGTATTCACATGTTCGTTATATATATGTTTTAAATTGATATCATCTTGTTTGAAAATAATCAAGAGATTAACATTATCGCGTATTAATTGTTTAGGTATTTTGGAATAAGTTTGAGACAGATAAAAACAGTCTATCTGACTGTGTCTGCCCATAGCGAAATAATTACGAATATTTACTTGATTTTCACACGCCACATCATCAAAAATAATGATGGAATTTTTTAAAGCATTTTTTGGTGAAATCACGTCCTTGCTATCATTAAAAATATATAATTTAGCATTAGGAATACATGTAAAAACGTTTTCTAAATAACGATATTTCGGTTGAAAAGATGTCTTCGAATACAAGTAAATATTTTTGAATTTAAGACCATTTTCATGTAACAATAAATTCACCATCACATTTGTTTTCCCACAATTTGATGGGCCACATATAATACATCGAATTGTGTTAGGCAGCAGTACACTATGTTTAGTTAAGCGGGGATTATTTCCTGTTTTTATAATGTTGACTTCTAAAGTGTCTGGTTGCTTGACGAACTTCATTTTAAGTATGAAATAAAAAATTGAGTTACAATCTTTTATATACCTCTTTCTATTCATTCTCACATCATGAAAAATAAAATAAAAACGCTCTTCATTGTTTTACTCATACATTTATTACAACAGTCGTAATAATGAAAATAGTAAAAAAAACAATATACACACATTTGCGAAGTTACATATCTTATTCTACTTAGATTAGTATTATATTTATTTTATATTCTATCAGACTCGATATATTTTTATTGTTATGATATAGTGCTACAATGACCCCATGGGAGTGTATGAATTTTATCTTTTTGTATTTGTCTTTTATCATCATTCCCATTGAGTAGTTGCTTGTTAATCTGCTGCGTATATAAAATATGTTTAATTGATCTTATCAATCTCATGTTGCATCTTGTGCTGTTTTTTTTATAAAGAGTATTTTTGTAATCAATCATTTGTAATTTCTGAGTAACTGTTTTTGTAATACCTTTCGCTTTATTTATTTTACACTTTAAGCTATTTATACAATACAATTTAGCTCTTAAGCCAACAAATTCAGTAATTATATCACCACCCATCTCGTCTTTGAATAATCCAGGAACTTTTTGATTTATTTTTGGAATGTTATACTCATTACATGAAGAGAAGTTACTAGTATCAAATTGTGAAATGTTATCTCTTAAATCTTTATAAAAATCTTCAGTATATATCAAATATAACAAACTATCAGTGTCTGTGTAGCATAGCTCTGCCTGTTCTTTATATTTCTCTTTGATAAAATCATAGTGAAATTGATACATATGATGTTTTGCGTATTCTAATACAGAAAATCCAATGTAGATCGGTCTATCCAGCATCACTTTTTCATGATTTAACTGGATGGCTACAAAGTTTTCTGAAAATATATGAATGCTTTTTAGATTAGGCTTTGTAATTAATTTCTGCGCGGTTAAATATTTATTTGTTGAATTTCGATTATCTGTCCATCTATTAATTAATTTAATATGTACTTGTTTATGTTTATTTTCGATAGTTTTACCGAAAATTGAATTATTTAGTAGTTTGAAAAAGTCTTTTTCAAATGTTGTTTTTGATGATTGTCTGAGAGAAGTATTAAGATCAATGTAAGGTTTCAAGAAACATTCCTGTCTGAATCTTAGAATTCGATGAATATTTAATAGTATTAGACCATGTTTTATACATTGTTTTAAATGCACATAATGAATGACATAATTAAATTTATCATAGAGGCTAGCAATTAATTTTTTTACTTTACTTTCCGGGGATGACATTTTTTCCGCGAGGAAAGGTAAGTCTTGATGTGCTTCATGCAAGTGATCTGGATACAACAAATCCACTTCTAAAATATAGCCATAATCATTTTCATCAGAAATATCCATTACATCAAAATGTTTTATTTCTTCTAATGACAAAAATCTAAACTCAGAAACAGGGTACTTTTTTGTCATAGCGTACCCATAGAGATTATTACAGTCTAAATATACAAGATATGAAGACGGTACTGATTGATTATAGTTTGGTAAGTATTTATTAGATGCAGTAGCATGGCGTAAGGAGCACTGTGCTAGACCGCCACGAATACCATTTTCCAGCATTTGATAAATTTCTATATCACTAATCAGTTCTAATTTAACATTCGTATGAAAAAGCATCGCATCCCAACTCAAACTAGGTGATGTAATATAATAAGCAGGATCCAGTTTATAATATAAAAGACTTGTATTTCTAAATTTTTCGAATATATCACATAAAAGTAACACGTCAGTTTTCAAGTACAAATCTGTATATTCTCCAAGATTAGAAATATTAAAATAATTCCATACAGCACAAGCATGCGCATAATCTTCGTCAGAAATATGTACCCCACTTAGAAAATTCATAAAACATGATTTAGGTGGAAGTTGTATTTCATCAAGTTTTGACCAACTGTTCATGTAATCGTACGGATAAACACCTTTTTTTCTGAGTAATTGTAACTGTTCTTTATTTTTAAACTCATTTGATAAGTGAAAGAAATCATTTTCAGATAAACTTTTAGTTAACATATTAAGACTTGAACTTAGAAATTGGAAAGAATCTATGAACTTTATTTCAATAGGGCGCGTACTATTGGTGGATTCGATAATTTTTGTAATAGAAAGGTATTTTTCTTTAGTCTTTGGAATAATTTTAACCATTCCTTCATATTTCATTAGTTCTTCAATAAATAAATGTGCGTCATAGCCTGATAGATTATGAAAAACAACAGGAATGAATTGACACACTCTATGCATCAGGTTACAGTGAGAATGTGCCGCTCCTCTAAATTCAGACGTAACATGATCGTGATCTAAAACCTTATCATCGAATAATACTTCATTGCATATGTGACATAAGGTAGCGTTTCGAAACCGAGTCTCTTGATCAGGTGTTAAAGGTGACATCGGCTTTTTTTCTAATAATATTTTATGAATAAATTTAGCATCGTTAATTAATGATCTTATAAACACTTGAACACAATCTCTACCTCTATATGAAACATATTTGTTTAAGGTTTGATTGTGAGAACAACAAATATAATACCCAAAACAAGAAGGTTCATGTTTTAGCAATATTTCAGTATTTTCAGATTTCTGTTTATTATAATTTATTAAAAGACACTCAAAGTCAGCATAAATCACAAAATTAATTTTTTGTTGTCTTTCATAATGATTGAACTTCAAATAAGAATCTTTTTTCGGTAAAACATACAAAACTCCATCACACTTATGTGATCTGTACTTAGATTCATCAGAAAAGTTCTGTAAACAGCCATCACATAAGTATATTTTACCTTTATGATTTGTTATTTGACGTCGCACTAATCGATTAAGATTTTTTATTAAACAATAGTGCCCTTTATTACCTCGTTCGAAATAGAGGAGATTGATATGGTCAATTTTACGACATTTAGTTAAATATAAGGGTCCAGTCACACAACATTTGTTATCTAGTCCATACACGTTAATACTTATATCCGGATTATTGGATTCAAATTGTTTAATATCGAGCATTGTGGGAGGAAAGGACATTCCCTTTATATTAAATATTGATGAATAATGTGGATACGACTTTACTCTGCTTACGTTGTTTTCAGCAGGGTATAGTGCGGCAATTATTGACCACAGGAAGCAGTGACTGTCAGTATTGTGAATGTTAATACAACTCTTCGAATGTTTGATAGATGGTGGTAGACCTATGTAGGTACCACCTCTCAGAGGGCAGTATTTATTTACATTAATTTCCATATGACTAATTTTTAAGATAGTCCAACCAGATTCACAGTGCTGAAATTCAGTCAATTTTGTTATTAAATTATCTGACAGTCGTGAAAATGTTTCATCAAAATCTGTCGACTGATAAATAGTTTCATATTTTGTAATAAACGACTTTAGTTGAATTTCATTCGACTTTGGTAAAGTAAAATAAGAAAATAGTTCAAAATTTAATTTAATGCAAGTATGCTTTTTCAATGACATGTTAATCAAATGTGTAATGTCTTTTTTATTGTCGCTCAGAAACGATTCTGCTATGAGATACTCGACTTTCTGAGCTGGGTTTAAGCGATAAGTTACTATGCGCTTCTTAAATGCGCTAGTCACAATATTGATATTATCAAATTCGGTCTTCAATAAACAGTTCGATTTATGTATATTAGTTCTCAAATGGTATCTGTATTCATTTCGTGATATTAATATTTGGCATTTTTCACATTCGATTAACGTATTGTCTTCAACAGCTGGTGGTGGGAGCGGTACTGGTTGTAGTGGAACTGTTACATAAATAAAAAAACAATGTTAGATATAAATTTGCAAATGCTTGTATTAATATTAAAGTAAACATGATTAAGAAGTAATTGTTTGAATAGGTATAATTATAAGTTTTATTAGGTATGATTAATATTAGTATGAAATTATTAAGAGGCTGGCACATAATTCAAAGTAAATAAAAATGTTTTTATGAATATCCGGTAATAATTTCTGGCCGACAATCCTTGAACTCTTTACGAGTGGCTTTTATAAAGCTAGTTAGGTGCTCCCATGCCTCAGTACCAGCGTCCGACTTATTCTTTATAGTTATAATGGTATGACGCCATCTATTCATCGGTTGTATATTCTTGATTTCATCGCATTTGTAGACCTTTAACTCTACATAGTGCGATCCCTCTTTCCCCGCATTACTCTGTCGTACTACACCGTGCGGAACCCGTTTAGTAATATATGAATGAATCGTTGCTTGCTTTTTACCGGTTTTTGGTATGTTGAATGCTTCATCGTCGCTGTCGGTGCCGAACACATCGCTGGCAGAAGTTTTTCGGCAGAGTGTAGGCGTATTGGTGGGAAGTGGCTCGGAAGTGTGCGGGTAAATATTCTTCTTTTTCTTGGGCTCATGTTCAGCACTGCTACGATGTGATGATGGCAAAGTCTTGCATATCTTCTCATGTTTGTGCTTCGATGATTGATCTTGAAAGAAAAAGAAAATATGTTTATATGAAAATAACTTATTTCAATGGACTATCTTCTTCCAATATAGAAAATATTGTACATTGCTTCATCTGGCGTCGAGATACTTCAATAAACTTTTTAAGGTGGTACCAAGCTTCTGTATCACAATCTGTTCTATTTTTTACTACAATATCTGCCTCTAGTCGTTTATTCTTCTGATTTGCTTTATTTATCGGATATGTCTTTAATTCTATATAGTATTTTCCAACTTTAGTTTTATGTAATTGTCGACTATATGCCTTAGGGTATTTCATAACAAGATATGAATACATATTAGATGTATTATTACCATGCTTGCTGGGTTCGACTTCATCTTCGCTGTCGGTGCCGAAGAGATCGTAACTAGAATACTTGCTCGGCGTTGCAGGTACGATTGCTGGGGACTTGCGCTTTTTCGATGTAGAAGAGCGTGCAGAAGGTGGCGAGTGCGATTTCTTTGAGGTAGAAGGTGCGGGCACGTTCATCTCTTCCTCTGAGTAGTCGGATGCATCATGACCAGTTGTATGTTTCGACCTGAAAATAAATAATAACATTCAAATGAAAAGATCAAAACATGAATAGACAGAAAACATACAACATGAAAAAAGGAATAGATAAGAAGTCAGATTAAATGAATTACTTACATTTTTTTTTCCTTCTGGATAACTGTGTGTTTGCGGGGACTTAGTAGCTGTATCAGACTGTGACATTTTCCATCTTCAACCCGGCTTAAATATACAGGATTCAAGTACGCATTTTCCATATTCGGAAAAAATACAACGTGGTAGAAAAATCATAGAATAACGAAATAAACAGTATACTAATATCCGCATCGGTGTCGATATATCACTGTAGGTAAACATCTAACTCTGGTTGTGTGGTACGTTAGTAAGCAAAAGTAAACCTTATTTTCTTTCTCATAGCATTCATTCATTGTCAAGGTGTGTGCAAGACAATAAGAATGTAATATCACTGCATGAAGATAAAGTACTGCCTTTATCGGTTTCACTATGACAGCGAAATGCAGCGTAAGAGAAAGATTGCGATCAAAGTTCATCTTCGCCATATTTGGGGGCCAGCCTGCGATGAATGAATGACTTCGTAATAACATTAAGACAAGCAGATATTTCTATCCCAAAATGCCTCCAGTAAATAATGTTTTATTACCAAGGAATAAGGCTCGCTTTGAAAGTAACATGTCATTGACACTACTGTTAAGTTGTTATAAAATAATTAAAACACATAATTTTAAGCTTTAAAGGCATAATATTTGTAACATATAAAAGACACACGAAAATGGTAAATCACAGTTGTGAAATCGATTTCTGACTGCGTACAAGTTTCGTTTGTTTATACCCAAAATTCTGGGAAAAGACATGCCGGTAAGATCTCACTATTTATATTGTTGTTTTTTATTTAAATATTATTCATTCTGTATTTCTTAGAATGCGTACGATTTCAATAAGAAATTATAATTGTTTTCACGTCGTTGTTTCAGGGATCTGATGATATAATTTTTAATAGAAGCTACTCACCAATAATACCAGCAGAACAAACAATCCGTCAAAATGTTCTCAATTATCTCGAGCAGGAAAGACCTTTCGAAATAGATGAACGTCCGAACAGTGGCTCCAGCATCCACACCACCAACGTCGACAATAACAATACTCGACGGAAAAGAAGAGCAGATGAAATTTTGTGTTCGTACATAAAAAAACCGTGTAAGAATAATTCAAGATCTAGAGTAATAAGATTACAAATATTTGAGATCGATGATTTATGTAATAATATCGATTGTAACTGTACAGCTTCTATCTGTGCTCAGCATGTGGTTGAAAATACATTTAGTGATGAAGTGTATAGGGGTGCAAAAGACTTAATTTCTAAGATTAACCGAAAACTAATGTAATTGATTATAAATAAATTTCGAACGTTTATTTTTTGTTTTATTTTTTCAATCCTTTCATTGTATATTAAGACGTCTGTTGAATAATAAGAAGTAAATAGATGATAGTTTAAAAATTGGTTAAAAGAATAACTAACAGTAATAGATGAAGGGGTAAAATTGTAGTACTTGAATAAAAAAAGGTATTTTTTCCACCCGACTTTACCCTTTCATCTATTCACATAATTATTGTGCTGAAAATATGTAAGACATAACATAAATTAGATTAAGTAGGTAGTAGTAGTAGTCAACGACCTCGCATGGTGTGTACTATTCACTTTTCATTACTCTAAAGAGTCGAGTGATGAACAGTGAATACATGAAAACATGAATAAATAAAAGATTAAAATTGGGGTGCCTGGATCTTTTTTTGATCCAGGTGCCCCAATTTTAACCTACTGGCATGATTTACATCTATCTTTATAATAATATGTATGTATGGATATCGAAACGATGGCCCTGGCACACAAGTCAACTGCAGGACCGGAATGAAAACAGTAATAATTAAGTGCAAATAAAAATGCTGACATCACCACTGTATCTGTTTTGGTTGGTGCCTCCAAACACATCATCTGAGATACAAACGACTCGGATATTGTGGCACCGAGCCAAAGATCCCATGTCGGCAATATTGTATAGATATGGCCACTGGAGACCGACAAATAACTAGTGAATATGTGTTTAGTTTGTTAGCTTTTACCGTAAAGTGCTCTGATTGCTCTCAGAGAAAGCTTTCTATAGTATTTAGGGATATTTCGACCGAAACGTGGCCGCTTACAATGGGCCTTATAAGAAGGCTCAAAGTCACTCAAAGGGCAATGGAGAGGGCTATGCTCGGTGTTTCCCTGCGTGATCATATCAGAAATGATGAGATCCGCAGGAGAACTAAGGTCACCGACATAGCCCGAAGAATTGCGGACCTTAAGTGGCAGTGGGCAGGGCACATTGCGAGGAGGACTGATGGCCGTTGGGGCGGAAAGATCCGAGAATGGCGTTGGTACAGGCCCCCCACGAGGTGGACTGACGATCTGGTGAAGGTCGCGGGAAGCCGTTGGATGCGGGCAGCGCAGGACCGACCGGTTTGGAAATCCTTGGGGGAGGCCTATGCCCAACAGTGGGCGCTCGGCTGAATGGTGGAAAAGTTAGATCATTTTTTATAGTAGGTATATTAGTAGGTATTCGGGTTTTTCTTTCATTGTTATGCATTGTAAAATTTTTCTGAAAAAGTTTAGTGAATTCTTACATTTTTTTTTTCATGTCTGTGAGTAGGCTAAACACATGTAAGTACCTAATACGTATAGCTTAAGATCTTTTTATAACTGTGTTTTGTGCAAATAAACTTTTTGCTTTGAATTGATTTGATTTTATTAAAGAGAATTACCAAAAAAGCGACTGATCACCCGATAAAACCGTGGCCCGTTGCGATCTGGTATCGCTTGCTTGTCGTCCATTCCCACGATAACCTTAACCTTTGACGCTTAGTTCTATCAATATATAAGGTCAGCATTATAAGGGGCTGTTTCACAATCGAAAATTAAGTTCGAAGTAGTTTATTTGATTTTAATTTTAACATTATATAAATGTTAGAAAAATTTGTACAAAGATCTTGGGTGGCCGAGCGGTCAGGCACCTGCCCGGATAGCAGCGGACGCGGGTTCGATTCCCGCCTCAAGATCATAATTTTTCGAAATTCTTTTTCTAACCACTAAAATCTTTGTTCGAAGTAGTTTACTTTGCAGATCAATTGACATATATTTCATATTACAACTGTCAAATGATCTGCGAAGTAAGCTACTTAGAAATTACTTGTCGATTGTGAAACAGGCCCTAAGTATATTATCAGTTTAGTCACAATAATAAGCATAATGACTAATTTGTAAAAACTACAAGTTGTTTTTAAGTGTCTACTTTACCCAAAATCAATTATATATTTTTGTAAAAATTCGAGATTTTTGTAGAAAAAAAGAACATGTTTTGAATGATGCAAATTAAAATTTCCGCTTAAGTTGCAATGGTGTCTGTATGATGTCACGATCTCGCCAAATATGATCTAGGTATAGTCAGTTACGTGGTGATTTTGTTAGCAAATTTGTCAAAACGGTGTTATCGATATCATGACGCGGCGTTTTACCAAATATGGCGGATTGTCAAGTTTTGTATTTTTATTTATAGAAAATAAATATCAATCACAAGTTTAATCTAAGAACAAGTGACTTTTATCGAATATCCTTATCCCAAATTAATTATTAATATAAAAAAATCATCATCATCATACTCGTATCAGTGATTGTTTGTACGTGTATAATCATCCGTAATGTTAATAAAAAATGGTGTCAACTATTACCTACAGCTCATGAGCTGTCGTTTGTATGACACAGAACTAAAGTGTAAATCTACTAACGATCGCCCGTAGTATTACAGTTTTGAGGTCTTGTCCAGTAATTCCTTCATTGAAAAGGAACTTACAATTCAGACTTACTTGCAGGACTAATGGCGTTTTGTACGTACCTGTAACAAAAATGTTTAAGATTAGTTGTGTTTTTATTTAATATGGTATATTTGTAAATCAAACGAACTTACCTGAAGTGAAGTTCGATTATAATTATATGAGCAGCTTCATTCGACGCGATTTAAGCTTACATGTTGTAGTGGCGCCCCCAAGCGTCACCCTTGCACGGATTTTTAAAGATATTTTTATTTTTTACTATGGCAATATTAAAAAAGATAAATAAACGTTACTACTCGACCAGTCCGGCCGTTACGCTTCCTCATTATAGTTTATAGCCCGAACCTACCTACTATTCTGAAATTTTGTATTTTATATTTGTCTAGATTTGGGTTGGGATGGACATCTTTACAGATGTTGGGAGGGATCTTATAAATCGCGTCGAATGAAGCTGCTCATATAATTATAATCGAACTTCACTTCAGGTAAGTTCGTTTGATTTACAATTATATTTCGCAGCTTCATTCTTAGCGATTTAAGCTTACATGTTGTAGGATGTTTAGAGAAACGAATATAAAATACAACAGTATAGGTACCATTGGTAACCATTTAGTTAATAAAATGTTTAGTTATCTCATGGCAGTAATTCAAGAACACTAAGCTGATTTTTAGTATTCTAATAAAATTAATAAATAACCTTAAATTATATGGAGTGGTTCGATAACAAAGATCGAGTAAAATCACTATCAAAAATCTTTAATAGAGAGCTATTAAAGAACGGAAAAAAAAAATTTTGTTAGACCATCTAAAAACGATTTGATCTATCTTACTTAGACTAGCACTTATAAAAATAAATAGTGTTTTTATTTATTTTGTATGTTTAATCTTTACACAAATTATTGCGTCTATATTAGTTGATCCTTTTGGTAAATCTTACTATTTACCGACATGAGTTGGTTAAGTTAGGTTGGTACATGAACCAATGAATAGCACGAGCCGAGCGAGCGAAGCGAGCGTGCCGCGGCAGCGGCCGGCGAGTGCGATTAAGTTATGCTTTTATAGAAAAGTTACCATTTAATAGTTATTTTAACATTTCAGCAGGGACTTCAAATTTATTCCCTAGAAGTTAAAGTATCGATCAATTTTATTTATTGTATGCCTCAAGGAAAAAAGAATCAATCATTAAAATAGATAACTATTTAGATTTTTTATTTTGTTATTATTATATCTTTGCTGTTCTTAGCAATTTAATCTAAGCTATTTAATAATTAAAACGATTATTTAAGTACCTACATGCCTTAGAATCTTGTGAATGATTCAGAGTTACTGCTGCAACCTGCAGCCTTCCGTATTACATCGATGCTAACCCCAATTTTATTGGCTGTCGTCATGAACCGCGTGACGGGTGCTTTGAGCGCCAAATGTAGATGTATCAACAAATTTTACGAAATTGTTTTTTAAAAGTAATAAATAATTGAACTTCTGAACCACGCGGAAAAAATGTTCTATTCAAATAATCTATGATACCCGTGGCGAGGAAACTACTAAGTACTACTTTATATTAGAGAATTTTGATATTAATTTGATCTTTACGTACAATATAACTATTCTGGTATAATATAACTATTTCATTAAGGTTCTGTAAATTACTTTTAGTTTTATTAATGTATATAACCTATATATGTGTTTTGGACCCGATGTGCGGTGGCGAAATCTACACAGGTTGCTGTCTTTTTGGTTTCTATATTGAGATCCTTATTTGGCCACTGGTTTGAAATGTAAGACAATATTAGGTTGGGTGCCAGCTGATATTGTATTTGTTCTCAATCTTTAAACTCCTTTCATATATTATATTTTAATTCCTTTTATTATTATTCTATATTTTTTTTTTTTTTTTTAAATCCTTAATCATTATAATGTCTTATTAAATAATAAGGTAAGTGCCGATTTGTAGGAGTTTGAGGTAAATAACCGTACTTAGCCCCTCTGACAAACATTTCTGTGAAAAATTCGATAAATCTTGATACAGAGCCTGTGTGGTACTAGTTATAATTATCCTTACAAAATGTTACCCAACATTTCAGCCTGCTTGTTGTATTATGTTCTTTTTTTTTTTTTTTTTTTTACACTCACACCTAGCATCTAGCCCAAAGTAAGCCTAAGCACTTGTGTTATGAAGACTAGATGACGGACATTTTTTCAATATAATTATGTATATATGTTGAAAATATACTTCATAAACATATACACAACCATGACTCAAAAACAAACATTTGTGGTCATCACAAAGTTTGCCCCTACCAGGATTCGAACCCGAAACCTCTTGGCCAATACCTAGCAATCTGAGCCATCGACCAAGGCGGCCGTCTTGGTCTTTAGGTCTAAAGACTAAGAAAGACAACTTAACCTGATACAGCGAGAGGAATCTAATAATTTAAATAATGAAAACCGTTAGCTAGTAGGGAACACTACAACCCCTTCAGGTTTATCAATCACAATCTTTAATTATTTTTTATTTTTTTTAATGAATTAGTATGTAAATCGCGAACGCGTAAAAATAAATATCACTAGAAATATATATCAGTATATTAGTAAAAGCATCAGTATTCCATGCATTGGGGTCACTCTGCCAAGTACGTAAATAGCGCATTTTGCATTTGACCGAGCGACTTGCAAAAAGATCTACGTATATTAAAATTGCCAAGCTAGCTTATTATTTCATTAAAGGCGTAATCACTAAGCTTCCATTCGGTGTCCGAAAATTTCATACACCATAAAGCATTCGCCTTATAGTTGTCTTGGTATTTATATAAGATAAAGTAACTATTCCATTAATGTCTTCACCCGGCACCGCTACCATATCTCCCTAGACACTTAATTTAAGTGGGGGTATTATTGAATGGTCAAGCAGTGGTCTGATTCTAGCTGTGATTATGTAATTATATATTTATGGTGTATAGCCAAGAATACTGTATTGCTAGTTAAAGTAATATAAGTAGTCTAATTAAACTTGTAAAATAGTGTAAATTCATTAACTGTTACTAATAAAATGTTGTAAATTGGCTAAAGAAATTTGTGGTTAGAGTAGAGAATATTCGAAAAACCATAGTTTTGATGCAGGAATCGAACCCGCGTTCTCGGCATTCCGGGCAGATGCCTTTATACTCGGTCAACCAAGCCGTTTGTTGTAAATAGTGTTTAATTTTATTTCTCTTTTCTATAACGTTAGTTCTGATATCATCTTTGTTGAATTAAAAAATAATACCCAGAAATGTATCATCCTAGGCAAAAGATAGCTTTTTTCTTCCTTGTTTAGGATAAATCCTACAAATCGCAAGTTTAGCGATAATCTTGAGGTTATTTTGGCATGCGTGATAATTTTGGCCAAAACAGATGATGTCATCGAATCAATATAAATTATATACATATAGTATGTTTTTTGTTCTAGGGCATTCCCTGACAGGTATAAACAACTTTCCAAAAAACATACATATATAAATCCCGCCTACTTCCCCGAAGGGGCAGGCAGAGGTAAACTAGCACCCACGTCTAAAAAACATACGACGATATAAACCGAAGGGTAGAAATTAAAATCGTAAATGCAGTCACAATATTAAAATGAAGGTATTTTCAACAACTTTGTAAAAACTTACGGCGCCGCCGTACATAAACCGAAGTGTAGACATAACAATTTATAAATGCAACCACAATATTTAAAGCAAAGGTGGACCGATCAGACTCTTTTATGTTTACTAAAAAATAAACATCTTTTAACTCAATTGATTTATGCCATTAAACAGTCTTGACTTATAAATTTTTAAGCAGCAAAATCCTTTGAATAGCAATTTCGTATTATGTATGGTCGCTATGTGTTTTTAGATAATATATGCCTAGGAAATCATTCTTGTTCACTCGTGACGGAAGTAGCGTAATCGACCAACACAATAAGTTAAGTACCTCTTATAACGGCGCCTGCGGAGGCGGCTGCGGGTAGGCCTGCGGCGGCGGCGGTACCGGCTGGTGCTGATATATCGCGCCCGCGCAGGTGCGCCTACTGCTCTCGCGGGCCTGGTGCTGGTCGCCCCGTATCCGGCTTCTCTTGATATAGGGTCTTGAAGTTCCCCGGTTTTTTTATATAAATATCTGACAAAGCTGCTTTGTCTTCGGTGTTCAATATAGAAGGAATAAAAAGAAAAAATCGCAATTTGATGGAATCAGATTTATTAATATGTTTTCCTTACCTTAAATATTTATAACTTAAATACTTGAAGAAAAAACCTTTTGAGTCTTGCTCAGGAATCTTGAAAAGGGATCTCCTTTTTTAAGACCTTGTGCGACCTTGCAGCTATATCCTGCTGAACTGAAGCAGCTCAACTTGTCTCCGGATCGGGTGTGTCGCCGAGGATCTGAAGGGTCTCATCCTTGTGAGAACTTCTACGGACTCGGAAGTTGCCTCGAGCCGCGGCGGAGGCGTCGGCAGTGGCGGCTGATGGTCCCTTGAGCGTGTACACATCATGAGATGTACTTACATGCGTCAACCTCGCTTGGCAAGGGACTGTGCGCTGAGCTCCGGCATGGAGCTATAAGAACATTGGTTCTTGAAAATATGTTAATAAGGATATATAGCCTTGGTATATGTAGCTATTCGCATCTTATTTTAATAAGAACGACAAGAGCCCTGATTATTGGCAATTGCGCATTCTGTATGTATGTGACAGATACAACCCCGATTTTAGTTGTTCGCATCACGAAATATCCTTGGCATAAGTAGCACATCTTTTAATAAGAAAGACAAGAGCCCTGATTATTGGCAATTGCGCATTCTGTATGTATGTGACAGATACAACCCCGATTTTAGTTGTTCGCATCACGAAATATCCTTGGCATAAGTAGCACATCTTTTAATAAGAACGACAAGAGCCCTGATTATTGGCAATTGCGCATTCTGTATGTATGTGACAGATACAACCCCGATTTTAGTTGTTCGCATCACTAAATATATTATTATGCTCTTTAATTCCTCTTCAGACGAATAAGCTTCTAGTTTTCGTATCTTCTTTCTTCGTTATTTTCTATAGTTCCCCATGTTGAAAGCCGTTATTTTTTTAAATTATTCGTAGGTAGGTGAGCTCCGTTGACGTGCGAAGGGTTCGGCACGGAAACACGTAATGAGGAAGCGTAACGGCCGGACTGGTCGAGTAGTAACGTTTATTTATCTTTTTTAATATTGCCATAGTAAAAAATAAAAATATCTTTAAAAATCCGTGCAAGGGTGACGCTTGGGGGCGCCACTACAACATGTAAGCTTAAATCGCTAAGAATGAAGCTGCGAAATATAATTTAATATGGTATATATACCTAAAAGTATATATACCTAATCCTTCCATGCAGCCAAGACAACAGGCCAATCTATCATAACGAATACATTAGACATGTGTAAATGTATGAAACTGACGTATTACTAAGAATACAACATGGCGACGGTCGTGTTAAACGTAATAGTTGTAAAAAATTGACATCTCTTTTTTTAACGACGCAAGTTTTCACTCCATCAAAGGAGATGTTCCAGAATGTATGGAGTCTGGCCCATATACTTGTACAGTGGTGGTGACGGCAGATTAGAATGCAATTGTCACCACCACGATCTCTCCCGAGGGTGACGTACAAGGCGACTAAAGATAAATCAGTGATGAGGAATGGGCAGCAGCGTTCCGCTTATACCTACCACCTAGCAAAGTATTGCGACTTTTGTGCCCGATAAATGGCAACAGGCTCGCCACCTATTACATGGGACCTAGCATAATTGGCGAAGCGTGGGTGCTAGTTCACCTCTGCCTACCCTTTCGGGGATACAGGCGTGTTTTATGTATGTATGTTTGCATTATTTTTGTAAATAAAAATTTACCAAATCAAATCAAAATTCGTTTATTCATATCTGGTATGATTACAATACACTCATGAATCGTCAAGACAAGAAATTTATGCCATCCGTTCGCAAACTACCAGGAGGCCCTGTCCTGAGAAGAACGGGCAAGAAACTCAGTCAGGTTTTTTCCTCCCTTTACATAAAAGTAATTTAAATTAATTAATAATTGGAAATTGAAAGATGTCAATAACTTACAACGTCAAGTAATAGTATGTCAATAAAGATACAAATTCTGAAGTTATCAACATCCTTCATTACAACAAACACAATATCTATTTTAAATAAAGAACACTCAAGGGCAATCGTTTAATCATACTGGATAAACATATTTAGTATTTATATATTATGTATGTAAAAGTTATTGATTCCAAGCATCTTTGTCATCTAAATAGTCCTGAATTTTATAGTAGTAGGGCTAAAATTTGTGTAAAGGCAGTTCAGTTACAGAATCTGGAATCCTATTATAAAAAAGTATACATTTACCTACAAAAGTATTAGCTACTTTGTGTAATCTTAGTCTAGGAAAGGAAAGTTTGTTTTTATTTCTAGTATTGCATTCATAAATTTCATAAATATCACTAATTTTTGCAAATGTGTTTAGATCATTCTGCTTGAGACACTCTTCAAACGGCAATATCACTTCCGTTCGGGCCCTGTCGCGTGCCCGCAGCATCCCCGACTCACTTCAGTTATCTCGAGAGGTCATTACGATCGCTGACTAGAGTATGCTCCACAAAAGAAGTCCCTCCAATAACATTATTTTCGCTCTTATTGCAAAGACTTAAGGTTTAAGCCAAGGGACTTCTTTCGTGGAGCGAACTGTACACTCAGCGGCCGTAGTGGACACATCTCCTCGGGGGGACAGAAAATCTTTTTCTCTCGCTCCAACTCCCACTAAATGCCGGGACAAAACACTGTCAAGTGGTCGAGATAAACTTGTCCACGTCCCCTAGGGCGTCTTTGTCGAACGTTTTAATAATGGCGTCGTAACGGTTTTAAAAAGCGTCGCGCCGAAAATTGCTGGCTGGCATTTTGTGAAGCCGTTATTTTTTATCTATTGCAAATTCTGTGCGGGGTCAGCAGGCAGGATAAAATTATTGATGTCACCCATTCCTATCTCTCGATATGTATGACGATAAGGGCCGAAGATTGAATCGAGTTTTCCTGGAATACTCAACTACAGATGGGCTGATTATCTTATCACAAAACCGCCTCCGGTAATCTAGTGGTTCACCCACCGGAATTAAGATCCACAGGTCCCGGGCTCGATCCCCAGGGGGGTATAAAATTTGGACTCGGTTTGGTTGATGGTAGGACTTCTTCCAAGTCCGCCTGGCTAGCTACCACCATCTTATTAAAATCTGTCGCCATAATAATAATGTTAACAGCATTATTGTGTTACGACAATGTGTGATAAGATAGCCAGCCCCTCTGTGGTTGAGAGTTCCAAGTAAAGCTTGATTCCATCTATGGCCGTTATCGTCACTTACCATCAGGTGAGGTGAAGGGCAAGAGCTTACCTCATCACCAGCCCTTTAATGTCCCCACTGCTGGGGCACGGGCCTTCCCTATGGATGGAAGAATATAGGGAGATTGGCCCATAACCCACCACGCTGGCCCAGTGTGGGTTGGTGGGTACTAACGACTGCAGATGCAGCCGGGACCAACGGCTTAACGTGCCTTCCGAAGCACGGAGGAACTCGAGATAATAAATTTTTGGTCACCCATCCAATGACCGGCCTTAGCGAAATTGCTTAGTTTACGCAATCGCAGGCCAAGCGCGCTGTGCCACTGCGCTAGCGAGCTCCTCCTTACGGCTTACCTGTCTAACATCAAATTAAAGAAAAATCGTAACAGAAAAATTATGGTGTTAATATTGTTGATTTTATTAATATTAAAGCGACGGATTTTGATAAGATTTATTTATTAATCTTCTCAGCACAAACAACATTACAATAAGAAGGGTTTCACATGTAGCTTAAGATAAGATAAGATGGTAGTAGCCAGCCAGAGCGAACTTGAAATAAGTCCTACAACCAACCAAACCTGGTACAAATTTGTTCTCTCCTGGGGATCAAACCCGGAACCTCAACATCTAATTCTGGTGGACGAACCACTCGACCACGAAGGCGGTTAAAATAACATTATTAATTAGATTATTTCAAAAAACATGGATGTCTCTGATCTAATAAGGTATGGTATGTACGTATGTGTGCAACTTACGCTACGAACGAAGCAAGTGAACAGAGACAAGGTGATACTGAAAAGAAATAAGTACCGAGGAGCCTACTTACAGGGAAGCCCTATCTTATTTAACTGTGTTACCTTCCTGCACTCGCCACTCGCCACAAAATAATCCCTTTATTGAGTCAAGTCTTGTATATTTACATTGATTTAAATCGTCGTATCGGCAGTGTGGTGACGGCAGAGTAGAATACAATTGTCACCACCCCAAATCTCTCCCGTGGGTGTCGTACAAGGCGACTAAGGATAAATCAGTGATGAGGAATGGGCCAGCAGCGTTCCTTTTGTACCACCTAGCAATAGCAATGTACTGCGACATTCGTGCCCGATAAATGGCAATAGGCTCGCCACCTATTACATGGGACCTATCATAACTGGCGAAACGTGGGTGCTAGTTCACCTCTACCTACCCCTTCGGGGATATAGGCGTGATTTATGTATGTATGTAAATCGTCATAATGCTTATTTATAGAAGAATAGGATGATTTTAAAATCCTCTTAAGGAGACGCAAAAAAAAGCGGAGGAGATCGATAGCGCAGTGATTTATCACGCATGGCCTACCATTGCATAAACTGAGCAATGTTCGCTAAGGCCGGTCATCGGATCGGTGACAAAAATGAATATAATAAATAAATAAATAAATATTTTTACACTCACACCTATCATCTAGCCCAAAGTAAGTAGCCTAAGCACTTGTGTTATGGATACTAGATGACGGACATATTTTTAATATAATTATGTATATAAATGTTGAAAATATACTACATAAACATATACACAACCATGACTCGGGAACAAACATTTGTGGTCATCACAAAGTTTGCCCCTACCAGGATTCGAACCCGGGACCTCTTGGCCAATACCCAGCAATCTGAGCATTCGACCAAGGCGGCCGTCAATATTACATGGGACCTAACATAATGACGAAACGTGGATGTTGGTTGATCCATCTCTGCCAACCCCTCTGGGGAGAAACAAGCGTGACTTACTAGAGATAGGTATTCATCAACTTTATCTAAGGATATTTTATTGACTTTACTTGATTTTATGCTGTATCTGCGATCATTCTAAAAATACTCACGATTTCTATGCAATTTTTTCAAATGACGGATGACCATCATTAAGTTAAGAAAGTGCAAAGAATATGTCAGTATTATATGAATGGAGGCTGATGGAACAAGAAGTAGGGGTACATAAAATATCCTTAGTCATTGTTGATGACTGTAGTACGAGTGTATGTCTTCTTCTCCCTGCCCTGTTCCCAGTCTATCTGGGGTCGGCGCAGTATGTTTCCTCTTCCATTCATATCGGTCAGACGTCATCAAGCCATCCACTCCCTTTTGATTCATATCATCTATCACACCGTAAAGGTGCTAGTGATGAATAAATGTATAGAAAAAAGACAGAACGGACCATGTCGAGAGATCGATGAACGGAGAGAGTGATTGGTAGTACGAGTATATTATTATGCATAATGATGACATTCACATTCGAATGTTACCTAACTGTACTAGCTTGACTTTGACTCCTACAACTGAATGTTGATAAATAACGTCACTGCCATAATATTAATCTTCATAATTATGTTTTCTGTCTTTAATTAGTCACGAACCATATATCAAGTCAATACAATTAATCAAACAGGCAAGACCAAAACAGCTAATAACCAAGGAACTATTAATATTATTATATTTTTCTAGTGCCGTGTGGTGACGGCAGAGTAGAATACAATTGTCACCACCCCAAATCACTCCCGTGGGTGTCGTACAAGGCGACTAAGGATAAATCAGTGATGAGGAACGGGCAGCAGCATTCCTCTTATACCACCTGGCAATGGCAATGTACTGTGACTTTTGTGCCCGATAAATGGCAATAGGCTCGCCACCTATTACATGGGACCTAACATAATTGGCGAAACGTGGGTGCTAGTTCACCTCTGCCTACCCCTTCGGGGATATAGGCGCGATTTATGTATATAT
This sequence comes from Cataclysta lemnata, assembly GCA_963931975.1. NCBI lineage: Eukaryota > Metazoa > Arthropoda > Insecta > Lepidoptera > Crambidae > Cataclysta > Cataclysta lemnata. The sequence continues at coordinate 8,551,982 of OZ008363.1, forward strand.
CTATATTTTTTCAAGCGTGCTTATTTCTAACTGTAATATAAGATTTATAGAAAGATAGGTTGTGCCAGACTTTGGTATTCATCTTTCTTCTTCTCTCTGCTCTTATTCTGCTTTAAATGTGTGAGTGTATCTCATTATCATCAATGTACACTCAGCATTGACTTCTCTTTCTTTAACTTGCTAACCGCCCCTGTGGTCTAATGGTTCAACCACCGGAATTAAGATCCAGAGATCCCGGGTTTTGGTCCCAGGGGTGTACAAATTTGCACTCGGTTTGGTTGGTGGTAGGACTTCTTTGAAGTCCGCCTGGCTAGCTACCATCCTCTTGTCAAAACCTGTTGCCACAATGATAATGTTAACAGCATTATTGTGTTCCGACAATTTGTGATGAGATTGCCAGCCCCTCTGTGGCTGAGGGTTCCAGGTGAAGCTCGATTCCATCTTCGGCCCTTATCGTCACTTACCATCAGTTGAGATGAAGGCCAAGAGCGTCCCTGTCTAGCGTAAAAAAAACTAACTATTCTTTAATAATCCATCCGTTATAATCACAAAACATTATAGCACATTGTTAATACGAAATTCAACCATAAAGGCAACGTAATCTTTGCCGCTTTTTAAATTGACACAGCCACCGGAAGTTCATTTCAGGCTAATCTAAAATTGGAAATCTAAACAAAAAAAATGTCTGCCGTAATAATGCCGTCGTCAGCCGCTGAGCCTTAATGCCGTCGTGTTATCTGGGCATAAGGTTGTCAATCGCAGATGATTTATAAGTATTAAGTAGGCAAGTTTAATTTGAGTCAACATTGGATGCAGCCATTAACACACTCGTGTATTTCCCTAATCGTTAGTACGCAGCCGTCGGTACGTCAGCCGTGTGGTGACGGCAGAGCAGAATACAATTGTCACCACCCCAAATCTCTCCCATGTGTGTCGTACAAGGCGACTAAGGATAAATCTGAACATGATTAGGTATGGGCAGCAGCGTTCCTCTTATACCACCTAGGCTAGCAATGTACTGCGACTTTAGTGCCCGATAAATGGCAAAAGGCTCGCCACCTATTACATGGGACCTAACAAAATTGGCGAAACGTGGGTGCTAGTTCACCTCTGCCAACCCCTTCGGGAATATAGGCGTGATTTATGTATGTATGTATGTAATGTAAGTTTAATTTGAGTCAACATTGGATGCAGCCATTAACACGCTCGTGTATTTCCCTAATCGTTAGTACGCAGCATTATTAGGTACAGTCAACGGCTATTCGGACGACCCAAAACTGTCAAATTTCTTCAATCGATTGTCAACCTTATCTTGATGGCAGTAGAGACAAAAGTCGATTGAGAAAATTTAACATTTTGTGGCAGTCTGTCTGTTAACATTTTGAATCATCGTTGTCTTCACTCTTAGTCCAGGCAGTAAAGATGGATCGTAGAAGTGATCTCTGTCTATCCCTGTGGGGGGAAACGCGTGACAGATGGTATGTATGTAAATATAACACACAAACAAAACTGCCTCTCCAAACAAATCGAAAGCAGCATCCCTCAGGCGCACATTACTCAAATGCTCCGAATAAACCAAATGCCATACTCTAAGCACCCGCCTGCAGGATATTAAATAGAACAGGGGCAAAGGGAGGGGCAAAGAGAGGGGCTGTGGGGGGAAGGGGGGGAGGCAACGGGGTTATTAATTACTCCCCCCACGGCGGCATTAAATGCCATTTGCAAACGTTTGCTTTCCCGAAATACTGTTGCGTAAATTGAGATTTTGAAAGCTAAGGTTGGTGGTGAGAAAGTTCCCGGAGGTGAGGTAGTGGCATAATATTTAAGGGTTTTTTGAGTAAGTATATTTAGAATTAGATGGGTGGCCAAAATATATTATCTCGAATTCTTCCGTGCTTCAAAAGCTACGATAAGCCCTTCTTCCCGGCTGCATCTGCTATCGTTAATCCTCAGCGATCCGCACTGGGCCATCGTGGAAGGTTATCGCCCATTCTCCCTATATTATTCCATCCATAAGGCTTGTGCCTCAGCAGTGAGTACATTAAAAAGTTTGGTGATGTTGATGATGATGATAAAGTCAATTGAGACCAAACACCCTTAAATGAAAATCTCCGGGAAGCAAAATGTCCAAAGAAGTTCCAATATGCTACGCTTCTTTAGGAGGAAAGATTCTCTTGATGTATCTAGGGCTGATAGAGATTCGACCAAAGTAACTACATACAGCAATACATAAATCACGTCTATATCCCTGAAGCTTCACCCCATGGGAGAGATGGGTGTGGTGACAATTGTATTCTGCTATGCTGTCACCACACGGCCAAAGTATCTTGGTGAAATTGCCGCGCCTAATCATAATTTTGTTAACAAAAACACGGAATGCATTCTTGACGCTGTGTACTGAAAATTTACGATCGGAAGGAATCTCCGAGGCACCTAATTAAACACGGAGACATTCCACCAACATCGGGTCACGTCTTCGGAACAGCTGTCTTACATTGTTGTATCACCTTGGGGTGGAAGTAATTAATGTTGTGTCTTCGAGTCTTCCCTTCGCATTATCCCTACGACATTCCGCAAATTTATCGTCTCTTTCGAGTTACCCTTCTTATTTTGTTGCTGAAGTTATGAATTAATTATGGCCAATCTGATGCTCATATTACACTCCGCAAAGTTATGAAAGTTGAAAGTGTACCTCGTAAATTTTACTGTTGGACTTTTGATGAGAGATTATGTAAGACGTATATAGAGGTTCTTCTTTTAATTTTAAGGTCGTTCGTCGTTGTTTTGGTAGAATTCAAAAGCCTATATAGAAGAATCAACGAATATCAACGTTTCTTAGTATATCTGGTAAAATAATAAATAATAATATAAAGAAAGATAGAAAGTTAAAGTATAAACAAGCTTAGAAAAATTCCCGTGCGGTGACGGCAGAGAAGAATACTATTGTCACCACCCCTTCTCCCGTGGGTGTCGTACAAGGCGATAAGGGTAAAGACAGTGATAAGTTGTTGAGGTAGTATACCCATGTAACTTGTACTGGCTACTCTTTATAGTGTGGTTTTTAAATTTTATGTTTTTATTGTTCTCTTGTTGTCATTGTCTTGTCAAGCCAGTACAAGTTACATGGGTATACTACTGTTCGAGCCACGAGTCGAACATTGGACTCAACCCGAGGAGCAGAGTCAGCAGCGAGGCGACCTACACACACCAAGCGCACCGTCGGCAGTTTACACCCATGAGAGACATACAAAAGCCATCAATGTGTACAGACCATGTAAACCAAATAAATACTGTAATTATTTATACAATATATTAGATTCCAATCGGCCGTGTTGGGTCTTACTACTCCCTCCCCGCTGCCTGCCAGGGTTACTCCCTGGGGTAGCTTCTTCCTACCATATACCAGCTACTTGCCAGGGCTACTCCCTGAAGTAGTTCCTATCCACCAACAATTCTGTACCTGCGGGAAGCGGCGCCTTACAACCGCTCGCTCCCGCTCGTACAACTACCTCAACATAAGTAATGGGCAGCAGCATTGCTCTTGTACCACCTAGCAATGCACTGCGATTTATGTGCCCTGAGACCTAAATAAAGTGCCACCGTAGTCTAGTGGTTTGTCCAATTAAGATCCAGAGGTCCCTGGTTTGATACCCAGTGTACCCCAGGGGGGTACAAATTTGTACTGGCTTTTGTTGGTGGTAGGACTTCTTTCAAGCCCGCCTGGGTAGCTACCATCATCTTATCAAAATCTGTCTGTTGTGTTTCGTCAATAATTGTGATAAGACAGCCAGCCCTTTTGTGGTTAAGGGTTCCAGGTGAAGCTCGATTCCATCTTCAGCCCTTATCGTCTCGTGCCATCAGGTGAGATAAAGGGCAAGAGCTTCCCTTTCTAACATAAAAAATAAAAATATAAATTGGCGAAAAGTGGGTGTTTAATTTACCTTAACCTACCCCTTCGGAGATGTAGGCGTGATTTATGTATGTATGTATCGAATACAAATTGAATGCAGTGGCTTCACGGTTAGCCTAAGGCCTCTAGAAGCTAAATGCAAAACGTCAAAAACCTAGAACTCTTGTACCAAAGCGGTAACGACAATTTTCCAACAAGTTTTTCCTTTCAGAGAAGCGGGCACAAAAATAGTTTCCCCGCTCGACGGGAACACCCAACGGGCTCCGGGCTCCAATTAAGTTATGCCCGTAAGTGGGTCAAACACCTGCCTACTTGATTCATGTCTGCACTAGACGGGAAACTGCAGGCTGGCTTGTAATTTCATTTGGTTGGAGATGCGAAACCGAAATGTACTAATAAATATTTATAGTATACCGAATAAATATAACAGGAACGAGTAATCTAATTGTTTTTATTGATGGTAAAACGGTACGATGAGGTGCTCATGGAAAGGAACTAGATAATAAATGGACTAACCTATATAATTAAGACATTGCAAAAATTAATGAATAAAGAGAAGAATGAATTTAGGAAGAATGCTTCATAAAAGAAAGAGAGTTTCTTAGGGGCCTGTTCCGAAACGATTAATCGGCTTGAGTCAAGGACTTTCATTTTCTCTGTGTTTCTTTTCTGTTGCTTGGTCTAATAAATCGAACAGACGTAAAAAAGGTTTTAAACGCTTGACTCAAGCATGAAGCTAGCGTTGTAAACGAATCAAAATGCTTGAAGCAAGCAATAATATACGTGATTGACGCCTAGCTGATTGACCGTCTCGGAATCCAAAAAGATGTGAATTTCAGATGTATATTACCAAAACAATATGAGTCGGAATCCAATTGTCGCTGAATTGAATTCCATCCGAACAATAATTATTCTATTCGAAATAAAACGGGAAAAGCTTGACATTATCAAATGTGTGTTGAAGTAAAAAAAAAACTTGCCAAAAGTAGGAAAATTTTGAATCGAAACGGATTTATAAAAAATACACAATTCATGAACGAAAGATGTCATGGAAAAGCTGTAAAGCATAATTTACATATTCCAGAAAGTTCTCGTATCTTTTTGTGACAGACCCATTTGCTAATACCATTACTCTTGCCACGCAAAGCTTTTTCTTGAACCGTCGTTTTAAGTCCGTCATATTTTTCATCTAAATAGGAGATTTGAATGGAGCTCTGTCTAACAATGCTTATGAAACATAATAATATGTTGGTTGGAGGTCAGGACACCAAATACAAATTCAGCCACGTAAGAATATTTTTATTCATTTCTAAGAAATGTTTCAGGGGACATATATACTACAATGTCAATTTCAATGTTTTGGGGTACTTGATTTCTTAGAATATTAATGAAGAATGCGTCGTAATGACATTAAAAGAATCACTGATATAATGATTTATAATAATCATTTAGGACAAGGAGATTCGATAATAGTCACTTGTTATCAGATTATAGGGGAGACCGGGGCTGGTTGTGACATTTTTTTTACAAACTGTCATATCTTTTAATTGGTGAGATTGTTTTACCTGAGTATAGGCTTGTTTGATAAAGTAACTATTAAGGATCTTTATTTAAAATAATTGTTATGTTGTAGACTAATATTAATGACATAAATGTGTGATTAGTGGAAAAAAAACCGTGTAACATCCAACCCCGTGCTTGGGGCTGGTTGTTACACTACATGGGGTAAGTTGTTACAGTAAAAAACAAACGTATTATATGATTTTTTATTAGGAACAATTATCACAATTCGTTACTTTTCTTAATTTTACTAACCTAACATATATCTAGAAGGCAGTCTTTGCCTCATTACAACGAAAACATAATATTCTAAAATAAAACGAAAATACAAAATTAATATTTGGTTTTCTCCTGCGTAAAAACAAAACAAAGATAATTTCTCATCTAATAATTAGATTATAAAGCTCAACATTAAATGAAACCCTTGTACTCACTAATCAACAATACGTATTTTAAAATTTAAGATGATAAACTATACTTTTAAAAACACAATCAGATCTATAAGAAAAGCTAAGCAGTTTAGTCACTGAAGTCTGAAAAATCAGTTTCGCAATTCAAACATATATAATGTATAACATTACCATTAACACATTTCACATGTGACCAATTTTTACAAGCTCCACACTCTACCCATTCGTCACCAGATTTCTTCGGATCAAAGGGATCACAACATATCAGACAAAAATAACCATCTTCTTTTTCATTTTCTTCGTCAGTGTCATGTAATACCTTCCTCTTTACAGCATGGCAGTCACGGGCACCTCAGGTTTTCGTACATACGTCCTCATCCTATAAAAAAGACAAAAACTATGTAAAACAAATTATGCCAATCGGCAACAAGCACCACAGGCAGGTTGTGATTTGTCACTACCTGCCCCGAGCAAATGTAACTTTTAACCCCAACGCCAAATCTGAACATTTAAGGTTATGCAGTGAAAACATCAATAAATATAGCTGTAAAAACGTAGATTCATTGCAAAACGAAAGCATTAGAGTGTAAAAATCACAACAAGGACATCTCTGCCTATATGGAACATAGCATGTAAACCAATATTACTAAAAGTGTAAAATTTTACTAACCTGCGATTTTAATGGCGGCACGCGCGGGCTCCTCTCACAAAAATGCTGGCGCCACTGGCTCTTGCGGCACGCTAGCCGGCGGCGGCAGGAGTATTTGTCTATTTCTAACGTCAATATTGCACTCTCTGTTTCGCGGCTATTGCCACTGTAACAACCTACCCCTGTAACATCCAGCCCCTGTCTCCCCTACTTGTGATTGATGTTTATTTTATAAAAATAAAAGTAAAAACGTGACGTCATTATTAGTTATCTCCCTTTTGACATTTTATTTGCCAATCAAATTCACTTGTTTCATATAGAAACTGGCCTTTTTACGGAATAGTGACATCACCCAACCGCCATTGCTATTTTGGCGTTTTTTCGGAAATTTTAAATTGCATTATTCAAAACATGATATTTCTATCAAAATCGAAAGTTTTTACAAAAATATGATTTATTTTGGGTAAAGTAGACACGTAAGAAAAACATGGTGTAGTTTTTCAAAATTAGTCATCATGCCTATTCATCACGTTCAAGTGTGGGTTAGTAAGTATTACCGATTGCAGATGCAACCGTAGCGTGAAGAAACGATTACAATTTTTATGTTTACAATGAGGTAATCATAAAAAATAATTTAAAACCGAAACCAATTAAGAGCTGGCGTAGTTATCGACAAACAACTCCATGACGCAAATCGATAAAATAATCGATCCAAGTCAACACCTTATGATCTGTGATATAAAGGTTATATTTGCTTTGATAGTTGAAACAGTGGAAGCATAAGCAGATGGACTGAGTGTTAATATGAGATACTTTTAAATTGTCAAGCTCAAATACAGTCAAAGGCAATGTAATTACTCGCTTCATCCAATATCATTACTATCATCATGCATGCCCGTCGGTTTCGGGTACTCTTTACCCAGCCCTTTTTAATATACTTTCAATTTGGATTTTTTTGCAGTTGTCTGTACTATATATTTATACTTAATTTTTGTTGAAATAAAAATAAAATAAATATAACAGATCCGCCGAGCCGTTGTCTCCATTCACTTCCAACTCAGACATACAATGACTTTTAATTCCAATAATAAGATAAGTATAATAGTCTCAATTAAAATATGCGTCTCAAAATATCATGAACTTTCTCGTAATGCATGAAGTGGCTATCTCGTCGGTAAACAATTATGTCATACCCACCAATATAACTAGCCAACATGTTGTTGTAATATTTTTATTTTACAAGGAAGTAAATGTAAATATTTCTCTCGGATTAAAAAACAATTTATTTTCTTGGTAAATAACTCAAAAACTTAACATATCGAGGTAAATAGTGTAAAGATGCAGATGTAGAACATAAAAAGTTATTTACATATTATATTATCGTCTTCAGAAGCCAAAGCGCTCCCAAGTTAGGTAGGGTGTTCCACAGGGATCTTTATTGCTTTCTTTTAAGGAATTGTTTTTGTGTCTCACTTCCCAAAGCCCTAATGGTCAATGGATTCGTTGTACTTGGTATCCTATAAAGCTACATCATACTTTCCTTCTTATCCATAACCAATTATATGAGAAAGAAAATCACGAAAACTATTTTCAATCTTCACGCGGTACCGAGTAAGCTAACTGCGTCCCGTTGTAAGGAGGGATGCTGGCCAGCAATAAAACCTAGCTAAACCCTAGAGCAGAATGACATTAGACATACCGTACTGACTACAAATAATCTGAGAGCTAGGGTAGAAGAAGATCTCTTTGAACGACGACAAACAGAATTTAAGACAGAAAACATACACCTCCTCCTTGCGTCTAATTTCTCAGTGTTAATGGTCGCGACCTCTCTTCTGCATCACTTTCTCCCGTATGGTCTTTCTCCATCTTTTTCTGTCTCCGGTGGTTTGAAGGGTGGACAGTGGAATGAAGAGCGGTGTGGATCTGGTCGAACCAACGCATTGGGCTGCATCCTCTACAGCGTACTTGCGTGCCGTTCTGCTAGCGGGGCGTTGGGCTCTGGCGCGTTTAGTATCAACTTTGTTATTAAACGCGTCAGGGCTTCATTGCGGATCGAGACGTGGGTTGTGGAGACCTATCGTTATGGACTGAGACATGTTGCGCACTCCCCCTGGACCCACGGGTTTTCGATATCTAGCGTCTTGACGATTCATAAGTGTATTGTAATCATACCAGATATGAATAAAGGAATTTTGACTTTGACTTAGAAACATTTTCCCGAAAGAAAATATACAAGGCGTGATAAAAACTAGACGCAGTAGCACTAGCTACTTCAGATAGTCTGGCCGCGTTAGTGCTCGCGTTTTTTCACGACATGACTCAGGCACACAAAAGAATTATTGTTTACAAATACAACCGCCTCTAAATTTACTTTCGATACACACGCCGCCAGAAATGTGGCACGCTTCTCCGTAATGGACTTGGAACACGAGGGTTTTATAATAATTAACAATCACAGTAATGTTCGTGAAATATGGTTCCGTTCGTTGCTGGCGTTAAGTATTTGATTCAGGAATGTTTTCGGATGTTGTTAGGGCTTGGTGGCTTTGGCATTTGTGTTTAGAGCTTTTCGTATAATTTGACATAATAAACTGACTATAATAATCTACAATAGGGTCGATTCTCTATGCTTCTCTTAATTCAAGACTAATTTGACAACAGTGTTATTCTGTCATTCTCAATATAGAATGAAAAGGAGAGACTGATATTAAATTTGGTTTTAGGTTTAGAGAATCATGTCAGAATTGACCCTAATATCCACCTTTCAAAAATTTCTCTTACGATATTTACACTTTTGTTTCGTTGTTAGCTGGTGTTTAATTTAATATAAATCTGCCCCTACAGTAAGAGTTGTTTTAATTTAAATAGTGGATATGCAACATGGTTAGAGTTAACTTTTGACAATAATCCGTTTTTAACAATTCTGTAAGAAAAAGAGGTAGAAAAAATCCACATTTATATGGATGACTCCAATCGTTCTGCCAAGTTCTCCTATTCTGCTTAAAGCATAGAAGATGTTGGCTTCAGCTGCATTATAGTGGCGATTATCGCCTCAACAACTTTCACGCTAGTAACAATGGTATTCTTGTGAGTTTTAACGACTTCCAAACTATTTTACGACACTGATCTTTATAGTATAGCTCTGTTTGTTGTTTGAGTATTATTCAAATTATTGACGATGCTGTATGGTGACAGCAGAGCAAAATACAGTTGTCTACACCCCTATCTCTTTTACGGGGTAGGAGAGTAAGAAAGATACGGGGTAAGAGAGTAGGTAAAAGAGATACGGAGTAAGAGAGATAGTGATTTTACTGGGTGACTTAGGATTGTCAATTTAAGGATCAATGGACAGTAAACTTCCTGGTGAACCACCTAGTACTACTGTAATTAACGGACCCGATAGATAACAATAGGCTGAGTGTAGCGACATCACAATCTTGCCCCTGGCAAACTGAGCTCCAATTATAAGTGAAGATCATTCACCTCTGCCTACCCCTTCAGGGATATAGGCGTGATTTATGTATGACGTTTGTATGTATGTATGCTTAAATCACGCCTTTATATACCTGAAGGGGTAGGAAGAGATGAATTAAAAACCCACTTTTCGCCAATTAAGTTAGTTCGGTAGAGGCCATGCGGTGACGGCAGAGTAGAATACAATTGTCACCACCCCACATCTCCCCTGTGGGTGGCGTACAAGGCGACTAAAGATAAATCAGTGATGAGGAATGGGCAGCAGCGCTCCTCTTACACCACCTAGCAAAGTACTGCGACTTTTGTGCCCTATAAATGGTAAAAGGCTCGCCACCTATTACATGGGACCTAACATAAGCCTACTGCCATATATCGGGCACATAAAATCACAGTATATTGCTAGGTGGTATAAGAGGAATGCAGCTGCCCATCACTCATCGCTGTCTTTACACTTAGTCGCCTTGTACGACACCCACGGGAGAGATGGAGGGTGGTGACAATTATGGGAGTTGACATCTTTGCACAACTAAGACCTAATTGTTACTGAGTGTTGTAGCACGCATACCTAAATTTTTTCTTGCTAAATCTCAACATTATCTTAGTACATTTAAAATGCGGATTAGTGAGCCTAGCAATTTATCAATTTAATCCTGGCCAAGCCGCGTGCTGAAAATGTTGTTGAGAAATTAGTTTATTATTTTGTGTTTTTTTTTATCTTCCTATACTCTGTGAGTTATGTATAGGATTATACTTTTATTTAAACATTATATAAAAATCCTGGTACGGAACAATATTTCTTGGATGAACACAATCTCTCCCGCGGTACTCGTACAAGGCGACTAAGGGTTAAAACAGTGACGAGGAATGGGCAGCAGAGCGGCGTTCCTCTAATATCACCTAGCAATGTACTGCGACTTTCATGCCCGAAAAAATGGCAATAGGCTCTCCACCTATTACATGGGACCTAACATAATTGACGAAACGTGGGTGTTATTTCACCTCTGCCTACCCCTTCGGGGATGTAGGCGTGATTTATGTAACAAAGACATTTTGCCCCCGAGTCACGGTTATGTTGGAGGACATTAATATTATAATTGTTATGTAGGTCAATTAAAGAGTTAGGCTAGATTATAGGTGCAAGTGTATCAGCGCTGCCTGATCATAAAATAGTTTCTTTTAACGATTTTCATGGCACTGAAACAGTTCCCCGATTCAAACTATCCTTACTTCAAATCCAGGGGGCCTACCGCCTAACTCGATTGCTGATGATTGCTATATTTCAAAGCACTGCTTACGGCTATAGCAGCCATCCTGAACTTTTAGGCGGTACGGATTTTGTGCCAAATTCATACAAAATCATTCGGTGGTCATTTGTTCAAAGCTATCGCTAATAGTTTAGGTACATTTGGTGCGCAATGACAGCATGACGTCATAAACTATAGCTTTTGCTTTAGCAATCGAGTTAGGCGGTAGGCCCCCAGGTCCAACTTTGTGTTCCAACCGCTGTCGAATAATAACTTTTCGGTATCTATAAAATGTTACTATGTAACTTCCGTTCGGTACTCTGCTTGCGTCATCCCTTACAGCCCAGGATAAGGGTGCTTTCCCACTAAAGCTGTGCGGGATTCTATTGGTCTAGGGATGTGTTTGGAGAGAACCAATAGAATTACTCTATATAATACAATACAAAACACTTTATTTCACACAAAACAAAAGAAAACATCGAATTAAAGAAAGTGACTCTCTCTATCTAAAAATGAATCAAACACATTTTTTTAACCATCTCCGTAGTCCAGTGGTCGGCCACCGGAATTATGATCCAGGGGTCCCGGGTTCGGTCCCCAGTGGGGTACAAATTTGTACTCGGTTTGGTTGGTGGTAGGACTTCTTTCAAGTCCGCCTGGCTAGCCACCACCATTTTATAAAAATCTGTCGCCATAATAATAATGTTAACAGCATGATTGTGTTCCGATATGTGTGATAAGATAGCCAGCCCCTCTGTGGTTGAGGGTTCCAGGCGAAGCTCGATTCCATCTTTGCCCTTATCGTCACTTATACCATCAGGTGAGGTGAAGGGCAAGACCTTCCCTGTTTGGCATATGCAACGCATCCTCGCAAAGCTCTGGTGGCAAAGCACCCTAAGGCAACCTCTTTTTCAATATAGGTCAAACAGGCTATTGTCTGCAAGCTTTCCCAAATCAGTTCTTACGGTTTCTCTTCATTGAGCAACAAAGATTGGTGAAAAATTTTGTAGCTACACAATCAAAATGCCAGAGATAATCTAATGCAGAAATGCAGTGTCTTAGCGCACTCAGCGGAGCTCAACGGTGCAGTGCCTTAGTACGTTCAGCCTGAGATTGCTCGCCAAGGCCGATCACTGGATGGGTGAGCAAAAATTTGCCATCTCCACAAAGATTTCGGTGGTTAGAAAAAGAATTTCGAAAAATTATGATCTTGAGGCGGGAATCGAATCCGCGTCCGCTGCTATCCGGGCAGGTGCCTGACCGCTCGGCCACCCAAGACACCAATTAACTTGCCGAAATTCTTCTAACCTTTACACTCCACGTTGTAAGCCAACGGGTACCCTCGCAATGTAGAAATAAATTTCAAACATTCCAAAGCAGATATTTTTACAAATACCGTGCGTTCGGTTAAGCTTGGGTTTTGCTTTATAAACTATTTGATTTTAATTTTAACATTATATAAATGTTAGAAAAATTAGTACAAAGATTTTGGTGGTTAGAAAAATCTTCGTACTAATTTTTCTAACATTTATATAATGTTAAAATTAAAATCAAATAGTTTACCATCTTCAGTTCAAACGTTGCTGGGAAGGCAGGTAACTAAATGTGACGCGGGCAGGAAATATTGTGGCACTTTCGAGGGAAACACCAGAATTTCTTCAATAGTATCATCACCATCACCATCAACCCGTGCCCCAGCAATGTCCCCACTGCTGGGGCACGGGTTGCACCTTTGGATGGAAGAATATAGGGAGTTTGGGCCATAACTCACCACGCGGGCCCAGTGCGGGTTGGTGGGTATTAACGACTGCAGATGCACCCGGGACCAACGGCTTAACGAGCCTTTCGAATCGCGGAGGAACTCCAGATAATAATTTTTTTGGTCACCCATCCAATGACCGGCCTTAGCGAACATTGATTACTTTACGCAATAACAGGCCAAGCGCGCTATACCACTGCGCTAGCGAGCTCGTCTTCGCTCCTTTTAGGTAGTATAATATAGTAGTCTTTGTACTAATTTTTCTAACATTTATATAATGTTAAAATTAAAATCAAATAGTATAATATAGTATTTCAAAATTTTATGTAAAAATACGTGATTCTAAAATACGAGTCAATACACAGTAACAAGTACTAAATGCGAGTAAGACCAGCTGCGAACTGGACTAACTACGACTGGATGTTGCCTTTCGGTACGAACGCATCAGACAGCGGTTCCGATACCGCGAACAGAAACCAACAGACATTAAACAAAGAAAACCAAACACGATAATAGCTACAACAGGTACAGAACAACGTTGCGTTTTGATTCTTGTCTCCCTGGCGAGCGGCCAAAGCGCTTTAATAATTAACTAGACAAGTTAGCGGGATCTGAGACCGGCCAGCGGTTTTGTTTGGGCCCTTTAGAGACGTCAATTAAATTGAATGGGTTCTTAATATGCCAAAAAAATAGTAGTCTTAAATAACTAGTGGTCGCACACGGCTTCGCTCGCGTTAATTTCGGTTATTATGTAATAAATAACAAATAAATATTTTTTCACTTCTCATGCTCTGAAAGTGCTTATTTGTGCAGGATATAGGCTGCACAAAATCGAATTTTGTGCTCTAGAGCATTAACGTATCTACTCATAAATGTGTCGATAATAAGGCAAAGAAAATGAGCCATGCAGCCAAACAATAAGAAATTCAGAGATAGAATTTGTAATTTTTTTAATATTTACTTAAATTTATTTGCCTAATGTGTTTTTTAAGACATAAAAGATATTACAATTTTAATTCAAGCAGGTACGGTAGGTTATTAATTAATTTAAGAAAATTATTATTTCAAAATTAATTTAATACTTGGCTGTATATGTCTGCAGCCCAAGCCTAATATCAATGGGAAAAACAATTTCCGTCAGTATTCAAAACTGTACTAATTTTAGTTTGAATTTTAAGAAATGTTATGAGAAATTCTGATTTATTTCCTCGCAATCGAAGTGAAAAGCAGAGTTTCTACCTCGTCCACAAAACCATTTTTATCCTCGACATTACTATCAGCCCTCGCCTTCGGCTCGGGCTGCTAAAAGTCTCGGACAAAAATGATTCGTTTTGTGCACTTGATGGAAAATCTACTATTTCATCCCACCATCTCGGAAAAAGCGTTTTTGCTCTTCGATATCTGAGTGCAAAAGCCGTTTTTATCCTCTAGAGGTTAAAGTAAATTTGAATTAAGAACATCGTGTGCAATGAGTTTGTGAATTCAAAACATCATTATACATATTTATTTCTACCTTCATGGTGCCGAAATTGTAATGCAACCTATTTTAATTTGTTAAAAACTCAGACTCGGAACCTTCTTGGTGTACTTTTTTTGTAAGTTGCTTTGCGCGCGCCATTTTTATTTATTTTCAATAATTCAAAAATTGTTAAAGAGTGTGATTTTGTGCAGTGAAAGTGGTGTTATTTTGATGCACAAGCATCCGTGTTGATGTGCAATTATGCAGAATCATCGAAAATAAGTCTCATGATGTGTTTGATGTTGTGGTGAAGATCGCTATAAAAAGTGGTTTTATCCATTTCATCAAGCACCATCATTAACTCTGTTACCATTCAATTCGCGCCAAGCACTCCCTAGATGCGTTAAAATATGTGGCACCCATATTTTAACGTAAAATTCATTTCATTCATACATTTCACCCACTCATTTTTTCATAAGACTACAGATAAAACATACACTAAAGACTTGGCTGTATGGGCTAGACTCTTTGCCTTCCCTAAAATATAGGGAGAATAAAAAAAAACAATCTTTTCACGTCTTTTCAGCTTGGCGTCAATCTTGCTTTAAACATTTTGATCGCCTACCACGCTTGCTGGATGCTTGAGTCAAGCATTTAAAAGCTTTTTATGTCTGTTTGATTTGTTTACGCTAGCAACGGAACAAAAACATACTGAAAGTCAACGTGCTTGACTCAAGCTGATTGACCGTCTCGGAATTCCATTAGAGACGGTAATTTTTATAAGGTACTTACAGGTGTGTCTGGATGAATGTTGCGGGTGTGGGTGGGTGGATGGGCGGCTGTTGGAGGTGTGTCTGGGTGAATGGGTGTTTTGAGGTTGTGTCTAGGTGAATGGGTGTTTTGTGGGTGTGTCTGGGTGAATGGGTTTTTGTGGGTGTGTCTGAATGGATGGGTGAGTATTGTGGGTGTTTCTGGGTGATTGGGTGTTTTTTTGAGTGTGATTAGGTGGTTTGTGGGTGTTTCTGGGTGATTGAGTGTTTTTTGGGTGTGATTGGGTGGTTTGTAGGTGTTTCTGGGTGACTGGGTGTTTTGTGGGTGTTTCTGGGTTAATCGGTGTTTTGTGGGTGTTTCTGGGTGAATGGGTGTGTTGTGAGTGTTTCTGGGTGAATGGGTGTTTTGTGGGTGTTTCTGGGTGAATGAGTGTTTTGTGTGTGTTTCTGGGTGAATGGGTGTTTTGTGGGTTTTTCTGGGTGAATGGGTGTTTCTGGGTGAATGAGTGTTTTTTGGGTGTGTCTGAGTGGATGGGTGTGTATTGCGGGTGTGAATGTTGTGGGTGTTTCTGGGTGGGTGTTGAGAGTATGTTTGGGTTAATGGGAGGGTGTTGTGGAAGTTTCTGGGTGAAAACAGAAACTGTTGTGATTGTATTTTTTTTTTGTATTTTGCAATTTCCTCGTTGGGGGGGATGAAAAGTTACGTGTTGCACTCGAGTGCAAAGATTTTTCACCTTGTGCTCTTTTGATTCCCTCGCCATCGCTCAGGATTCTAATTTCTATTTTTTCGCTAGCTCGGTCATCAAAATTGAGCACGCGGTTAAAAAACAACTTTGCACTCACGTACAACAAATAACTATTATACTCACACATATCATCTAGCCCAAAGTAAGTAGCCTAAGCACTTGTGTTATGGATACTAGATGACGGATATTTGTTTTATATAATTATGTATATAAATGTTGAAAATATACTACATAAACATATACACAACCATGACTCGGGAACAAACATTTGTGGTCATCACAAAGTTTGCCCCTACCAGGATTCGAACCCGGGACCTCTTGGCCAATACCCAGCAATCGGAGCATTCGAAAAACGCGGCCATCGCTATAACCTTCCTCGACAGATTGAGTTTCTAAGATGAACGCGTTCAACCAACCAACCAAATAAACAAGTTCTTCAGCTTTACAATAGTAGTATAGATATAGCAGGTGGAGCTCGCTAGCGCAGCGGCATAGTGCGCTTGGTCTGCGATGGCGTAAACGAAGCAATCTTCGCTAATACCGGTCATTGGATGGGTTACCAAAAAATTATTAAGTATCCCGTGTTCCTACGTGCTTCAGAAAGCACGCTAAGCCGTACTGCCGCGCTTACGAAAAACGCATTATCTACCTGTTTTAAAACTTCTGAGAAAAACGCGGTTAAAGGTTTTTTTCTTGTGCATTTGTATGAACGGAGCTGAGCTATTTATTGATGTAAAAAATTTAATATTCAATATATTGAAATGGTCTCTATGGGAAAGTTATAGAGCTTGTTATCTTGATTTCAAATATATCATAATGTTCTCTTATATTTGCACGAGCACTACGCATTTGAAATAAAACACCCCGGGGTCACCCCGTGACCACGGCCGCTGTAAAGTGATCGAAACGTCGGGATAAATAATAATGCTAAACATCTAAATATACGCGAGTCTAATCCGTAAAAGTTGTTTTATTTCAAATTCAAATATATCATATTATTTTAACTCAATTTCGCTAAAAATCGTACATACTGCGTTTTTCTAAGCGCGGCAGCGCAGGTCTCGGCTGCATCTGCAGCAGTTAATAGCCACCAACCCGACTGGGCCAGCGTGGTGGGTTATGGCCCAATCTCCCTATATTCTTCCATCCACAGGGAAGGCTCGTGCCCCAGCAGTGGGAACATTAATGGGCTGGTGACGATAGTGATGCCAAGAATAGCTACTAGTTATGAATTGATATTTTTGTATTTAGTACTACTCATTAACGTTAATTGACGTCTCTGAGTACGGTAGTTAGTGATATACCGCCTCCGTGGTCTAGTGGTTCGCCCACTGAAATTAAGATCCAGAGGTCCCGGCTTCGACCAGGGGAGTACAAATTTCTACACGGTTTGTTTGAAGGTTAGACTTTTTTTAAGTCCGACTGGCTACCAACCACCATCTTATCACAACAGCATTATTGTGTTCCGACAATTTGCGATAAGATGCGAAATCGAAACCAACATTATTGAGAAAAAGATCGTAAATCGTTAAGACTTTATTCGATTATTTGTATTAATTGACTCGTAACGACTCGATACTCGAAAATTGATGGCTGTTAATGGTCATCAATCAATATTGTTTCATAAATTTTATTTATTTAGTTACATCACAACCTATCTAGTAATAAACTTGATGACCATCAATTATTTATTAGGTTTGATTAAGATTAATTACGCCGTGTGGTGACGGCAGAGCAGAATACAAAATTGTCACCACCCCCATCTCTACCGAGGGTGTCGTACAAGGCGAGTGGCGACTAAGGGCAGTGTTTTGTAATGGGCAGCAGCGTTCCTTTTATATCACCTAGCAATAAAGTGCCATTTATTTTACGTGTCCGATACATGGCAATAGGCTGACCCCCTATTACATGGGACCTAACATAGTTGCCGTGGGTGTTAATCACCTCTGCCTAACCCTTCAGGGATATTGGCGTGATTTATGTACATGTATAAATTTCCGAGAGCCTCGATTTCCCCTCCCTTAGGAAGGCAGACAGGAACTATAAAGTTACCCACCACGAATTAGTAGATAGTTTTATAGATGAAAAGACCCGGTTTAGGTAGTGTACCGTCTTTGGGCCCCCTTCCCCTATGTATATCGCGTGACCGTCTCGTCATTAGAGTCACCTGAATGTGACCGTGTGCGGCGACGCCGATAAAAGTCGTCACGCGAACATGAATCACAACAAGTGAAAAGAAGTGATGTGTGATTATGACGACTCAAAAGCACTCACACCTTGGAGGAGATGCGGCAGACATTGACCCAAATAACGGTCGTAACGTCCAGATCAATGGTTATGGCACTCATTCATGGACGCGTGATGGAGGTGAGTTGTTGTATTTATAAATATTAATAAAACTTACAAGCCTATTGTGGAAGACTGGTGCCTTAACTAAGCTAAATATAAATTATAATATATTACAGCAATTACAATTGTGAAAACAAAACAAAAACAAGAAGAAATAGAGAAAAAGCCTGTATTAAGGTGTATGTGAGTAAGTGTCTGTATGTGTGTTTGGGTGGATGTAAATGTTTGTATGGTGTGTTGGTGAATGAATGAATTTATAAATACTCTCTTTAATAATTAAAACTTTGTATGTTGTGAAAGCCATTTGAATTATTCATATTATAAGATATTCACTGTCTAAAAAGTCTACTTCAAAATAAAATTCTATTGACACATTTTGTTAAAGTCCTATCAGCGCTACAAAGGTACATAAATGACTTCAATTTAGATCGCCTACAAAGGGGAGATACGTGACTCTATAGAGATAGTAACTATCGAATACTTAACTGCCATCAACTAGACAACAGTTAAACAAAAATATATACGACGTCTTACAAACATACCCAATAATAGAAATTATTTATCAAAGTCAATAAATTAGAGCAACTATGCAGAATACAATTGTCACCACGGGTGTCGTACAAGGCGACTAAGGGTTAAAACAGTGATGAGGAATGGGAAGCAGCGTTCCTCTTATACCACCTAGCAATGTACTGCGACTTTTGTGCCCGATAAATTACAATAGGCTCGCCACCTATTACATGGGACTTAACATAAGATATATTTTATAAGATGGCGGTAGCTAGCCAAGCGGACTTGAAAGAAGTCCTACCACCAACCAAACCGTGAAACAAATTGGTACCCCTGGGAATCGAACCTAGACCACGGGGGCGGTTAAGAACAAGGTCGATAACCAACACTGTGACACGAGATTTTTATAATAAGATTATATTTATGACAACACTCGCACATTATGACACAGTCGCGGCGCTGTAACGTCATCTATTTATATTTGGATCCCGTAAAAAATATAATAAACACCTTGTTGTGACACGCCGTGTCAGTAATCTGGGTCAATGTTCCCAGGTCCAAGGTTCGCCGGTAGCCTCGAATACCTGTCATAATTCGTTTGGGAGTTTCGTAATATTTACCGTTTAACATAAAAATATGACTGACAGTTCTATGTCGCTTAAGACAGAAATAGCGTCGAAGTAAAAGAAAGACAGTAGCAAAAGTTTTAATAAATTAAGAAAAAAATTAAAAGATAGACACATAATTTTAACTATACTAGCTGGCTAGCTCATAACGTTGTTTTCCCCCTATTACCTAGAGGTATCAAATATAGATATAAGAGGTATTAAATAGCCTACACAGAACTACCAAATATACACAAAAAATCATCAAAATCCGTCAAGCCGACAACTAGTATTCAAATAAAACTCAAATCACAATCCCAAAGTAAACAGATGTTCCAAAATGGCCCATGTATTTTTACACTATCACAAAAAATTGAGAAAAAATAAATGTTTCTGGGAGGCCGGAAATAAATATAAATAATGTATAGTTTTCGGCTTAAAAACCTTTGAAAAACATTAAAATCAATCTAATGTTAAATAAAATACGTACGTCAATGTTATAAAGTGACAACATCCTTCCGCCATGACGGTAGGCTAGGCTGTTGTGTTGCAATAAAAGCCTAAACCACAGATATAAAATTGATATATCTGTGACCTAAACTTATGTACAACAAGCCAAAAACAGAGCTAGCAATTTAACACTTAACAACCGTTTTATAAAATTATTGCCGACATTTTGAACTGTACAAATATATGGGCCTGACTGCATACATTTTGGAACATCTCCTTTGAATGAAACTCACCTCCATAGTCTCGCCTTGCAAAGTCGACGCGTGAACTACACAACCCATAACTCCACTCTGACACCGATCAACGTGTACAAATCAGTCTCGTCTGGAATAGCGAATGAAAATCAATAGCATCCCTAGGTGGGAAGCTGCGCGTCGCTATTGAGATAAACAAATAGAGGAAGGGTGGACCGGGGGAGACCAATCCAACATGGCCGCGGTGGTGATCGAAGCGGCGAGACAGCAAGAGACCTAAGTGCGCGCGCTATAACGCAATCAGTGCTGTAGCGTTGCATAGATAGCAGTAGGGGAAGGCAGCCCAAAGGGTGTACAGTCTGAAATTCGCAATCGTCCAAAGAATAATAAGTTCGAAAAATTTAAAATCATCCTTTTAATTTTTGTGTGTAAGTTAGTCATACAGTCCTGTAACCTGTAAGTTTACAATTTAAGTAATTTTTTTAAGGCATATACGGTCGTAAGATGATGATAGTACTAAATGGTTAATACGAAATACAATTATTATTGTAAATTATTTATAAGCGAACAAGCGACGTATGTTTCCCTTGAAAATTATATATGTATAAGATAATAATTTGGATGGCATTGCTTTCGATTCATTAATACAAACTATTAAATAATAACAGGATTCAATAGACAATGGATTTCTCTGCGTAAGTACTCTACAACCTATTTTGTAGAGATTACTGCTTTCCACTTGCTACGATCCTTTCTCTAACTCTCACTCTTACCACAAGAGTAAATAAACGGAATAGAGTAAAAGCTTGCCAACTGGCTGTGCGAGCGTAAACCGGTTTCCAGTCTCACCTAACGGCCAGTTGACAACCTTAATCTCCGTGCCGTTTATTATTCATTTGCTCTTAGTTACTTTTTCGTTTCACCCCATTAAATTTCATGTCCTCTTGTGTGCCCGTCTGTTCCATGTAAAAACCTGGGCTTTTTTAATAAACTCTCTCACTCTCAATAAATTTGATTACGTAAGATCCGCCTAGTCCTTCCCATTGCTTTAAACTTATTATAAAACATGTACTAAAGTTAGTCAGAGCTTAAAACTGATGCTGCCACTTTTATTTGCTCAATCAAACACAGAGTTAGCACCAATTTTAAATATTTTTTCCTATGCCGTCTACTCCTCTCTCCCACCCTATTAAGCCACTCGACTATCTCCCACCCCTTAAAATTATGTATAGTTAATATTATTATATCTGTCCCAGCCGTAACTAAGTGGGGGAGAGACTGAGCTCAGGCCGTGAGGTGTAACTAGGCTCTCCCGCGCAGGCGCTATCAACGATGCTTCCATCTCTCTCGTCCTTCCCCACATCACAACATACATACATAAATCATGACTGTCTATCCCCGAAGGGGTAGGCAGAGGTGAATTAACACCCACGGAGTGGATGGCTAGATGACGTCGCTGATATGAATGCATATATATAGACGTATATAAATCACGCCTATATCCCCGAAGGGGTAGGCAGAGGTGAATTAACACCCACGGAGTGTATGATCACGTTTAACTGATATGAATGGTGGAGGAAACACTCTGGTTCTCGCCAGGGTCCTTTACATTACTTACTTTCACTTAACATACATCTTTTCGGTGCGATGGATGGTATGAATTAAAAGGCAGTAAATAAATGGCTTATTGACGTTGATCTGACCATTTGACCAAAACGGCCGTAAAAAACATGATTGGCGCAAAATGAGCAAAATCACATTGAGTAGGGTTAGAATCTGCAAAGAGACAAAGACATAATAAAATCATTTCAGTAAGTGGTCTTAGGTAAAGTCCATTGAGAAATTTTGACGATGGTTTGATATGTTACGTAACGATGGTGATTTGTTATTGTTATAATATATTTAAAAAATGGATTGCTGTGCGTTCGTCTTACTCAAACTCGAGAACGGCGGGACCAATTTAGCTGATTTTGTTTTTGAAATGATTTGAAACGATTGGCCAGGCAAGCCGGGAAAGGTGAGAACATATGGAAAAGCAACAATTTCATTTTCCCATATAAACTGCTTTCCTGTCATACGTTTGCCGTAACCATGGCAACCAAATCGTAACCATGGCTACGGGATAATTTAAAGGTCTCAGCATACGTAACGGGAAAATACCCCGGACTGGACGTGGACGGGGCGGGGCTGCAGAAACATCGTTCGATATAAAATGTACCATGAA
Organism: Cataclysta lemnata; assembly: GCA_963931975.1. NCBI lineage: Eukaryota > Metazoa > Arthropoda > Insecta > Lepidoptera > Crambidae > Cataclysta > Cataclysta lemnata. The sequence goes on from OZ008363.1 coordinate 8,574,358, forward strand.
GGACAGTCACGGAGTTACGAACGGGACGTGCACGGGGCGTTTTGAACGAGAGAGGCCACGTTCTCGTCCCGTCCACGTCTATTTTAGGTTTTTTCCCGTTACGTATTGTAGAGACCTTTATATGGCATAACAACGGTCAGCAAGTGTTGAAATAAAAAGAAATCATCAGTTTTAACATGTTGTGGTAAACAATTCGATTTTAATTTTAACAGTATATAAATGTCAGAAAAATTAGCACGAAGATTTTGGTGGTTAGAAAAAGAATTGTCTTGAAAAGGTTCCCGCATCAAGACCATAATTTTTCGAAATTCTTTTTCTAGCCACCAAAATCTTTGTACTAATGTTGTGGTAACTTGAGGTACCTACAGTTCATCGTACCATCTGTAACTGTAATGACATTTCCTACCAACAAGAAAAGGGGAAATGAAAAGTAATTGATACTGCATCGTCGCTTCTTGCTGTAATCGCCCTGTGTAGGACCAAATGTTTAGGAACGCTTGTCTGTTGATTGGCGAAGCTAATTTTCTTGTTATTGCAAACGTGGGTATAAGCGGCGATATAAGGGGATATAAATATATTTTTTTTTTACACTTACTCCTATCATCTAGCCCAAAGTAAGTAGCCTAAGCACTTGTGTTATGGATACTAGATGACGGACATATTTTTAATATAATTATGTATATAAATTTTGAAAATATACTACAAACTAATATAGGCGTGATTTATGTATGTATATTTACACTGCCTTTCTTTTTCTAGTTTGGGTCCAAATTATTGCTATGAGGACAATTTAGCGTAACATGTGTAATAAAGTTTTGACTAAACAAACATCACGAAAACCAGTGAAAAGACAGTAATTGTGTAGTGTCATACACGAGTTGAAACCCGAGTACCTATTCAAATCAACCCCCGGCATACGACAAACGAATAGGAACTAATGAATAATCAAACAGTTGTCTGTCTGTACACAAAGCCGTTCGTGTGTGCACAAATTACTGGGTAGTTAGCTGCTTAACCACATTTAACTGCCGCACTCAGAGACGTCAATTAACTTTAATGAGTAGGTACTTAATGTAAAAACAAATAATTTAAATCTAGTCCAAAGACTCGGCAAGAATAGCGACATAGTTTTGAATTGTTATTTCTTGACATTAAGGACTAGTCCCTGCCTTATCATCATCATCTTCACCAGCCTTTTAAAGTCCCCACGACTGGGGCACAGGCTTTCCCTATGGATGGAAGTTTATAGAGAGAATGGGCCATAATCCACCACGCTGGCCCAGTGCCGGCAACTCTAGATAATAAATTGTTGGTCACCCATCCAATGTCTTATTCTTAACGGATTACTTTACTTAAAAAGTTATTTGTTATAATAATTATTAGATCATTTTGATATGAGATATCGTCGTGTAAATCCGACTAAATGATGTCAACGGCACACACAAGAAAATAAACCATTCGGATTTGAATTGTCGTATAAATCCGACAGAATTAAGTCCGCAGCAAATACTTATGAAGCAATATAGACTGGTACATACTCATAGAACAACGCAATCAATCACAGCTTCGCATCTCGCTCCGTTGTGGGCGCGTGGCAGTGAATACGTAATAGATAAGTTAAGAGAATATTAAAAGAGCGTTCTCGCCCCCCTTGCGTCCAAAAAACATGTCAAACCATGTCGTGACATGTCGCGGTCTCATACCAAGCGCATTACTTTGCCGTATCTTAAATCGTATGAACAGCGTTATTCTATTTGTTCATTAATATTTACACGCACTAAAAACATTGCAGCAGTTACCAATGGAGTTTTATTTTAAATAGATTTGGAATAAAATGACGTTGACTGTGCCAGCCCCGATTTATCCCAAGGGTGTCATAAAAGACGGCTAAGGGATATTGCCCCGTGTAGACCAGGAAGCACCTTGGGCACCCAAATGGTGGAGGGCAAGCCACTTACATCACCATACCCAAAGAGGGTTGATGTCGGGCAAGCTGCCGGCTGTAAAAACTAAGTTAAAACCTTGAGCAGTATGGATCGGAAAGTTCTCATCCGAATTACTTTCTCAGTTCATCGGTCTCTCGACGTGGTCCTTTCCATCACTTTTCTATACATTCATTACTCAATAGCACCTTTCCGGTGTGATTAATCATATGAATAAATTATAAAGCGATGAAACTTGGCAACGATTCGCCATTTTGAGTCTTAGAGGTACTAAAATAGATGTTACTTAAGTCTTGAGAATTATTAGATTGATACACTAATTGACATACTCGTATTTTTAATATTAATGATATCAGCTACATTTTGACATCACCATCATCAACCCTTTATCCCCCTGCTGGGGCAACTGGAGGAAGAAGTCATAGGTATCTAAAACATCCCAAATAAACTCATGGTGCTATTCAATTTAATTTCAGCTTCACAAGGTATCGGCGTCAAGCCACCTTGTGTAAATTATATTACGACGTAGATGGTTAAGTTATCATATTCTAGGAACGTTATATGTATACGTTAACGGCTGGCCTCAAGCCTGCCCACTTAAGCTGCTGACTAAGTTATGTCTAAGCTGTTGGTTAAGCATGTCATCCACCTAAAGAACAGTGCTATACAGAGGCAAAAGATACTTTGGTATTAGAGATTTCAAACAACACGATATTTAGAGATTGTAAACATAGCACAGGGTGCCTAGCCAAGTGGCAAACAATACGTTTCTATCGTACAGATGTCATTTTTTGACAACTGCTCTTACATTTGACACTAGGGTCGCCATGTAGTTTTCTCTGTAATACGTCAGTTTCATACATATTTTGTATTCTATTCGGTCGAATAGATTAGCTACTTGGCTAGAGGGGATGGACCTAGACCTTAATTGTGCAAGCTAAGCAATGTTCGCTAGGACTGTTTGTTACAAAATATAATTATTCTGCCCTCCAGGGGGCCTGCCGCCTAACTCGATTGCTGATGATAGCTATATTGCAATGCACTGCTTACGGCTATAGCAGATTTTTTTAAAAGACCAACGTTAACTCAGTAAGTTTTCATTAGGAATTAATACTGGCCCTAATAACCCTTATAACCAAATATTCATATTTGTTAATAATATTTACAAATATGAATATTTGGTTATAAAAATAAGATTATGTTGCAATGTTAATTATAAATTTGTTGCCAAAATAGTAACTTAAACGCTCAAAAGCAGTAAACATTCCAAACCAATAATAGTTCAGCACGAAATACTTTAACAGTGTCAGCTATCCCGTCGTTTCCGTCTATTTACAATTTATAACACAACAAACCATTAGTTATAGTTTAAAACCGAACGAGAGTCGATCGCTCGCTATTTATAGTTCCGCTGTCAGTGGCCTCTTGGCCTAATTATACGAGTTTATCGGAAGCTCTCCAGCGCTAGATCCCCTAGAGGTAGCTATTCAGTTTCGCCTAGCATAATTTATACATACATACATAAATCACGCCTATATCCCCGAAGGGGTAGGCAGACGTGAACTAGCACCCATGTTTTGTATACAGACTAGTTTTTTTATTCATTTTTGAACGTCGCCCTAAAATAGGAGAACTAATTCACTCAGGTCATCTTAATCACTCCCTTCGGTCATGGTTCTCTCGACATGGTCCTTTCGATTAGTTGTCTACTAGCACCTTTTCGGCGTGATGATGATCATAATCAAAAGGGAGTCAGTGGCTTGATGACGTCTAACCGACATTGTTAGAAGAAGAAGCATACTGGTCATACCATGAAGAATATGAAGAAGTATGTGGATAGGCTTATAAAGAGGGGAAGATCGAAGAAGCGATAGACATATTGTGTGGAAGGTGATATTAATATCAGAATAAAAGCCTAACTATGCTGAATTTACATCTGATAGAAGAGATTGGGAGAGGAAGACATGTTGTACCGACCCTACTTAGAGTGTATTTAGTTGTATATGTTTATATTAACAGACAAAATATTTGTAAAGAAAATGAAAATAGAAAATATTCATAAAATTCTTCTCCTGATGCAGAAATTCTGGCAATTCCCGACTTTTTTTCCTTTGTAATGTTATTCTAACATTTATACATAAAATATTAAAATAAATATTGTGTCGTTTAAATCCGACTGAGCCGTCGAATAGTTAAAATTTGGGGCCCAGTCGTGTCGTCTCAATATCATAATGAAACTTCGAACCTGAACTGTGTCGTGCGTGAGTGTTGAGGCTCTATAATTCATAGACTGATTGGTATTCACCTCTAATGAACAGCCAGGTCGACCACAAAGTGAAGACCGTATACAATGTAACCTTTCCAAACTTGCCTAAGTATGTCGAGGGGTTAATGGCTGTGTCACACAGCGTGTGACGTCTTGCCTTCACTGTTCGGAGTTTCAAGATTCTTTGTCGGTTGGTTCGTCAAGAAACAATATAAGGCAATCAAGAGACAGTGGATCAAAATTTAAGCAACACTTCGCAAAATTCTGAATGATTCCTGATAATCCCGAATTACAAAAAAGGAATTTTTCTTCTTAAAATCCTAAGTTATTCCTGAAAATCCTGAAATACATAAAAAAATAATTTGTCTTCGTTTAATATGTCTTATTTTAAATGGCCAAAGTCGAAGAAAACAAACAATAAGTGATTTTTGGTTTTTATTATCGAAAATTATAAGTATAAGAAAATGATAGGAAAATTATTACAAAGGAAATTGTGATTAGAAAAAGTAGGAAAAAATTTTGGTCTTGATTGCCGCATCGAGACTAATTTTTCGAACTTTATCTAACCCCAATAATTTTGTTTGTAATTATATTGATTATCAACTGGGAATGCCATTTTCAAAATGGTAACACCAGTTGTTTACATAATCTGTGTAAACGTTCATTCTACACAGACATTTTTTCTCTACACCTTTCTACATAGACCTTAAATCAAGCAATCATAATTATCAAAAAAGCAGACAAGCATCTCTTGCAGTCCCAAAAATTGTTCTTTTTTTAAATATTGACAAAATTATTATATAATATTTAGGGCCTGTTTCACAATCCACAAGTAAGTTCTAAGTAGCTCACTTCGCAGATCATTTGACAGTTGTAATATGAAATTGATGTCAATTGAACTGCCAAGTAAGCTACTTCGAACTTACTTGTCGATTGTGAAACAGGCCCTGAATGAAATAACAATCTAAGGTGTTTCCAACAAAGGAAATCCTGTCGTCATTATTACTTGCTTAAAACATAACTTTTAAGAAAATTTATTCCATTTACCACATCATTGCAGATGTAAGCGTGGCAAGCCAGTCCACAATCGCGCAAGCTGAGTAACGTTACCAAAGGCCGGGAATAGGATGGGTGACCAAGAATTCCGGTTTCTAATATGTATAGTTAAAAACACGCGTGATAAAAAACTGATAGACCACACCATTTTCAACGCTGAGCCATTTGAGAACAAATCAACCTTATGCGATGATGACTGTACATTCGTCATTGTATAAAATTATCTACAGAGAGGAATATAAAATATTAGAAAAATAAATATTCGTCACAAAAACTCTTGAGCAAAACCTTATGAATTACTTAGAATATACGCAAGTCACATTTTTAACAAAATTATTTACTCACCCTTACATCCGGACGGGGCGTAGCGGTTCTAACTACATTTACTCTTATACTGTTCAGACGAGACATTAAAAATCATTAGCTTAGATAGTTCTTGCACACTCGTTACCAAATAAGTCAGACAAAGCAACAGTTAAAACATAACAAGTTAACTCAAATACAAAAACATCTCCAATAGAAGGACCAAACTAGTTATCTGGAAAATCTTTCACCGTCACCCCAGATCTAATGGCAATGGCTTTGCTACCATGTGATGAACAAATCCGATTCCGTACTCGAAGCTTGATCGATTACCGCCCAGCACACCCCCCTTCCCTCGCAAAAACGCCCCCCAAACCTAAGCGTCGCTGTGTATTAAATCAGAACTGAGCCGTTTTACATTTCAACCTCCATAACGTCCACATTTCCATTGAAACAATAGAGCCAATTAAATTGTTCTGATGCGGGTTTGACGCTCGCTCGTGCCGACATAAAGCAATTTGCTGCGAAAGGGTTGCGCCGCCGACCATTACACAAATGAAAAAGAAATTAAAACAGCTCTCCGACATCACTTTTTCACAGGTTAAGCAGTTTATGGAGGGAGGCGCCGCCGCCATGACAGTCGGAGCGGCGCGTCAATATTTAATGGCTTCGACAGGTGGTCCCGATACGTTTATAGGCACCACGCCGTTCCCATACTTAACATGCGCTTAGAGTTAATTAGACAATCAGGTATCGACTCACCCCAACGTCGTCATGGTCACGATGGTGTACCAGAAGGCGGCAGGAATGGATGTGAAGTTGGTGTCTTGCTCGTTCTTCTCCGCGTAGAACATGACTGTGGCGAATATGATGATGGCCATGGCCAGCGAGAACACGAGGAAGCCCAGCTCGCTGGCGCACGACTTGAGCGTGTAGCCCAGGATCCTCAAGCCCTGCGAGTGCCGGGAGAACTTGAAGATCCGGAACACCCTGAACACCCTCAGGGTCACGAACGCGCCCGATACGTCATCGTTGTCCGTGATCCCGAGGCCGATGTAGTACGGCAGGATCGCCACCACATCAATGATCGACATCACGGAGCGCACGAACTTGCAACGATCCGGCGCCGCGAACAGCCGCAGCAGGTACTCCGCCGTGAAAATCATCACACAGGCCGTGTCCAGGCAGAAGAAGACTATCTTGTAGCGCTCCCCGCAGGGCAGCGTGCCGGCGCGCCCCGGCCGGTGGCCGCACGGCACCGTCTCCACCACGTTCGCCATCACGGAGACGGCAATGAAGAATCCGGTCACGTAGTAAAATACTAGCGCGGCCGTCGACGTGTGCGGGTTCTCGAACGCCCGCCACATCTTCTGCCGCAGGTCCGTGAGCTGCGGCAGGCTTTGGTCCCCGGCCTCGCTGAGCTTGTCGTCCATGAGCCGCTCGGCATTCTCCCTCTTTCTGTCCCTATAGTCCTCGTAACAACAGTCACCTATCACGTCGGGCAGAATGCCGAAAAACGCGAGCTCCTCGTCGTACCCCGTCAAGCACTCGTGCTTCGGGTAGTGAAGTTTCCCGGTGCGGTAGTAATTGAGTATGTGCCTGAATATGTCGGGGTCCCTGTCGAAGAAGTACTCTCTGCTGTCCTCGTCGTAGAAGAACTCTCTTTCGGTGGAGCCGAGAAGGGAGTCGGGGTACTTTTCGAGGGTGTTCCGCCACGTCTCGAACCGCCGGCCGGAGACATTGATAAGGAGTTTCTCGTCTTCGGCCCGCCTGCGGTCTTTCGGGACCGGAGGGGGCGGCAACGGATGGGTGGCAATGGGCACCCATCCGATGGCGGCGGCGCGGGCGAACGGCAGCCACGCGGCGACCGACGCCATGGCGGTGCGGACGCGGGGCCGTCGCCGCAACTACTGCCCCCCGCGCTCGGTATTTCGGGGGCCCAGACGAGCAGTGTTGCCAGCGCGCCCTCGGATAGCCCACTCGCGCGGCTCAATATGCACTATAAATAAGTCGCTATATTGATGATTAGGCGGGTAAAGGTTGGAGATGGCAATAACGCCATATTGATCTGCGCTACAAGTGGATGATTTATGCTTCTCAATTCGAAACGTTGATTTATTGATTCGCAAATTGGAATTATTTTTTGACTGATTTTATCTGTAGACCGTTTCGTTGGCGGTCGTTTTTTAATCTACATTTTTCATTTTACAGTATTTATAATTAGTCTTATCAGTATACACATAGTTGAGTATTTAAATATTCCTCCAAATTAATTGATTGCAGGCAAATTAAAATACTCAACAAAATGAAAGCACATTTTAATTTAGCTAAAAAGTAAGAGACGCTTTCTAAGATTGTCTAAACTCATTTTATTATTAAGAAATTTTAGAAAATTTTTACACGTTGAGACATAGAAATTTAATAATTTTATTATAACTTTTTATACGTTTTATGAACAGTGGTTTGGATATATTCCGTTGAATAAATTAATGCCGAATGTATGCCGTTGAATTAAATAAATTATCAATATAAACTATTCTTTGGAAAAAGATTTTCATAACAAAGACAGGAAGTGAGTGAGCTATACAGAAAACCCAAACGCATTCAACTAGCACTATTTCCGGTCAAAATCCGAAGAGCGCTCCACCCGCCAATCTCCCGTATATCTGGGAAATTTTCCCGCCGCCCAGCAACCCCAGCCCGGGATCGAACCCACGGCGCATGCGCACTCCGTGACGTCACCGCCTAATAAATTGATTTTCATACGCCCATCCCTGTTCCGCGGCGAACTGCTCCTAGCGCGGGGTCTCGCTCGCACACTTCCAAGTTTTAGTGACCTTTTGTATACTTTTCAGTGCTCCAGAAGGGAGTTTTCAAAGGTCTTTTGTCTTGGGGAAGTGAAAGGTTTGAATGTTTGGGGCTCATTTTGTTTTTCGCAGTTTTCGGCTTGGCTTTTGACTTTTAACATTTCGACCGCGCCTCTTAGGGACCACGCTTTTCTTCATAGACGGCATTCGGACGCCTTGACTAATTACGGCATCTTGATCTACCCCTTGTTCTAATTACTTTGAAACCTTATAACCGCCTTCGTGGTCTAATGGTTAGCCCACCAAAATAAAGATCCCGGGGGTCTCAGAGGTCCCGGGTTCGTTGCCACGTAGGACTTTTTTCAAGTCCGCCACAATAATAATGGACACAGCATTATTGTGTTCCAAAAATTTGTGATAAGATAGCCACCCCCATGTGGTTGAGGGTTCCAGGTGGAGCTCGATTTCATCTTCGGCCCTTATTGTCACTTACCATCAGGTAAGATGAAGGATAAATCAATGATGAGGAATGGGCAGCAGCGTTCCTCTTATACCACCTAGCAATAGCAATTTACTGCGACTTTTGTGCCCGATAAATGGCAATAGGCTCGCCACCTATTACATGGGACCTAACATAATTGGCGAAACGTGGGTGCTAGTTCACCTCTGCCTACCCCTCAGGGATATAGGCGTGATTTATGTATGTATGTATGTATGAGATGAAGGTCAAGAGATTCCCTGTCTAGCATAAAAAAAAACTTTGAAAGTTTTCATTTCGTTTGATAAGTCTGATTTGTTTAGTAAGTTCTGCAGGCTCGCGGTGATTAGATAGGAGATCTTATAATATTCAAAGATTTGAAAAATAAATAATCGTCTCTGAGAACCGAGAATCGAGCCCGCCTAATGTTGAAAAAACATATATAACTTTACGATACTGATCAAAAGGCACAATTGTAAGAATTATTATTTCCAAATAACAAATACATCATCAGTATATCCCAGAAGGGGACGGCAGAGGTGAATTAACACCCACGTTTTGCCAGTAATGTTAGGTCACAAGAAAAAACATGTTTTTTCCTTACGGAATAAGGTTATAAATTATTTGAGTCTATAATCTTCTTCCAGTGCGCGCGAGGTAAATCAGTCAAAAATTATTTATCGTCGATTCCGAAAAAAATTCGATTTTGGATTCGGTCGTTGTTTTATTATCTGACGCACTCAGAGATGTCAAATAACTTCAATGAGTACCTAATGTCAAAAAATTGCATTTAAATCTAGACCATAGACCCGGCAAGAATAGCGACTGGTTTTGAATTGTCATTTTTTGACGTTAAGTACTCATTAACGTTATTTGACGTCTCTGAGTGCGGCAGTAAGAGTGCGAATGTATGTAGTTTCCATAATATACGCACTTAATTTCCTTCCTTTGGGCTAGATGACATTATGTCATGGCAAGAAATATTTTTATATTGATAAATGTTATAAGTATCGATACTTAAGCCATAAAATCGAAGATAATAATACAACGATGCCCCAGAAAACCCTTAGCTCCATAAATCTTCGTCAAACCAATTTAATCCCTAAAGCTAAAGCTCCTAAGCCAGGCGCCGATTATAAACTTAACGTGGATGGACCAAGACCTCTAGAATACGCCTTTTACACTAACACTTCGAGGATCCTTTACAGCGATACGACGGAAATCGTGCCGTCGTGGTCGTATGTCGTCATAATTAATAATAAATATTTTTACACTCACACCTATCACCGATCCCAAAAAAGTAGCCTAAGCACTTGTGTTATGGATACTATGTAGATGACGGACATATTTTTATATCATAATAATAAATTATGTTTAAAAATGTTCGATTTTAATTTCAACATTATATAAATGTTAGAAAGATTTAAGTGGTTAGAAAAAGAATTTCGAAAAATTATGGTCTTGATGTGGGTATCGAACCCGCGTCCACTGTTATCCTGGCAGGTGCCTGACTGCTTGCCTTGGTTGGCAGTGTCACTAAAATCTTTGTATTTAAAAATGTTGAAAATATACTACATAAACATATACAGAACCCTGACTCGGGAGCTAATATTTGTGTTCATCACAAAATTTGCACCTACCAGGATTCGAACCCGGTACCTCTTGGTCAATGCGCATTGACCAAGAGGTACCGGGAGAGCATTCGACCAATAAAATTCTGTGAAAAATTCATAAGAAGCAGTAATTATGTCTCAGGACACAAGCCTTCTCGTTTTATGTTGTTTTTATATTTTATATTCATGTTTGCTGTTAATTATTATTATAAAGTAATGATAATATATCATAATAATAAATTATGTTTAAAAATGTTCGATTTTAATTTCAACATTATATAAATGTTAGAAAGATTTAAGTGGTTAGAAAAAGAATTTCGAAAAATTATGGTCTTGATGTGGGTATCGAACCCGCGTCCACTGTTATCCTGGCAGGTGCCTGACTGCTTGCCTTGGTTGGCAGTGTCACTAAAATCTTTGTATTTAAAAATGTTGAAAATATACTACATAAACATATACAGAACCCTGACTCGGGAGCTAATATTTGTGTTCATCACAAAATTTGCACCTACCAGGATTCGAACCCGGTACCTCTTGGTCAATGCGCATTGACCAAGAGGTACCGGGAGAGCATTCGACCAATAAAATTCTGTGAAAAATTCATAAGAAGCAGTAATTATGTCTCAGGACACAAGCCTTCTCGTTTTATGTTGTTTTTATATTTTATATTCATGTTTGCTGTTAATTATTATTATAAAGATTATGTCTTTGGCAGTTATTTAAAAGACATCAACGCGAGTGAAGCCGCGGGTAATAGCTAGTGTTCTAAAATCTCCAATCAAAAGTTAGTGTTGAACCCGACGATTCTTGACACCTCACGACATATTGGTTGGGGAAAAAGTCTTTTCGCATTAAAGTATGTATAAACTTGTAATAAAATCTCTTTGGCTATACTATTTGTATCTGGCTGGTTTTGGTATCATTGAAAGTTTAAATTTTAAAGAACATAATTCCAAATTCAAATTAGGAAAATGTGTGATTTTCATTTGTTTTTCGTACCGCCAAGATGAGTGAACTAATGAAGAAATTCGATAAATTTTAAAATTTTAATACAAAAAAGGTAAAAATGCAACGCAAGCCGCGAAAAAAATTTGCGATGTTTATGGACCTAGTGCAGTGTCTGTGAGAGTAGCACAAATTTGGTTTAAGCGTTTTCAATCCGGAAATTTTGATGTCAAAGATGCACGTCGCTCTGGTCGCCCTATTACAGATAAAATGGATGCCATTTTTGAAAAAGTGGAGCAAGATCGGCATGTCAGTAGTTACGACGTAGCTGAAGAACTGGGAATTGACCACAAAACAGTTTTGGCGCATTTGAAAAAAACTGGGTACACAAAAAAGCTCGACATTTGGGTACCTCACGAGCTCACTGAAAGAAACCTAATGAACCGTGTACTCATTTGTGATTCTTTATTACGACGTAATGAAACCGAACCGCTTTTGAAGAAGCTGATAACTGGTGATGAAAAGTGGATCACGTACGACAAGAACGTGCGAAAAAGGTCTTGGTCAAAGGCCGGTCAGGCTTCACAGACTGTGGCGAAACCCGGGTTAACTCGCAACAAGGTGATGCTGTGTGTGTGGTGGGATTGGAAGGGCATTATTCATTATGAGCTGTTACCACCAGGCAGGACCATCGATTCTGAACTCTACTGCGAACAACTGATGAGATTAAAGCAAGAAGTTGAGAGAAAGCGGCCGGAATTAATCAACAGAAGGGGTGTGGTTTTTCATCATGATAACGCTAGACCTCACACATCTTTAGCCACTCAGCAAAAATTAAGAGAGTTTGGCTGGGAGGTGTTAATGCATCCGCCGTATAGTCCTGACCTTGCACCTTCAGATTTCCACCTGTTTCGGTCTCTTCAGAATTCTTTAGGCAGTGTCAGGTTAACATCACGAGAGGACTGCCAAAACCACTTGTCGCGGTATTTTGACCAGAAGTCCCAAAATGTCTATAGCAATGGGATCATGTCCCAACCTACAAGATGGCAAAAAGTTATGGAACAAAATGGTACCTACATACTTTAGTTAAATGTAAATAAACTATATAAAAAAATGTTTTGAATTTTCTTAAAAAATGCGAAGAAAACTTTTTCCCCAACCTATTATTTATAAAAAAAAACCGGTCAAGTGCACGAAGCGTTCCGTACCATTATCTAAAAAATAAACCTTATAACATGTCTGTTTTATAGGGACCCTAATATTAATAAATTATTATGTTTATTAATATTTAGTATAGTCACGGCTCTTCAGAATACCCAAAACTGTCAAATTTCTTCAATCGATTGTCAACCTTATCTTGTTGGCACAAGATAAGGTAGAGCCAAAAGTCGACTGAGAAAATTTAACATTTGTGGTAGTCAGACGTGCAGTTGTCTGTACATCTGTGAAAATGTCAACTGTCTAACTATCGCGGCTTACAGCCTGGTGACAGACAGACGGACGGACGGACACTCAATAATAGGGTCCCGTTTTACCCTTTCGGTAAGGAACCCAAAAAAACACGGTGTGTTTGGCGCGCTTTCAATGGCATCAGTCAGTCAGAGTTTTGTATCCGTAATTCAAAAATTTTTTCATCCCTCGTATCACGGGACGTGGGCACATCTCTTTCGGGGGACAGACAATCTTTTTTGTCTCGCTCTAACTCCCACTAAATCCCAAGACAAAACACTGTCAAGTGGTGGAGAGAGACTTGTCCACGTCCCCGAGCTAGGCCCGCTGAGGGGACTTTGTGTAGTGAAAGTGGTATTATTTTAATACCAGAATCCGTGTTGACGTTCAATTACGAGGAATCACTGAAATAAAAGTGTTGTTGTGTGTTTGACGTTGAGAAATTTATAGTGGTTTTTATCACCTTATCAGTGGCGATCTGGTCGCCCTATTACAGATAAAATGGATGCCATTTTTGAAAAAGTGGAGCAAGATCGGCATGTCAGTAGTTACGACGTAGCTGAAGAACTGGGAATTGACCACAAAACAGTTTTGGCGCATTTGAAAAAAACTGGGTACACAAAAAAGCTCGACATTTGGGTACCTCACGAGCTCACTGAAAGAAACCTAATGAACCGTGTACTCATTTGTGATTCTTTATTACGACGTAATGAAACCGAACCGCTTTTGAAGAAGCTGATAACTGGTGATGAAAAGTGGATCACGTACGACAAGAACGTGCGAAAAAGGTCTTGGTCAAAGGCCGGTCAGGCTTCACAGACTGTGGCGAAACCCGGGTTAACTCGCAACAAGGTGATGCTGTGTGTGTGGTGGGATTGGAAGGGCATTATTCATTATGAGCTGTTACCACCAGGCAGGACCATCGATTCTGAACTCTACTGCGAACAACTGATGAGATTAAAGCAAGAAGTTGAGAGAAAGCGGCCGGAATTAATCAACAGAAGGGGTGTGGTTTTTCATCATGATAACGCTAGACCTCACACATCTTTAGCCACTCAGCAAAAATTAAGAGAGTTTGGCTGGGAGGTGTTAATGCATCCGCCGTATAGTCCTGACCTTGCACCTTCAGATTTCCACCTGTTTCGGTCTCTTCAGAATTCTTTAGGCAGTGTCAGGTTAACATCACGAGAGGACTGCCAAAACCACTTGTCGCGGTATTTTGACCAGAAGTCCCAAAATGTCTATAGCAATGGGATCATGTCCCAACCTACAAGATGGCAAAAAGTTATGGAACAAAATGGTACCTACATACTTTAGTTAAATGTAAATAAACTATATAAAAAAATGTTTTGAATTTTCTTAAAAAATGCGAAGAAAACTTTTTCCCCAACCTATTATTTATAAAAAAAAACCGGTCAAGTGCACGAAGCGTTCCGTACCATTATCTAAAAAATAAACCTTATAACATGTCTGTTTTATAGGGACCCTAATATTAATAAATTATTATGTTTATTAATATTTAGTATAGTCACGGCTCTTCAGAATACCCAAAACTGTCAAATTTCTTCAATCGATTGTCAACCTTATCTTGTTGGCACAAGATAAGGTAGAGCCAAAAGTCGACTGAGAAAATTTAACATTTGTGGTAGTCAGACGTGCAGTTGTCTGTACATCTGTGAAAATGTCAACTGTCTAACTATCGCGGCTTACAGCCTGGTGACAGACAGACGGACGGACGGACACTCAATAATAGGGTCCCGTTTTACCCTTTCGGTAAGGAACCCAAAAAAACACGGTGTGTTTGGCGCGCTTTCAATGGCATCAGTCAGTCAGAGTTTTGTATCCGTAATTCAAAAATTTTTTCATCCCTCGTATCACGGGACGTGGGCACATCTCTTTCGGGGGACAGACAATCTTTTTTGTCTCGCTCTAACTCCCACTAAATCCCAAGACAAAACACTGTCAAGTGGTGGAGAGAGACTTGTCCACGTCCCCGAGCTAGGCCCGCTGAGGGGACTTTGTGTAGTGAAAGTGGTATTATTTTAATACCAGAATCCGTGTTGACGTTCAATTACGAGGAATCACTGAAATAAAAGTGTTGTTGTGTGTTTGACGTTGAGAAATTTATAGTGGTTTTTATCACCTTATCAGTGGCGATCTGGTCGCCCTATTACAGATAAAATGGATGCCATTTTTGAAAAAGTGGAGCAAGATCGGCATGTCAGTAGTTACGACGTAGCTGAAGAACTGGGAATTGACCACAAAACAGTTTTGGCGCATTTGAAAAAAACTGGGTACACAAAAAAGCTCGACATTTGGGTACCTCACGAGCTCACTGAAAGAAACCTAATGAACCGTGTACTCATTTGTGATTCTTTATTACGACGTAATGAAACCGAACCGCTTTTGAAGAAGCTGATAACTGGTGATGAAAAGTGGATCACGTACGACAAGAACGTGCGAAAAAGGTCTTGGTCAAAGGCCGGTCAGGCTTCACAGACTGTGGCGAAACCCGGGTTAACTCGCAACAAGGTGATGCTGTGTGTGTGGTGGGATTGGAAGGGCATTATTCATTATGAGCTGTTACCACCAGGCAGGACCATCGATTCTGAACTCTACTGCGAACAACTGATGAGATTAAAGCAAGAAGTTGAGAGAAAGCGGCCGGAATTAATCAACAGAAGGGGTGTGGTTTTTCATCATGATAACGCTAGACCTCACACATCTTTAGCCACTCAGCAAAAATTAAGAGAGTTTGGCTGGGAGGTGTTAATGCATCCGCCGTATAGTCCTGACCTTGCACCTTCAGATTTCCACCTGTTTCGGTCTCTTCAGAATTCTTTAGGCAGTGTCAGGTTAACATCACGAGAGGACTGCCAAAACCACTTGTCGCGGTATTTTGACCAGAAGTCCCAAAATGTCTATAGCAATGGGATCATGTCCCAACCTACAAGATGGCAAAAAGTTATGGAACAAAATGGTACCTACATACTTTAGTTAAATGTAAATAAACTATATAAAAAAATGTTTTGAATTTTCTTAAAAAATGCGAAGAAAACTTTTTCCCCAACCTATTATTTATAAAAAAAAACCGGTCAAGTGCACGAAGCGTTCCGTACCATTATCTAAAAAATAAACCTTATAACATGTCTGTTTTATAGGGACCCTAATATTAATAAATTATTATGTTTATTAATATTTAGTATAGTCACGGCTCTTCAGAATACCCAAAACTGTCAAATTTCTTCAATCGATTGTCAACCTTATCTTGTTGGCACAAGATAAGGTAGAGCCAAAAGTCGACTGAGAAAATTTAACATTTGTGGTAGTCAGACGTGCAGTTGTCTGTACATCTGTGAAAATGTCAACTGTCTAACTATCGCGGCTTACAGCCTGGTGACAGACAGACGGACGGACGGACACTCAATAATAGGGTCCCGTTTTACCCTTTCGGTAAGGAACCCAAAAAAACACGGTGTGTTTGGCGCGCTTTCAATGGCATCAGTCAGTCAGAGTTTTGTATCCGTAATTCAAAAATTTTTTCATCCCTCGTATCACGGGACGTGGGCACATCTCTTTCGGGGGACAGACAATCTTTTTTGTCTCGCTCTAACTCCCACTAAATCCCAAGACAAAACACTGTCAAGTGGTGGAGAGAGACTTGTCCACGTCCCCGAGCTAGGCCCGCTGAGGGGACTTTGTGCAGTGAAAGTGGTATTATTTTAATACCAGAATCCGTGTTGACGTTCAATTACGAGGAATCACTGAAATAAAAGTGTTGTTGTGTGTTTGACGTTGAGAAATTTATAGTGGTTTTTATCACCTTATCAGTGGCGATCATAAACTCTGCTACCCCTCAATTCGCGCCAAGCCTAGATGCTTAAAAATGTGTGAAGTTACGCCGTAGCTGTATCGTAGCCTTAATCGTAGCGTTCGCTACGACAGGCACACTAACGACTACGTTGTGTCACACAAGGTTTTCAACAATGATAAATATCATTGGTTTTCAAATATAGAATTCGACTAGGTATTTGGATTATTATTCGACAAAATATTACAACGACAACTCCGCAACCGAGGTGGACGCGGGTTCGATTCCTGAAATTTTTCGTAATTATTCTGAGTTTATTTTCCTTGTAATATTTTGTCTAAAATTGATTTAAAATGGTCAGTCAAATAAAAATCGAATCATAATTAATATCCGATCATCAGGCAAATTGTTGTATCTCTCGGGCACACAAATCGCAGATTATCAAGGTGACATTAGAGAAACGATGCCCATTACTCATCGCTGTCCTTATCCAGTCACTTTGTACGACTTCTGGGTGCAAGATAGGGGGTGGAATAGTTTCAATTACTTACAAAGGTTTGACAATTGTATTCTGCTCTGCTATCACCACACAGCAGAATCCTTACAAAATATACATACATTTTTTTTATGTTAGACAGGAAAGCTCTTGCCCGTCATCTCACTTGATGGTAAGTGATGATAAGGGCCAAAGATGGAATCGAGCTTCACCTGGAACCCTCAACCGCAGAGGGGCTGGCTATCTTATCACACATTGTCGGAACACAATAATGCTGTTAACATTATTATTATGGCGACAGATTTTAATAAGATGGTGGTAGCTAGCCAGGCGGACTTGGAAGAAGTCCTACCACCAACCAAACCTTGTACCCCGCTATAATAACAAATTTTGTACCCCGCTGGAGTTCGAATCCGGGATCTCTGGATCTTAATTCCGGTGGGCGAACCACTAGACCATGGAGTCGGTAGAATACAAACATACACAAAATACGCTTATATCCCCGAAAGGGTAGGCAGAGACGAATTAACACATACATACATACATACATAAATCACGCCTATATCCCCGAAGGGGTAGGCAGAGGTGAACTAGCACCCACGTTTCGCCAGTTATGTTAGGTCCCATGTAATAGGGCGAGCCTATTGTAACTGAACCCCCCCTTTATTAAAGACTAATACGCGGTGGTTGAGAACGAACCCATGATAGGTACAGACGGTGATAACATTTTTCGACCTTATGAATAATTAAAAAAATATAAGGAAGTGGAAGCCCGCTCCCCGCTCCTCACAATGAGTGACAACCTTCGATTCACTCTCTCCTTCCAAACCACCGGAAGTTCCTTATATGCCCTACCCGAATCAGTGTATTATTCCAGTCCGTTAGCATTCCCGTGGAAAGTCATATGTAGTGTATTTAAACCAGATCATAGGTAGAGAAACCCGGCCGAATTCTCCTGACTTCAACAACACTTCAGAAGAAGGTCATTATAATTCAAAAGACAGCCCAGATTCTACGTGGGGCGGCTTGGTTGTGAGGCAAGCCCGCGCTGTCGCAACTATCTAGTGGGTTCCAATCTGAGTATCCTCAGTAATGGAACTAGCTCCCTTAAATAGCTCCTGTCTAACCTAAGCTATCTGACCTAGTTTGAACCATAATAACGATACAACTGTTATGTCTCATCACGATGCTCCGACACAGATAATCCCTTCTATCAATCTGGAGAGTGTGCAGTGTGGGGAAAATAGTCTTTCCTGCGTGTAGAGAATTGGGCGTATTTTGGGCATCAGTGTTGGCACTGTATATGTCTACTGACCTAACCTAGCTTCAATACCAAAATACTCCCAATTGATCATGCAACACACGCTTACGATGTAAATATAAAAGGCCTCATAATCATGTCATCACACAATTATGTAGTCCCAAATTCACAAAGCAGCGTGCCCACGTAAATGACAAGGGACCAGTACACAACTAAATCATGACATATTTTATTATTATTATTATATTAAGTAAATATTTATATTAATTTAATCTGGCCAACGTGTAAATAATGATCATCAAGTATGGTAGGACCCCCCCTGTTGTGAAGTAGCATCCCAAGACTCTTTTATGAGGTATGTGACGTGTTCCCTACGGAGGGAGAAGGATACGTAACATTAGAAGACAGATGAACTTAAGTTTGTTGCATATTATAGTGGAAATAAGGTTAGTTGGTAACTGTAGGCAAATACTCCATTATTCCAGATTACTCCGGTAAATCTAACAAACCAAATCTGCAACCGCCAATAGAACTGACCATACTATACACCGCACGCATGAACTTTATGATGATGTAATAATAATAATATCCACGACAGTCGGTAAAATAAACAATATACCTGTTGTTTATACCTGTATAAAATGTAGACATAAAAGCTCAGCCAACTCCCCGTCATACATACATACGTAACCTATCGGTACCTACGTATTAACATTCCTATGCTCAGCCTAGCATCTCAGTCATGAAATAAAATATCATAGGTAAGTAAAGTATAGGTATATAGGCTCAGCCAACTCCCCTTCACATATACATAGCCCTTATATACCTATTCACCAACAAACAGTACAACGATCGACGCAGACTATCCAAACCCCGCAATCGACAATTACAAATCCGAAACCTCCTCAGTAGGTAGGTACCTACTTTCCTACATATCCAAAACACCGGCGAACCAACAAAACAATGACCAAGGTTATAATCAATTAATAGGTACCCATTAAATGAAATAATCGTAAAATACGTACCATGGAACAACGGGTAATAATAACCATGGCATACCTAACACTTCAAGTACGAATAAAATCACCAACATTATGTCGGGTTCCCTTACCTTGCCTAACCCATACCTGGCGTTTGATACCGAACGTCTCAAACGGATCCAATCTCCGTACGCCATCACCTGGAACGCAGGCGCAAATACCGAACTCCATTTCCTCCATCGACGACGCGCACCGACCGGCTGCCTCCCCGCTTTGACTCGTCCTGTCGCCCGTCTCCGCTCTCGAAAAGAATCCGAATCGTCCATGGTCGAAAGGTCTCGAATGTCCCTTTTCACCCCTATTTATACCCTCGGTTAGCCCACCTATTTCGCTAGCTATCCCCTGACCAATCATCTATCCGTTGAGATATCCTACGATCTTTCTGCTAATTTCATTGGTCCCGACCGGCGGCCTCTCTGTTGGCAGAACTGATTTTTTGCACGCCAAAACAAGTTGACAACCCACAAGCTACAACTTCCGTTCATTCGTACCAATTTCAATGTAAACAAAACGTTACAACACGACCTACTGAATTGCCTCCAAAATGGTATTCATCTAATTCCATTGACACCTCTTAAAATCGTTTGTATTATACACAGAAAACTACTATTTATGTAACTTATTTTAAAACGTAATATTTTCCTAAAACTACGAATGTATTAAATATATTTTTAATAATTCAACTACTATTTGTGGAATATAATAATTGAATCTCACCTAATAATAAAATAACTTTAATTAGACAATGCTAAAGGAAAACCTAAAGCTAAGGGGAACTTAAGGCACTAGATGGCGCCCTGCGTCAACCTATATTGATACGGGATTTACTCTAATTATAATTTTAATAATTTAGAAACTATTTGAGGGATATAAGAATTAAATTAACATAATAATAAAATAACTTTAATTAGAATTATCTACAGTTAAGAGGAATGGAATCAATAGATCTATTGCGCCATCTATGGCTCCTTGCGTGGGCTATATTGATGCGGTATGTGCTCTACCACTTTGCAATTTATGGTCGAAAAATCTAATAGATGGCGCTTGATACACTATGGGAACTTATCATCAATAATTATGAATGTTGGTCCTAGAACGATATCTACTCTGTTGCATCCACTTCCTGGATTGTATAAAATATTCCTATAATAATTTTCTGCGTAAAAATATATTTCATTAAAAAGTGGGAAGATGCACCCTGTTACGTCACACACGCCCCCTAAATTATTATGTAGTTTACCGAAGAAATAATTTACTATATCACACAATATACACATGCGTCATACGATATTTACCCCGGAACGATACTGCTCTTTTCCAATCATCTCCTTTGGTTGTATAAATATTTCTATGACTATTAAACTAGATAAAATATATTTGATTAAAACGAGAAGATGCACCCTTGTTACGTTACACACGCCCCCTAAATTATTATGTAGTTTACCGAAGTAATAATTTATAACTAAAAAAATTGAAGATGTAGAAGGGAGCATCTTTACTAGGTACGTCACATACGCCCCCTAAATTAATAACCAGTTTTTATTGCTTTTATACAGAGCCAAAAGTTATAAGACCATTTAACAATAGAAGAATATAATAATCTTAATCACACCTCCGCCCCCGAACATTTTATTAGTTGAACGCACCTAATAATTCCACACTTCCAATTTGTAGGTAAGTTATCATTTGAAACCAATAATAGAACAAAGTGAAGTCTGCAAAATTATCGCACCAGCGAGACACCGAAGCAAACGCCAAAGATAAAGAGAAGTGTAGAAAAGTACCACTAAAGTTCATAGTTGGCACGACATTTGTAATAAAACAAAATTGATAAAACATCTATAACGAAAATCCAGCAATTAACAAAATAACCTAATTAACGCCAAAATTTCCGAAAAAATTACCTACTTTACCAAATAGCTAATAATTTTCGCAATAGCGATACGACAGCATCCCAAACATAAATAATATACCTAAAATGCAATCTACTCTCTACATTAATTGTGGAACATTTGAATTATCATTTTCATTATGACTGGCCATGGCGAGAAAATTATTTACAATGAGTAAAGAAAAAATAGTGTAGATCTAACCAAATAGACAGTGCATAAGCACGTGATCAGACGCAGCCCGTTGCTCTGGCCGAAGCACAAACAGACTGCCATGACACCGATCGGCCGCAAAACAGCAGTTGCAGTCAGCACCAGAAGCAGCACGTAGGCAGGTAGACGGCAGGAGCTACCGCGTCTCTCGATTACGCTGAAATCAGTTCGGCAAACAAAACTCAAAAACTGCTAGTAACAAGGCCACTTACAAGAATATGCATAAAACCTAAGTATCGTAGCCGCACCCATACTATAGACGTGTATGCCAGGCACACTGAAATTATCTTAAAATTGTCAGAAACACAACAGCGTGATTTACAATGTATGGCGACGTGCTAGTGCCTATTTAAATTATTAACAGAACCTCAAATTGAATTACTCTAAAATCCTCGGAAATAATTGACGTTTCCAATGGCACGCTCTCTGACGTCATCTTTGATTTGACGGCTTAACACTGTTTTGTACAAGTAAGGCTGTAAAATAGAATAGAATGGTACCTCCCTCGGATAGATTTCTTCGACAAAGCTTTATTGCAATTTGTAGCTAGCCGGAACTTCAACTCCAACAGACGGCATCAGCGTCGGCGTCCCGGTGAAACGGCGTCGGTCAGTTAATAGTGCGCGTCAATGTTCTGCAACACTGCTTGTCTTCTCACCGCAGTTATTTTGGAACAAATTTTTAGATGTTAGTTTTGTCCTTCACGGTCAATTTATAATGGAAAGAAAATATATATTTTTTTTTCTATCACGTAAATGTTAAAATATAGGTACAACATAAATAAGACACAACGACTCTGGAAAATAAAAATACCCGTCCATAAAAATCCTGGCCCACACCCAGTGATCCGACCATTCGACCAAGCCGGCCTAAATTGTTTGAAGAATTAACAATAATACGAAAATTGATTCCAACCTTGTCTTTTTGATTTACGTTCTCTCATAATTTTGTGGAAAGCTGAAAATATAAAAATTAATTTACCTGTAATTATTTCTTTTCCAATCACGTGAGTGCTGAAAATATTATACTACACAAAAATACACATCCATGAGTCGGAAACAAATATCCATGTCCATCAAAAAAATTGTCGCTACCCGGATTTGAACCCGGGACCTCTTGACAAACACCCCGTGATTCGACCATTCGATCAAGCCGGGCGTAGTAAGTAGGTACCTATCTAAGATGATGATTGATTTCTTTCATAGTGTTTAATCTATTCGCCTAATGATCCTATTATACCTACATCACCCTGCTGTTTTATTAATCTAAAGATTCATTGTCGCCCCCAAGACCTTAGAACCACTTCACATTTTTTAAAACCTCATTTCCATTTCACAAGCAACAAATTGTGACTGCAAATGCCAGTCACTTTAGTTTTATTTTAATACAAATAAAATTACGGTTAGGTTAGTTAAAGTTCTTAAAATTAAATTCTTGTTACGGGAATCGAACCCACTTCCTCTGCAATTTAAATATACAAATATAAAATTATGTTTAAAAAAAGTTCTTAAAATAAAAGTCTTGTTCGGGAATCGAACCCGATACCTCTGCAATCCTTTTTTTTTTTTAATAATGTGGCGGGAATCGAACCCGCTACTACTACAATCCTTTATTTCAATAATGTGGCGGGAAACGAACCCGCTACCACTATAATCCTTTATTTCAATAATGTGGCGGGAATCGAACCCACTACCTCTGCAATCCTATATTTCAATAATGTGGCGGGAATCGAACCCGCTACCACTACAATCGTTTATTTCAATAATGTGGCGGGAATCGAACCCGCTACCACTACAATCCTTTATTTTAATAATGTGGTGGGAATCGAACCCGCTACCACTACAATTCGTTGTTTTAATAATTTTACCTATTTATTCGATATCCTGGTCACTACGGCACCCAAATTGTAACTGAACCCCCCCTTTATTAAAGACTAATACGCGGTGGTTGAGAACGAACCCATGATAGGTACAGACGGTGATAACATTTTTCGACCTTATGAATAATTAAAAAAATATAAGGAAGTGGAAGCCCGCTCCCCGCTCCTCACAATGAGTGACAACCTTCGATTCACTCTCTCCTTCCAAACCACCGGAAGTTCCTTATATGCCCTACCCGAATCAGTGTATTATTCCAGTCCGTTAGCATTCCCGTGGAAAGTCATATGTAGTGTATTTAAACCAGATCATAGGTAGAGAAACCCGGCCGAATTCTCCTGACTTCAACAACACTTCAGAAGAAGGTCATTATAATTCAAAAGACAGCCCAGATTCTACGTGGGGCGGCTTGGTTGTGAGGCAAGCCCGCGCTGTCGCAACTATCTAGTGGGTTCCAATCTGAGTATCCTCAGTAATGGAACTAGCTCCCTTAAATAGCTCCTGTCTAACCTAAGCTATCTGACCTAGTTTGAACCATAATAACGATACAACTGTTATGTCTCATCACGATGCTCCGACACAGATAATCCCTTCTATCAATCTGGAGAGTGTGCAGTGTGGGGAAAATAGTCTTTCCTGCGTGTAGAGAATTGGGCGTATTTTGGGCATCAGTGTTGGCACTGTATATGTCTACTGACCTAACCTAGCTTCAATACCAAAATACTCCCAATTGATCATGCAACACACGCTTACGATGTAAATATAAAAGGCCTCATAATCATGTCATCACACAATTATGTAGTCCCAAATTCACAAAGCAGCGTGCCCACGTAAATGACAAGGGACCAGTACACAACTAAATCATGACATATTTTATTATTATTATTATATTAAGTAAATATTTATATTAATTTAATCTGGCCAACGTGTAAATAATGATCATCAAGTATGGTAGGACCCCCCCTGTTGTGAAGTAGCATCCCAAGACTCTTTTATGAGGTATGTGACGTGTTCCCTACGGAGGGAGAAGGATACGTAACATTAGAAGACAGATGAACTTAAGTTTGTTGCATATTATAGTGGAAATAAGGTTAGTTGGTAACTGTAGGCAAATACTCCATTATTCCAGATTACTCCGGTAAATCTAACAAACCAAATCTGCAACCGCCAATAGAACTGACCATACTATACACCGCACGCATGAACTTTATGATGATGTAATAATAATAATATCCACGACAGTCGGTAAAATAAACAATATACCTGTTGTTTATACCTGTATAAAATGTAGACATAAAAGCTCAGCCAACTCCCCGTCATACATACATACGTAACCTATCGGTACCTACGTATTAACATTCCTATGCTCAGCCTAGCATCTCAGTCATGAAATAAAATATCATAGGTAAGTAAAGTATAGGTATATAGGCTCAGCCAACTCCCCTTCACATATACATAGCCCTTATATACCTATTCACCAACAAACAGTACAACGATCGACGCAGACTATCCAAACCCCGCAATCGACAATTACAAATCCGAAACCTCCTCAGTAGGTAGGTACCTACTTTCCTACATATCCAAAACACCGGCGAACCAACAAAACAATGACCAAGGTTATAATCAATTAATAGGTACCCATTAAATGAAATAATCGTAAAATACGTACCATGGAACAACGGGTAATAATAACCATGGCATACCTAACACTTCAAGTACGAATAAAATCACCAACATTATGTCGGGTTCCCTTACCTTGCCTAACCCATACCTGGCGTTTGATACCGAACGTCTCAAACGGATCCAATCTCCGTACGCCATCACCTGGAACGCAGGCGCAAATACCGAACTCCATTTCCTCCATCGACGACGCGCACCGACCGGCTGCCTCCCCGCTTTGACTCGTCCTGTCGCCCGTCTCCGCTCTCGAAAAGAATCCGAATCGTCCATGGTCGAAAGGTCTCGAATGTCCCTTTTCACCCCTATTTATACCCTCGGTTAGCCCACCTATTTCGCTAGCTATCCCCTGACCAATCATCTATCCGTTGAGATATCCTACGATCTTTCTGCTAATTTCATTGGTCCCGACCGGCGGCCTCTCTGTTGGCAGAACTGATTTTTTGCACGCCAAAACAAGTTGACAACCCACAAGCTACAACTTCCGTTCATTCGTACCAATTTCAATGTAAACAAAACGTTACAACACGACCTACTGAATTGCCTCCAAAATGGTATTCATCTAATTCCATTGACACCTCTTAAAATCGTTTGTATTATACACAGAAAACTACTATTTATGTAACTTATTTTAAAACGTAATATTTTCCTAAAACTACGAATGTATTAAATATATTTTTAATAATTCAACTACTATTTGTGGAATATAATAATTGAATCTCACCTAATAATAAAATAACTTTAATTAGACAATGCTAAAGGAAAACCTAAAGCTAAGGGGAACTTAAGGCACTAGATGGCGCCCTGCGTCAACCTATATTGATACGGGATTTACTCTAATTATAATTTTAATAATTTAGAAACTATTTGAGGGATATAAGAATTAAATTAACATAATAATAAAATAACTTTAATTAGAATTATCTACAGTTAAGAGGAATGGAATCAATAGATCTATTGCGCCATCTATGGCTCCTTGCGTGGGCTATATTGATGCGGTATGTGCTCTACCACTTTGCAATTTATGGTCGAAAAATCTAATAGATGGCGCTTGATACACTATGGGAACTTATCATCAATAATTATGAATGTTGGTCCTAGAACGATATCTACTCTGTTGCATCCACTTCCTGGATTGTATAAAATATTCCTATAATAATTTTCTGCGTAAAAATATATTTCATTAAAAAGTGGGAAGATGCACCCTGTTACGTCACACACGCCCCCTAAATTATTATGTAGTTTACCGAAGAAATAATTTACTATATCACACAATATACACATGCGTCATACGATATTTACCCCGGAACGATACTGCTCTTTTCCAATCATCTCCTTTGGTTGTATAAATATTTCTATGACTATTAAACTAGATAAAATATATTTGATTAAAACGAGAAGATGCACCCTTGTTACGTTACACTATTGCCATTTATCGGGCACAAAAGTCGCAGTAGGTAATAGCTAGATGATATACGAGGAACGCTGCTGCCCATTCCTCATCTCTGATTTATCCTTAGTCGCCTTGTACGACACCCACGGGAGAGATTTGGGGTGGTGACAATTGTATTCTACTCTGCCGTCACCACACGGCTTCGAATTAACACGCCAATTATATCCCTGCGATTGCGTAAACTAACCAACGTTCGCTAAGGCCGGTCATTGGATGGGTGACCATGAATAAATAAATAAATATTTTTTCACTTCTCATGCTCTGAAAGTGCTTATTTGTGCAGGATATAGGCTGCACAAAATCGAATTTTGTGCTCTAGAGCATTAACGTATCTACTCATAAATGTGTCGATAATAAGGCAAAGAAAATGAGCCATGCAGCCCAACACAATAAGAAATTCAGAGATAGAATTTGTTATTTTTTAATATTTACTTCAATTTATTTTCCTAATGTGTTTTTTAAGACATAAAAGATATTACAATTTTAATTCAAGCGGGTACGGTAGGTTATTAAATTAATTTAAGAAAATTATTATTTCAAAATTAATTTAATACTTGGCTGTATATGTCTGCAGCCCAAGCCTAATATCAATGGGAAAAACAATTTCCGTCGATATTCAAAACTGTACTAATTTTAGTTTGAATTTTAAGAAATGTTATGAGAAATTCTGATTTATTTCCTCGCAATCGAAGTGAAAAGCAGAGTTTCTACCTCGTCCACAAAACCATTTTTATCCTCGACATTACTATCAGCCCTCGCCTACGGCTCGGGCTGCTAAAAGTCTCGGACAAAAATGATTCGTTTTGTGCACTTGATGGAAAATCTACTATTTCATCCCACCATCTCAGAAAAAGCGTTTTTGCTCTTCGATATCTGAGCGCAAAAGCCGTTTTTATCCTCTAGAGGTTAAAGTAAATTTGAATTTAGAACATCGTGTGCAATAAGTTTGTGAATTCAAAACATCATTATACCTATTTATTTCTACCTCCATGGTGCCGAAATTTTCATGCAACCTATTTTAATTTTTAAAAACTCAGACTCGGAACCTTCTTGGTGTACTTTTTTTGTAATTTGCTTTGCGCGCGCCATTTTCTTTTCACGACATAAATTTGTTAAAACCTAGGAGTTCCGTGACGGTCAATCAGCTTGGGGTCAATCTTGCTTTAAAAATTTTGATCGTCTACAATGCTTGCTTGATGCTTGAGTCAAGCATTTTAAAGGTTTTTTAGGTTTGTTTGATTTGTTTACGCTAGCAACGGAACAAAAACATACAGAAAATCAACGTGCTTGACTAAAGCTTTTTGACCGTCTCGGAACTCCATTAGGGACGGTAATTTTTATTAGGTACTTACAGGTGTGTCTGGATGAATTTTGCGGGTGTGGCTGGGTGGATGGGTGGGTGTTGGAGGTGTGTCTGGGTGAATGGGTGTCTTGTGGGTGTGTCTGGGTGATTAGATATTTTGTGGGTCTTTCTGGGTGAATGGGTGTTTTGTGGGTGTTTCTGGGTGAATGGGTGTTTTGTGGGTGTTTCTGG
Source organism: Cataclysta lemnata (assembly GCA_963931975.1). Taxonomy (NCBI): domain Eukaryota; kingdom Metazoa; phylum Arthropoda; class Insecta; order Lepidoptera; family Crambidae; genus Cataclysta; species Cataclysta lemnata. The sequence continues at coordinate 8,602,469 of OZ008363.1, forward strand.
GTAAATGGGTGTTTTGTGGGTGTTTCTGGGTGAATGGATGTTTTTTTGGGTGTTTCTGGGTGAATAGGTGTTTTATGGGTGTTTCTGGGTGAATGGGTGTTTCTGGGTGAATTGGTGTTTTGTGGGTGTTTCTGGGTGAATGGGTGTTTCTGGGTGAATGGGTGTTTTTTGGGTGTTTTTTGGGTGTGTCTGAGTTGATGGGTGTGCATTGCGGGTGTGAATGTTGTGGGTGTTTCTGGGTGGGTGTTGAGAGTGTGTTTGGGTTAATGGGAGGGTGTTGTGGAAGTTTCTGGGTGAAAACAGAAACTGTTGTGATTGTATTTTTTTTTTTGTATTTTGCTATTTCCTCGTTGGGGGGGATGAAAAGTTACGTGTTGCACTCGAGTGCAAAGATTTTTCACCTTGTGCTCTTTTGATTCCCTCGCTATCGCTCAGGATTCTAATTTTTGAATCACTCGCTACGCTCGTGATTCAATTTTAGAATCCTTCGCTAGCTCGGTCATCAAAATTGAGCACGCGGTTAAAAAACAACTTTGCACTCACGTACAACAAATAACTATTACACTCACACCTATCATCTAGCCCAAAGTAAGTAGCCTAAGCACTTGTGTTACGGATACTAAATGACGGACATATTTTTAATATAATTATGTATATAATGTCGAAAATATACTACATAAGCAATACACAACTATGACTCGGAAACAAACATTTGTGGTCATCACAAAGTTTGCCCCTACCAGGATTCGAACCCGGGACCTCTTGGCCAATACCCAGCAATCTGAGCATTCGACCAAGGCGGCCGTCTTAAATGTATTACCTCTAGTGTTGACTAGTGCAGTCGTTAATACCCACCAACCCACACTGGGCCAGAGCGTGGTGGGTTATGGCCCGATCGCCCTATATTCTTCTATCCATAGGGAAGGCCCATGCCCCAGCATTAAAGGGCTGGTGATGATGACGATGAATTGAAATCTCAAAATATAATTAATATTTCAGTACATTGCTAGGTGGTGTAAGACGAACGTTGCTGCCCAATCCTCGTCACTGCTTCAACCCTTAGGGCCGGTTTTTTTAACCATAGTTAACTCAACCAATTGTTAAAAACTGTTATTAATTGCTAAATATCAGTCTGATATATAACCATTAGTAACAATTTTAGTTACGTATGTTACTAATGGATAAATATCAGTCTGATATTGTTACTCAATAGACTCGCCACCTATTACATGGGACCTAGCATAATGGGCGAAGCGTGGTTGCTAGTTCACCTCTGCCTACCCCTTCGGGGATATAGGCGTGATTTATGTATGATATTGTTACTAATTGTTAAATATCAGTGATATTTAAAGATAAGTAACAATTTTTAACAATTCGTTAACAGTTAACTATGCATCAAAAAACCGGCCCTAAGTCGCCTTGTACGACATGGGGGTGGTAGCAATTATATTCCGCTCTTTCATGTTCGTGGCCTCCCTCTATTTCAGAGATCTCTATACTTATTCAGAAACCAATTTATTTAGAGAGTTGATTTATGATACGTCGTGGTTGCAGGTTTTTTCCGCTTCTAAGCAAGGCTGCACAATTAAACATTTAAATAAAACAAAACAATCCTTTGTAAAATGTACATTTAATCTTACTCCATACACATTTAAGTACTATGTACATCAGAAAGCGCCTATACGTACACAAAAACCAATAGAAATTATACCAACGCTGGATGGCATAACATCGTATCTCCAGAATCAAAGTATATTTTTGAGTTTTGAGCAACGTTCGCAACGGAAACGTTTTTCAAGTCATTAGTTCCTCTATATCGATTACTTATAGTTTGTCTTTCGCCAATTTACTATTACAAAAATATGATCAGAATAATACAGTTGTTCTGTATTTGTCAAAAAAGCTATTAACATTGAATCGATTTTTGCATAGAACTAATTCAGTTATCGCTTGTTGAATACAAATCGACACAACGCAAAATATTCTTAGAAACACATATAATAACATGTTCTAAATACATGACATTTAGGGCGTGTTTCACAATCGACTAGTAAGTTCAAGTAGCTTACTTCGCAGATCATTTGACAGTTTTAGGGCCTGTTTCACAATCGACAAGTAAGTTCTTAATAGCTTACTTCACACATCATTTGACAGTTTTAATATGAAATATATGTCAATTGAGCTGCAAAGTAAGCTACTTAGAACTTACTTGTCGATTGTGAAACAGGTCCTAAATATGAAATATATGTCAATTGAACTACCAAGTAAGCTACTTCATACTTACTTGTTGATTGTGAAACAGGCCATAAGACTTACATTTGTGTTTATGAAACTTTATTATTCCAATTAACCTTCTTGCCATTATGAACAATAATGATCGCGCCATGAAGTTCAGTGATTTATATACAAAGGGATTGACTATTGGAGATATATAACATGTTGATACTAACGTGAAACACAGACGTAACTAGAAACAAAGACGCCATGGTACAGAACAAGGAATATTTTGAAATCATCGGTCACAACAGTCACCATTATTGTCACACTAATTACAACAATTTTACAAGGCAGGGTTTTCAAATATCCATACACTGTCAAAACCGTAGACAAACACTTTGTCTCCCAAAATAAACGTTTCCTACATAGTTACGTCACTGTTCCACTAACCAACCCTAATAACGACGTATTTATGAGATACGTTATAATAGAGTCAATATTAAACTTTATTTTCTAGTCAAAGTACAGTCGACAAGAAAATTTTATAATTTAATATTGCTTTATGTGACATTATGAGGCATAAGGCTGGTATTTGAAACTGAATAATACAATCAGTTCAATGTTAACACACTCAAAGAGGTATCACATTTCCTCAGACCAGATTAAAAGAAAAGTATCAGTTTGTCTTGTTGTAGCTTAATTGTAACAGCACACTTAAGCTTTCATTATGCGAGTGTTTAACAGACTTTATAAAATCGACAGCTTTTGTCATGGAGATAATTATGAGCATCGTGCCTCTATCGACGTACACTTACAATTCTCCTCACTTTAAGTATTCTCCTCACTTTAGGAGTATCATAACATCAAAGCCAAACTTTCAAGTAGGGTAATAGTTTTAATCAAACATCATTGTGCGTTTACATTTCAATCGAAATCAAGTCGTAATAAGCACAATAAAACAAGGTTTCTGGGGAATGTATAAGTAAGTTTAGGTTTCCTCTAAAGATTTTCTACATAACATGCACCAACATTAATATTAACACTTGGAAACCGTGCCGCATGATTGAGTGCGCTCATGTAGCTACCTCATCTGTGATATCTGTTTTATACAAAACAGTACGGACAGCTGAAGGTACCCTTAGTTGAATGGGCCATTGGTTTGCCAAATATACCTTCCATTTCACTCCTACGCTGGTTGCATGGTAATGCTTGAAATCTTTGGGGGAAATACAATTTTGAAGTACATTTTAATAAACTGCTATGTGTAATATCCTTCCAGGTGTAAAAGTTATGAAACTTAAAGACTAACTGGAATGTTTACAAGATACCGATTTCATCCCTACGTAAACTATCGTAAGTCAAAAAACATCACATCATCGAATAAAATGTAGTCACATTGGTTTGGGTTGATGTTGCTTTCTGCTGTCGTTAGTGAATATTTAATTATGAAGATTTTAAGAATGACTCAAATATAAATACGTCAGTTTACGTAAGGACCTCGGATAAATAAAGTGCTACATTTCAATAAATTAAAAATGGATTTCGCATCTCACATTCACTTGTACAGTCAGCATCAAAATTAGCTTAGTCAACATGTTCAGACCCTTTGTTTTTGAACCTCGAATTCAAATGTAAAATTGTCTTCAACAATACATTCAGGTCCTTTAACGATCTTCGACTAGAGAAAGTTCAACAATGGGAAATCATAAATTCTACAAACTTACATTATACTGAATTGCACAAGTATTTGTTACTCTTTGGTGTATAAATTAATAAATAAGGACTAGTATATAAATAAATAAATTAGTACTTAACTTAAAAAAGACATCTATGTGAAATAAACCTAATGACTTTTTCTTAAATACTTTACTAACTATACGCTTTATACTTTTATTCGTGTTAAGGTGTGATTTATCCCTTAAAGGTTGAAAGGGAATTAAACAATTAGGTGAAATACACGAAGTTTATCACGTCATAACCTCAGATTGTAATAAATATACTGCGTATAATTACAATACAGCTTTTGACACAATTAAACATCAAAATACTGCTATGTAAAGAATTATATGTGTGTACATATACATGTAGACGTGGTAATTGGTAACGCATAAGTGGATGTTAATATAACACTTCTTTTTTCTCGTTTCCTCAGTCTAATCAAAGCAAATTCTTGACTTGTATGCAAACTAATTAGTATTATCGAGCAACTAGTTAGAGCTTTGAAACTAAGAAGAAAGTGTAGTGTTCATATACACATCAAAACAATGCCATGTTAAATAAAATAATGTTGAATCTCAACAGACATTCGTTTAGCTACAAAGTTGGACTAGAGTTCAAACTCTTCTTCGAAGGAATTAAGTAAAACAATGTTTATACCTAAGCTAAATAACAATATCACCAGACACACCTCCTTTTAGTCGATTGCGAGATCGACAGACTAGAATCGAATGGCTCTTTAAATAAAAGGAAATATAATAATATTACTAAAATTTACTACAGTAAAATCAAGCGTGTATGCCACATTCATTAGATTCTCGTTTCAACACACTGCACTGCCATAAATCTCATACCGTCAGGAATATCACTATTTAAAACTCACTATTATATTGTAATTGTTAACGGCGATAAAAATACAGTTGTCTCATTGGTCGATTTAAATCAGTTGAGTATAGATCCTTCAACCAATTAAACATTTGACTTTCGACCCCTATCCTTTTCCTGTTCCTATCAGTACCATATTAAGATTTCTCAAATAACTATTGCCATTTACGTTTGTTAATAAACATGATAATGATAATTAATGATAAATAGGTACATTTATTATTATTACCATTGTACGTCCTACAGCTTCAGTGTGATACTGAAATCAAATCTAACATTGATAAAACAAATATCATCATTGTGTGTTGTGATGCGTCGAAATTATTTTGTCCTATCTCACTAGACAATTCATAACTACCACACAGCTTGGATTTTGAATTAAATAGTTGAATGTAGCGTACAGCACAGTCAAAAATTAAAAAGTATTCCCTCAAGGGTCTAAAAGGTCGTCAAACGTTGTATTCTTCAAGTTTTCACTATCTATTCGCCCATAGATTTCAGAATTGTACCAGCCTACTTTCCCATCTGACTGTACACATACGAACGATCCGATTTTATCGGACATTTCCACTAGGGTAATTAATACCAACGGATTTTACTCTATCGCGTTCCTTTTTACAAATCTTAATCGCAAAACTTACAATTTGCTCAAATGCAAAATTTCTAAGTAAAAAGTCATCTCAGTCAACTACAAAAACATCGTTTCATATCAAGAAAAACTGTTTTTGTTTCACTTCACTAATTAATACTAGTCAAGCAGATTGAATACTAGAGAATGTTTGGAACGGAATGTAAGAGAAACACGGTCAATATTGCACACATCCTGTCTTTTAAATGTTACAAAGTTAATAATATCTTTACTTAATTAAAAAAATAGTTTTGAACTTAAATTAATATTATTATGTGCCGAAACATTCTCAAGTATAACCACTAGAACAAATAAAAATATAAATAAAAAAATTAATCTTCTAAAATTACAGGAGAACAATTATAATTAAATTTATTATTATCTATACTGTAACATCTGACTAGAACGTTTGATATTGAGAGATCAACGTCTATTGAACCTTAAGCCCTGGAATTACGGATGTATTCGCTACAGATGTGCAACTTATATAGTAAACTGAAGCCTATGACAATTTTCGAATATTATTAAAAGCTTTAAATGAATCGAAAATTGTTAACAGTCCTATCGATTTTGTACAAGTTGCACGACTGTAGAAAATAGACCCGGAATCCCATAAAACCAGGCATAATAGCAATCATAGCCCAGCACTTACACGACCCTAATATTACTGTACACTTTTTTCACTTGAAGTCATCTTGAAGACCGCCGAAAGTCACCGCCAAAAAGATATAAAAGGAAAATACTTTGTAGAAGAATTAATTTAAGATTTGTATAACAACAGAAACAGATAAAGACATCAAGTTTAAAACCGTAACAGAATTCAAAATCAATGAGGACGCTGCCAATTTCAAATTCAATGACAATGTCTTCATTTATAATTCTCTTCTCAGAAAGTCCCATAGGATATAAAATTCATAGAAGTATTGCTAAAATGATATTACTAGAATCTCAAAAGCACCCATGATACCAAGTGTTACTCGTAGATTAGATAGATTTGTCGTTATTATTGTATCGTTACTTACTATTAAATTAACTGTTGCATCATTTACCAAATCAATAATCTTCTTTAGGAGTTTACTCTACGGAACTGAACGTTTCAAATCTATTTTAACATTGTCGCCACCTAATCAGTTGGCAGGTAACAATTCGACATTGACAACACCAAGTCCGTCTCATAGCACTATAAGTTGATGCTGTGGTATACGGCGTCACAACAGATGGTCGTCTTGGTCGTCGTGGTCTTCTTCGGACTCCGCTGAGTCCAGACTGGGCACGTGATCTAAGTCTTGAACGTCCAACTGTTGATCCAGATCAGTTGATGGCGCGTCGTCATCTTTCCACTTGTCCATGGAGCGGCGCCTCGCGTTCATGAAGAAGTTGCCAACCGTCGTCGGCTCCAAGCCGAGCTGTCTCGCTATCGTCACCTGCATTTCTTTAGATGGTCGCTTTGTTTCCTGAAAGTTTGGATAAGCAATTGTAAGTAATTTGTTTCTGACTTAAACTTCAGATTAATTCTGTAAGTGAACTGAGCCAAATTAGATAATTATCAGGTAGTTATTATCTTTGTCAATAATTAGAAACTCTTTAAGTTTATGTTGTTTTGGACGTTTTATACAAAGATTTTATATTTATATTGTGTGTAATGTTCGAAATAATCGAAATAATTATATCCAATATATTCAGCCTAGTCTATTTAGCCCAGCCTACCAAGCCTGGTCTGTCAGGTCTAGTCTATCCAGCCAAGTTTATTCAGCCTATACTATCAAGTCAAGTTTATTCAGTCAGCCAGTACAGGCCAAACTAAATAATTGCAATGACTGTGTAGTGTATAATATGTTTGTAGTTTTCATGAGTTATGCATTATCATAAAATAATAACAGAGGAGATGCACAGGAGACCAAACACAAAACACACAACCATCAACAAACACACAACACCTACATTTATCTACAGTCACACAACACACACCTAATTCGTAAACCTATGATTTTTCTTTAAGGGGAATAAATACCTTTTTTCTTGAAGGCAACAAGAGGGGGTATTTATAACAACTGACAAATTTCGTGTAAAAAAGTAAAGTAAAATAATATTTAATAGGAATAAAATACATACACACATACATAAATCACGCCTATATCCCCGAAGGGGTAGGCAGAGGTGAACTAGCACCCACGTTTCGCCAAATATGTCAGGTCCCATGTAATAGGTGGCGAGCCTATTGCCATTTATCGGGCACAAAAGTCGCAGTACATTGCTGGGTGGTATAAGAGGAACGCTGCTGCCCATTCCTCATCAATGATTTATCCTTAGTCGCCTTGTACGACACCCACGGGAGAGATTTGGGGTGGTGACAATTGTATTCTACTCTGCCGTCACCACACGGCTTACAGTTACTGAAAATACAATAAATGAATGGTTTGGTGGAGAGATTATTCTGCTCTGCCGTACATTGCTACACGGCCACTGATAATTATGCTATTATAAGAAATTATTTTAAATTACAATCGAATTATAAATGCTACTTGTGTTACCTTAAAAATAGCTTGTAGAGTACGCCGCTGGAGGTCTGTGAAAACCAAACGGGGCTTCTTCGGGGAAGCCAGAGTATCCGAACCCCCCATGTCCTCCTTGCGCTTGCAGCCTGAAACCAATTTAGAACCATGTATAGCAATGCTATATTATTATAATTTGTAACCAAACGATAATATTAGTTCATCCTCTCGCCACTGGATGACGCTGAAATAATTTTAGGTCAGCCAGTATTCCAGTATATCCAGCCAGCTCATGATTTTGTTACGTTACGAACGAGTTTGTAAATTTTCATACATAAAAAAATAAAAGAAAATTTTAATTTCCCGATACGTCTTATTATCTTTGTGATAATTTTTCTAAAATTCATTTAATATTCTAATACGAAACAGGTACCCTATTTAATAAATAAAGGGAACTATATTTTCTGTCACCAGAATTTATATTTGTCATCAAATTGTATCACCAAATAAATAGATCTATCACCAAGCAATATTTTTGTTATCAGATAAAGAAAAAGTGTTACCAGGTGTGAATTATCAAATTAATGTTAATATATGTCCATAATAAGAGATGGGTTACCAATAAAATATTAGAGCATTACATGAATATTAACTTCGTTCTTATAATAATAGTTTTATTACATAAATAATAGCTTTGTCCTCAGAATAGTAGATCTGTCACCAAATGAATCGATTATCGATCCCTGACTGCGGCTCCTTTTTATTTGTTATTTTGTCACCAATATAGAAGTTACATTTTATTTCGTTCAGTTACAAAAATAATTGTATTCGTTACCAATTTAATAAATCAATATCCAATTTTAATAAAATATGCTCAAAGAGGCGGAGCCAAATTGGTCAAAATTGGAACTAAAATTCCGCCTACTATTTTGTTTGTCTAGACTGTCAATGTGAGCAAGCAGCGGCACCTATCGCGCGCATTCTTATGTTGTTGTTGTTACCTTTTGTAGGTAATTGAGTTTACAGTTTTTTCTATACAATAGATTCCATTTAGAAAATTTTGCAGTTTTATTTACAATCATTCACTTCCCCCAACAATACTACCTGTAGTAAATAAGATCCCGGGGGAGGCATTAGTCCACTTAACCCCAGAATACAGAAACGCTACTTAAAGTTTGAGTCCTACTTAACATTTAGGTATTGTCAAAATTGACGTTTTTCGATACAAATTCTGACGGGTGTTGTCCACTTAACCCTCGAATACAGAAACGCTACTCAAATTTTGAGTCCTACATAACATTTAAGTATTGTCAAAATTGACGTTTTTCAATACCTACAAATCCTGACAGGTGTTGTCCACTTAACTTTATAAGCAATGCTCAAAATTTTAGTAGTGTTTCTGTAATGAGGGGTAAGTAGCTCTCTTTTGGTTGGGACGATGATGACGACAAACCTAAATTACTTTATGTCTGGTGACATAATATTGATTTATTGGCGATCTATTTAAATTTGTTTGGTTATATAATTAGGACAAACCTATTATAATACATACAAAAACATTTATTTAGTACTAGACCCTATATCTCGATGATTGTATGTGATTTATTGTGGAATTGATTTTATATTGTTTGGTAACTACAATCTGGTGACAGATCTACTATTTTGGGGACAAACCCTATTATTTAGGCAACACAAAACTATTTAAACTGGTGATAGCTTAAATCATACCCATTAAAAAATGCTTATCTCAAGCTCAAAAAAATACTTCTGATTTTGAGAATAATTTTTTAAAATGTTTTTTTTTTTATATTTATATTTTATGAAATGTGAAAAATATACTTACTGCCTCTCTGTGGAATCTGGGCCGCTGTAATAAAACAAAACAAAATATTAGTTTTTTACTTTAAATAAAAGCGTTATGATTTCTAATAAAAATAAAGCCAATATTGGAAATAAATAGGATACTTTCGAAACCTGCATTGAATAAATATATTTTTTTAATCATATCTATCATAATTTCTTTCTCTTTTAGACCAATAGCAAGTATTTCAAATTCTATACAAAATATACTTATATTAACTGTAATAATACTATAGCCTGTGTCTGCGAATTTATTAATACTAATTAATGACAGAGACAAATAGCCTTTCGCATTAACACCTAGAGTTGGCATACCTACTTAACTTTCTTAATTTACAACAAAGAGAAACGTGAATTTCACATCTAAGAACAACATACATGCTCCTAAACATCAAGTCACATCGTCACACGCACTGCCTGCATCATGTTCATAGATATTGAGTCTAAAAACTATTTACAATGTTGGTGATAAAATTTGCTATATTTAGAATATTAATTAATCTGAAGCAGTAAGAATGAAGATGTGAAAATTTATACACATTAAGTCTAGACGTTTAAATGTTACTTATGCGTAAAATGTTTAGCACTTACAACTTCAACGCAACAGCAACTGATATTTTAAAGTGACATTCATAAATGTAAGTAATCTTAGAAATTGGGAAGAGCCGTATAGGCTAATCAATTTTATGGCCCTATTAGCTGAACCGTCAAGTTATAAGCACCGTAATACAAAAACTATTCTTCAGACTAATAATTTGCCTATAAACATAACTTTAAAAATAATTAAATAGAAACTAACAAATAGTTCATTCTCTATTCTAAAGCAATCTGATATGTTGGAACGAGAAGTGTAATATCTAATTTTGCAAGACGCTTTATAAAATTTGAGCTCGGTTCCAAAGCTCTCAGATTACACTAGACATTAAACGTATTATTTAAAAATGCATACCTGGCGACAATGTAAACAACATTAATTAAGGGTTTTGACATCTCGCAGGCACCTAAAAATCATAGTTCAAATAAAACTATTGCAGCCCGGGCGGTGGGAAAACAAAAAGGGAAGGATGGGGCGCGGTAGCAGTCTAACATTCATCTTGGCTTCTTGAAGCTAACAAAATACACTTACCTACAGCTATAAAACAATATTTCAAAATCTGCTAGGACATTAACGATGACTCCCTTTTGTCTAGGCAGTATCTTCGCCAAATTTCTTTTCACTTTTTAATTACTTTTTAAAAATATGTATTTACTAAGGAATGATACTGCCTATCCAAATAAGTTAAAATAAATAAACATCTATAAGAACAAATTTCTATACATTTTACACAGTAAACTTAATCGCGACGAATAAATAAATTAAACAATAGACCCATACAGACATTCTCCTTGTAATCTAAAATAAGGCTTGTCACAAAGCATGTGTATACATAACAAAGCTAAACATAATATACGAATGATTACAGTTTAAAACATGTATAGAAATAAAATGTACTTTGCGACAAGCGATCGTGTACATTAAAATACCTATAAGAAACCAAGTCCACTGCTACGCAGCCACGGGATAGGAATAAGGAAGAAGGATTTTTCATTGGGCACATGTAAACGAGAAACATAAATATTATCAAGAAATTCGCAAAGTATATTAAATACAATGACATCGTCTAAATTAAAAGAATAAATAAAATTAATATTTTATAAATTTTAATAGTGCTTTATGAATATTGGCTGCACAGGCGCCATTTGACACCCAACCAACACAAAAAAATAACAAAGCTTAACGAAAAATGGGAATTCTATAAACCTTTAAGGACTTTTTTAGGATCATGGAAATTTGACAGGACACAGGATCAAAGTCTAGATGGGGAGGACTCACAAGCAAGAAACATCCCCAGCTGGCTCATACGCCTGCGTGTCCCAGTGTGGGGGACCGGGTGGGTACATAGGTGGCCCCTGTACCCCAATCGGAGGCTGGTACTCCCGAGGCTGGCAGTAAGCCTGTGGTGGCGTGTTGTTTACATTGTCGCCTTTTATCGCTTGCTGACTTGGCGTATCTGAAAATCATATTGAAGTCATTTTATTCTTCTACATTGTTTCGGTGCTAAGTAATTTCAAAGTCGTGACAACTTTTAAACGTTTACTTTTTATATGAATTCAAAGAATAATAATTGTACATAACTTCGTTTAATATTAAACTATATATTTTTAGATTGTAACTTAAAATAAAACATGGTAAACAAACCCTATGAAAATAAGGAACTTATTTACTAAAGTCTAATCATCATCTTTCTGACGTAATAAACATAATTATTATATCTGATCAACCTTTTTTAATCCTGTCGCTATGAATTAATCGGAAAGATGGGCTGTAAAAAAGACGATTGAAAGAAAATTGCCTGAAGCCACAATAAGAATAAAAAAAATGGATAAAAAAAGAAAACCAAAAGTAAACAAAGCAGTAATGGATCGATAATATGAGTGAGACGGGATCAAATGCATGTGATTAAAGGGACATGAAAGTTGGTGAATTTCAAAGTATTGGAAGACCACAGAAAGTTGAAGGGATTGTATGATTATTGTGAACTTAAATAGTTCGCAATAAGGTCAAGGTGATAATGAAATCATACTGAGAATACTTTAATGAATTTACTATTACATATGGGATAATGTTTGCATGTAAATGAGTCTAATGGTTTGCTGTATTCTAGCGCTGAGCTATACGGAATTGAATAAATTTTGTAAGTAGTCTAAACACAAAAGCTGTACGTGTTTGTAAAACAGTGAATATAATTTTTGTGTCGTAAAATTATATTTATTATTTACATTACACAGTTAACTATAGAAGGTACTGTTATTTACATCAAAGATTAGAAATGTTTGGTTCAAAAGTACGAAAAGTATATAAGTAGGTACCTACTAATCATTCAGCTTGACGATGAATTTTCCATACTTGCTAATTTTAAGAACCTGAATATAATTGTAGCTTCACCATATTTTCTAATCTTCAGCATATATTTGTTCTGTTAATGTCTTTTCTCAAAAGTTAGCAAATTCAGCGAATTTTTGGCTAAATATTGACGCATAATAATGGCATGTCTATATTTATTAATTTGTCTATCTTTCGTAAAAGTTATGTAAAAGTAGTGGGTAAACTGGCTCTATATTCAGCTGACTGTTAAATGATTATTATAAACCCAAAAAACCTACCAAACTATCATATTCCCTATGTTTACTTACAAAAAGGGTGGGTCCAACAATTAGTCGTACACATTATTTAGTAAAAACAATAGTGTATTCTTTATTGAAGGACAGAAAATGGTCATATCAAGTTTATCATAATGAGGAACAGCAACAAACAGTCATAAATGTTAAGGCAGCTACATCATCCTTAAAAATATAGGTTAAACAATTTGAACAAACACAGACTATAATCGTCTATAGTACAATTTAAACGTAATATTCGAAGTCGATACTGCTGCATAGATCATAAATTCGATTTCTCGACTGAAAGACCACAAACAGAATTAAATATAACGCAAAGAAAACCAAAAATACCAACTTAACTGGAGCTGACCGCGCTCGGGCCGTGGGAGGGGACGCGATCGATAACGCGGGGTGGGGGACGTGACGTCACACGACGCCGTGTGCCCCGCAACCTACCTTTTATCATTACGGACACTTTTACACGTATCCACGATATAATGAGGTTTTAATTCGCAGTTACTACTTATTTCAATTAAATATCTCAATTATCTTGAATATTTGAAAGACGGAAATAATAAAGTGACCTATAAAAATATCGAAATTTGCATCGAAATTAATAATTGTGCCACAAATTTTAATAGAAGTCAACATATTAATATGTTACGTTAATCTAGTGGTCAATTAAATACAACCCTTAACATTACTGCTAGTTACAGATATATTTTGGAATTGTTCAAAAACGAGTTGCTTTTAAAAACAAAATCTGTTTTTAAAACAACCTTATCTTATGCTTTTAAATGAATGTATCGACCGATATGCGTTGGATGACGGCCTGTTTATTATTTTTCTTTTAAACTATCTAGTTAATTTAGATCCTTCTAGGCATCATGCTATTAAATCCGCTTTAGATGTCTTACTTTTATTACCTATCACGGTTTCAGAAGATGCAACAAATATTTCCTCAGAAAAACATATACTACTATCGTTACAATAGTTATGAACAATGGTTTAACGAAAACAATTTTCAAGAAGGACACTGATACCACTACTTATATTATCGAATTCCAAATTAGAAGTGTTGGAAACGAGAAATCACCCATAAAGGATGATACTGGGAAGATAGATATGTGAAGTTCTTAAACGTAGCTGTTATATCAGTAGACAGCTTTAGAAGTGTAGCTATAAATTATTCGTCAAATAGCTATGAAGCAGTAAGGTAGTAGTAGTCCGTATGAGTTAGTAGTTAAAATTTAATGGAAGAAAATGCAGCCATAATTCAACCTCTATTAAATACTCCAGCAATGCAATTAAAACTTTAATGTTAGTCCAAATAAAAAATATTTCTGGAACCACTGGAATTGATAATCTTTTTATTATTCAGAAAATAATTGCACAGATTTTTTTAATCTTTTAAAGATTAAGTAGACTTGAATTGAGAAGGAAAAAATAAATTGAGTAGTGAAAATACCTTGTTAAGAAACCGACAGAACTAAAATCTATTCAAAATAAACAGATAAGTGAACGTGGGTTGTTATATATACTATTTAATAGAAAACGAATACGATTTCACAAACATTGTTAGTCGGGCTACAGAAATTATAGCTGCCTCATTCCGTAAATCTATCTTGTCCCTAGAAGCTACCATTAAGGGACGCTAGCCAAATTGCGTGTATATGATTATTCGCAAACCAAAGGGCAGTGGTCAGAACTTTTATAATTATACAAGGAAGAATAAAAATATCCATTTAAGAAATGATTTTAAGAAAGAGTAGGTCTGTTTTCCTACACCTGGTTTGAACTGCTTTCTTCAAGAGCTTCCCTTGGTCTTTAATTGCAAATGAAAACAATAATAAATTATTTTTGGGGGAAAATGGTGTAAGTCGATTAACTCATTGGTTATAAGGATTTATTAAACTGCGTCAAAATATTAATTAAACAATAATACAACAAAATTAAGTAAATTAACAAAAATCTTCCGAATCATAATACAGGTGTTACTAACCTCTACCTATTATAATTAAATCGATTTTCTGCTTTACCTTAAAGAAATTAACAATTGATTGGAGATATTAATTGGCAGCCAAGTTTGCATGACCATCGAAATACGAAATGATAAATTGCTATTTATCGTGTTTCGGTGGCCATGCCAGCCAGGCAGGTTCGTATATTGTAACGTGTTTTGGTCTGTACAATTGTATTAATCACCCCTATTTTTCTGACCTATGCATAAGAATATCAACACCCACTTTTGACATCTAACCTAGGTCTCATGTAATATGCGGCGAGCCTATGCGATTAAAGTATACACAGAATACTTTAATCGCAGTAATGTGCCAGTAACGCTGGCGCACATTCCATCTGATATTTATAAAAAAAACATTTAAATCTAGACAAGACTAGTTTTGAATTGTTTTTTTTTTGTATTAAGTACTTTACGTTACGTTACGTTAATTGACGTATCTAAGTGCGGCAGTAAGTCGCATAGGACGACCGCCGCGGGAGAGATTGTCGTCTAAAGCCGCGCGGCAATGTTCAGATCAAAAATATTAATATTCGCAAACTCCCACAAAACGGAATCTTATAGAAAACAAAAAAAACAAAAGGTTGGGCACCCCTGCACTATCGAAATTCGCAATACAAAAAACGCGAGCCTACTTGCCCCTCTGGCCACGTGGCGCTTAGGCTGTGTACATCGAACGGGTATAGTGACGTGCCGCGCCGCATCGACCGACCCCGCATCGATTGTCGACGAATCGATGCGAGCAGCTGGGGAGCAAGTCGGCGACGCTCACTTGTTACGCTGTCCGACTTTGAGCGGCCGACAACGGGAATCGTGACGGAGTACCGTCAACAGCATACACACTCCTGTCACTTCATTTCATTCTGTTGCAACGTTAGATAAGTACCTAACAATATTTTTTATGTCACACCTGACCATAGAGTGGACTTTTACGCTCGCTACGCGTAGGGAAAATTCCACTTCTTGGTGGCTATAATAGTACATTATATACCTAGGGCGATAAAACGATTAATGTCTCAGTACGCAAGTAAGTATTAGTCTTATGTCACCCCATGACCAGGAAGTTTTTCGTACACGTAACGGGCGGAAAAGTCCACTTTATGGTCAAGGGCCTTACCACCAACTCTAAACGCGACTCAATTCCCATTGTTAAAGTGAGACAACGCTACAAGCCGAGTAGAGCGGCGTCCCGTTTTGTCAACCGCGTTTGGATCGCACTAATACTTCATGGTACGGCCACAGGTGTGACTTCCTATCTGAGACATTCATTGTTTTATCGCCCTTGGTATATAATCGACTATTTCATGCTCTATTGACTCTTGGATATTGTGAAATGCAATGTTAAAACACTCATCTTCGTCTATGCTATCCAGTATATAAATAGCAAAAGGATTGTTCGATTCCCGGGATAATTTTTCTTTTTGCTGTTTTATAATTTTTTACATTTCAATATTTTCACAACTAAACCAATCTATCGCCTACAAGAGCGTAAACAAGAGCGTGAAACACCAATGCACCTCTCATTCACAAAAGAAACCGACATTTGGGAAGGCATATCCTCGAACCAGATGATATAAAAACTATACAAGCTGGGAATATACTATCATTTATAGACAGTGCATGAATTCCTTTAGCTGGTTAAAGGAGTTCATGTAAGGTCAATAAGGCTTACTTGGGCCTTGTCACAATAGATCTCCATAGGTGGCAGTGACGCAAACAGCCCCGAAAGATCGAAATAATAGCAATAAAAAAATCTATTGCCTCTGTGTGTGTGTTATACAAGACGATATAGAGCAGCCAGCTTCCAAACCACGGATAATTCAATGTTTATTAGAGATAGAATATTCCTCATTCTACACCGATACATGTTTAATACACATCGCTGTAGTAGCGATCTCATCCAGACAACCTTTGGTTGGACAGGAAAGACGTAGAATACTATGTCATTGAATTTATTGTTGTACTAATAAATTTTTAAATATCACTTTAGCACTTATATTAATTTTTCGGTCCGTTTGGGTGACTTGTCAGGCCTCTGGGGCCCTACTCTGAAACTCCGAACGAACGAACTCACATCTATCCGTCTTTCTCACGCCGCTGCGTGTTAAAATAAGAGCGACAAAGACGCAAAGGCTCGAACGAAATAAACTTCCAGAGTAACGCCTCTGGTCATTAGCCTATCATAATAAACACTATAATAAAAAAAAATGTTATGGAAAGGTCCGTTACTAACAGCCCTGTCTAGAAAACTAAGATATAGAATCTTTAATGTTTTGATGAGAACAAAATGTGATACATGTTAACCTTATTTCCACTGTTATCGTCTTTCTGCTCTGTTCCCAGCAATTGTTGATATATAAATACGTACATACATACATACACAAATCACGCATATATCCCCGAAGGGGTAGGCAGAGGTGAACTAGCACCCGCGTTTCGCCAATTATGTTTGGTCCCCATCCCATGAGCCTATTGCCATTTATTGGGCACAAAAGTCGCAGTACATTGCTAGGTGGTATAAAAGGAACGATGCTGCCCGTTCCTCATCATTGATTTATCCTTAGTCGCCTTGTACGACACCCACGGGAGAGATTTGGGATGGTGACAATTGTATTCTACTCTGCCGTCACCACACGGCATATATACAGTATAGTATAAACATTGCTTCATATAGACAACTAACTGCCTGATGTGGAGAAAATCTCCTCGGGGAAAAGAAACAATTTCCCTCTCGCTCCAAATCCCACTGAAACCCGAGACAAAACACTGTCAAGTGGTGGAGAGAGATTTGTCTCCCGTGCTAGGCCTACTGCAGTTAGTAGGCAGTGTATGTACCGGTGACCTCGGGGGTTTATCGCACGACACACCGTATATCGAGCAGGTAGTGACGCGCCGCATCGACCGAGCGCAACGCAACCTATCGATTCTCGGCGAATCGATGCGAGCAGCTGACGTTCGCTCGCCGTGTTTGTGAACGGGTGGGCGACTTCGAGAAAAGCTTCTTACCCCCGAACACAGTAACGCTACTCCAAGTTTGAGTCCTGTTTAACATTTAAGTAGTGTCAAAATTGACGTTTTTCCATAGAAATTCTGACAGGTATTGTCCACCTTAACTTTATAAGCAGTGCTCAAAATTTGAGAAGCGTTTCTGTATTCGGTTAGCTTTTTTTTGTTACTAATTACAATAAAGACAACCTACTATATTAATTTTAATTTGAACATTATTAGAAAAAATTGTACAAAAAATAATGTGGTTAGAAAAAGATAGATTAATTATAGTCTTGATGCGGGAATCGAACCCGCGTACTCTAGCAGCGTTCTGGGCAGATGACTATACCACTTCTATATATCTTTTTCTGACCGAAATAGCATTTGTAAATAATAAATTATTATTATTAAATAAGGGGTGGGCAGAGGTGTGTCCGCACCTATGTTTCGCTAGCTTATCTCAGGTCCCATGTAATAGGGGACGAGCCTCTGCTGGTCCCCATTCTTGGTTTTTTATAATATGAAAGTAGGTTCCCCTAGGATTCATATGGCGGAAGTGAATGGAGAAATGGGAAGAGAAAGGCCTAGGCGGATCACTCATAATCAAATTGAAAGTCTATTAAAAAGGCCAGGTAAAGAGTACCCGAAACCGACCGGCATGCATGAAGAGATTGATGAGATTGGATGAAGCGAAAGAAGTATGTAAGGATCGTAGCAAGTGGAAAGAAGTGATCTCTGCCTACCCCTGTGGGAGAAAGGCGTCATATATATATATCCTGGGGCCTTACCACCAACTCTTAACGCGACTCAATTCCCATTGTTAAAGTGAGACAATGCCATAAACCGAATAATAAGGAACGACCACAGTACCCGATGTTTGATTAATTTTCAAACGTTGCTATCGTGTTACAGTCAAATTTTGACACAGATAATAATCGAGTCGAGAATTTCCATACTGGAAGCGAAAAAATAACGTAGAATGTGCCAACCCCGACTGACTCCAGAGATGTCGTATAGTCGACTAAAGGAGATTGCCCGGTGTGTAGATCAATAGTCAATCACTAACTGCCGCACTCAGAGACGTCAATTAACGTTAATGAGTACTTAAAGTCAAAAAATTGCAATTCAAAACTAGGCGCTATTCTTGCCGAGTCTATGATATCTTAAATGATTTTTTTGACATTGCCATGTGGTGACGGCAGAGTAGAATACAATTGTCACCACCCCAAATCTCTCCCGTAGGTGTCGTACAAAGCGACTAAGGATAAATCAGTGATGAGGAATGGGCAGCAGCGTTCTCTCTTATACCACCTGACAATGTACTGCGACTTTTGTGCACGATAAATGGCAATAGGCTCGCCACCTATTACATGGGACCTGATATAGTTGGCGAAGCGTGGGTGCTAGTTCACCTCTGCCTACCCCTTCGGGGATATAGGCGTGATTTATGTATGTATGTATGTAAATACTCATTGAAATTAAGTAACGTCTCTCAGTGCGGCAGTAAATGCAAAAACTCTTTGTGCTAAAGTGATCTTATAATTGTTTCTAAACTTTCGGTTTATTTGCGGATTTCGATAGATTTCGACTTCTGACTTCCTGAAATTATTTATTTATTTTGACATGAATTACTCACTCACGTTAATTGACGTTACTGAGTGCGGCAGTAAAGCTTCCTTAATACCTTCTGATAAATTATACATTATGTCTAACTTTTTTCCTTATTTGCTTTGTGACAACAGAATACAATTGTCACCACCCCCATCACTCCCGTGGGTGTGAATGGGCAACAGCATTCCTCTTATACCACCTAGCAATATACTGCGATTTATGAGTCCGATAGATGGCAATAGGATGGCCACATTACATGGGCCCTTATTTAATTGGTGAAAAGTGTGTGTAAATTCAGCTCTACCAACACCTTCAGGGATATATGCATGTATATGCAACACGTGATTCATGCATGTAAATAATACTCACATTATAATACTTGACCCAGACTAACACCAAAGAATGAATGAAGTAAACATACTTAAATTATCATTACAAAAAAAAACAGTAGACATTCGGTACAAAAGTGACAAATTACTTAAGACTGCTTTTTTCAATTGTAGTTACGAGAAATATCATCAAAATACCAAAAAGTCATCTATCCAAAAACGTTTCCAACAGAGAAACGACCGCACGGTCAGTTATTTGATGTATAGTTAACTCAACTAATTGTTACTAATATTTAAATATCAGACTGATATGGTTGTATATATATATATATATATTTTTTTTTAACAATAATAATTGGTTGAGTTAACTATGCATAAAAAAACCGGCCCTTAGTAAACGAGCACCCTGTCACACCAACGACATCGCTTGCGCAGTAACAGCCACCCGCAACATCGTATTACTAAAAACAATCCTACCAAATGATCCTAACCGCTGGTGACCTACACAGGTACCCTTACCTATTTTGGGCACCATTCCCTCGCACATCATGTTATAGAATTAATTTAACTGTACCTAAGTGATAATTTTCATTATCACTTAGAGCTAAATTAATTACCTATATATAAAGGTAAGAAAAAATTCTAAAATTTTATTATCTTACTGCCGTACTCAGAGACGTCAATCAACTTTAATGAGTATTTAATGTCAAAATTTTTCATTCAAGTCTAGACTATAGAACCGGCAAGAATAGCGAATAGTTTTGAATTGTCATTTTTCGATATTAAGTACTCATTAACGTTATTTGATGTCTGTGAGTGCGGCAGGTCTAATAATTTTTTTCTTTATAATAAATAATGTTTCTACCCTTTGTTATAATGGTTAAATTAATAAAAATCAAAAATAACAATTACCCTGAAGTGGCTTACTGCCGCACTCAGAGACGCCAATTAACTTTAATGAGTACTTAATGTCAATTTTTTTTATTTAAATCTAGATCATAGACCCGGCAAGAAAAGCTTGTGAATTGTAATTTTTTGACCTTAAGTACTCATAAACGTTAATAGACGTCTCTGAGTGCTGCAGTTATTACAACATTTGTAGTACTCGATTGTGGTCGACAATAAACGATTTATCATTACCATTGCCGAGACAAGGCACTAAACTGTCAACCTACATCAGAGGCCAAACTATAAGCTACGTACAAAACAAAAGATAGCTCCATGCAAAACTCACCCGCTAGCCGCAGCGCCGACATCCGCTGGAACTCTGGCTCCTGTAGCCACTTCCACATCCTTCTGAAGGTCTCCCTGCCCGATTTTAACTTGGACCAGGGCTTCGGATTCCTCAGCAAATCGCTGAGCGTCCCCTGGGACCTACATAGAACCCTCTGCGCGAATATTGCCTGAGGAATCGAGTATCTTTTTAGCTCCCCGCTTATCCTCTGCGCTAGCTCTTTGGTATTTATCTCCTCTGTGTCGCTTCCTGCTTGCTGCTGCTGCTGCTGCTCCTCCCTGGCCATCAACGCCGCGTTGAGGTCCAACCCAGGGCTCGGCAGCGGCGGCGTCGGCGACCTCCTCTCGAAAGAGCTAGGAGACGCACTCCGCCTGCTGTACGCAGACTGAGGTGACAGCGGCTCATTGTAGTTCGCTGGTGATAAGGAAGCGTATGATTGCTGCTGCTGAATGACCGTGAAGGTACCCCCGGCATGGTACGCGAACTTGTCAGAGACGGTGCTGATCGGGGGTAGCGGTAGCAGCGGGGTGAGGGTAGCGTACGACGCTGGCTCGAGCCCCGGGGGCGTGAGACGGCCGTTGACTGCCGATAGAGGGTGGAACGCCGCATCGCCGTCCGGGAGGAGGTCCGCCGGGGACAGTCTGGGGGGCGAAGCGTTGCTCGGCGCGACGATGACGGTGAGCGGCGCGCGATCTCTAGCCCTTGCTTCGTCCATCGCGCGCGGCCGGCGGCAGCGGGGTCGCGCGGGCGACTGAATCACGCCTGCGCGACGCACCCTGCCGTCCGCTCGCCCCGCGTCCTGCAAACACCCCTGTTTGTTCACCCTCCTGGACGAACAACTTATGTTGCGCCGATGAATCGCGATTTGAGACTCTAACTACTGAACCCTATGGTAGATTCTAGCTTGCTCTGCGCCGCTTTGTCTGGCTGTCTGACACAAAGGTTCTACCATGCACCCTTAACCTACCCCGTGGCGTTACGATTCCCGTTTCGTGTCTACATCAGCTGTTTTGTTTCCATTGCTGGGTGTCTTTCCAGTCTGTTTAAGGTGGACATGCTGCTGCAGCAATGGTTAGGCTTAATAGAGGTTTGAACAAAAATTGTTTACGGTTAGAGAGTCGTGGTGGAGGAGGTGCCCTCGTTTGAGCAATGCTGTCACTCCGAGCTACGTACTTCGGAGTATGTCTCATGGCGAAACTTTCTGACTAGAAATACCTTTTAAACTACGAGCGCAGAAGAATCTGGCTGTGACTATTTAGCCGATCCACTCAAAGAGGATTTCTAATGAAACTTATTTTTACAGTCTACGCATGTTTTAGAAGGGCAGCGCTATGTTTAATACGCATATCCGATGCTATTAAATTTATACTAACAATCAAATAATTTTGCTACTTATGTAATGACAACTTAGTTAGCTGACAAATGATGGAAACACAGTTAAAAATTGAATTATCACAGGCAAAAACTTTTGGGGTAAACAAATGAGAAAAACGGGAAAATTACTGACTACAAAATTACTTCAAAACATATTAGAAACTCCTTTCAACGAAAACATACGTAGAAATATTTTGTTTTTAATTTTTACGAAAATTTCTCTATTTATATATATGTACTTTGTTTTTTTTATATTTTGTGTTTTTTATTACCTTGTCAGATCCCACTGCTGGGTAAATAAAGGCCTCCCCACAACCAAATGTAGAAGGAGCCCTGAGCCTATTCCGTATATATATTATCTTGCAGTATACATTAAAAAAATGTCAGGAAAACATCTAATTAGTCAGCCTTCGTCTTTCTTATATTCATGACTGATAAGCCATCGCACTGGTAACGTAGGTACAGTTTTGAAGTTTTGTTGCTTACACGATACGAATATGTTATTATTTCCGAAATACACAAGTAAGTTATTTACAGAGACATTATTTGTACAGTGTCTGTATGAAATAACTTATTACATATCTGGATACATCTCTATCTATCCCTTTCGGGGGAAAAGACGGCGTGATGGTTTTGATTTTAATTTGAACATTAACTGCCGCACTCAGAGACGTCAAATAACTTTAATGAGTACTGAATGTCAAAAATTTTCATTTAAATTTAGACCAAAGACCTGACAAGAATAGAGACTAGCTTCGAATTGTCATTTTTTGACATTCAGTTCTCATTATCGTTAATTGACGTCTCTGAGTGCGGCAGTAAATAAATATTAGAAAAATTAGTACAAAGAAAATTTTGGTTAGAAAAAAATCGCAAATTATAGTCTTGACTGCAGAGCTCGCGAACCCGCGACCTCTGCAGTCCGGGCAGTTGCCGTACCACTCGGTATATTTCCCGCATATCGAATATAATTTGTCGAACTTTTTCTGAACAAAGCCTCGTTTGAAAAGGCGTGATTTACGTATGTATGACATGTATGTAGGTATCTGAAACCGAATTTTGTACGTAGCGCATATGTACACTGCTCTCTGAAACGATTCAAACACAAATTTTCCGGAAGTAGAAAGCTCTTGAGATAAGACTATGTCCTCGCTGCAGCGTCCGTAGCACGGCACGTGGAGAAAATCGCCCCGGGGATAAGAAAATATTTTCCTCTCGCTCTTACTCCAACTAAATCCTGAGACAAAACACTGTCAAGTGGTAGAGAGAAATTTTGTCCACGTCCCGTGCTAGCCCTACGTAGCGCATAGCTCTACGTGACGAAGAGCTTGCAAATACTGCTCGTAGACACGAAGACTTATCGCACGGTTAAATCACGCAAATATCTGTTTTATAGGGGAAATTAGTCTTACTGCCGCACTCAGAGACGGCAATTAACTTTAATGAGTACTTATTTAAAAAAGGAAACATTTCAATCTAGACCCGGCAAGAATAGCGACTAGTTTTAATTTTACGTTAACGAGTGTCAAGTTTTAACATTAAGTAGTACTCATTAACGTTAATCGGCGTGTCTGAGTGCGGAAGTAAGAGTTATAATGTAACAAGGAATGGGCTGCAGCGTTCCTGCCCGGCTAGCATGACCACCGAAACACGATATAATATAGCCATTTATCGCGTCAAACAGTAAAAATCGCTTTATAAAACACTTGAATTGAATGCCTGAATTGAATAAGCCTCTAAGGCTATATCATAAAGATATTTCCATTTATCGCTTTCATCATCATCATCACCAGCCCTTTAATGTCCCCACTCCTGGGGCACGGGCCTTCTCTATGGATGGAAGAATATAGGAAGATCTGGCCATAACCCACCACGCTGGCCCAGTGCGGGTTGGTGGGTACTAACGACTGCAGATGCAGCCGGGACCAACGGCTTAACGTGCCTTCCGAAGCACGGAGGAACTCGAGATAGTAAATTTTTTATCTCGAGTTCCTCCGTCCTTAGCGAAATTAATCGCTTAATTTACGCAATCGCAAGCCAAGGCCAAGCGCGCTGTGCCAATGCGCTAGCGAGCTCGAGTTATCGCTCTGCCGAAAATCCTATGATTTTTATAAGTTCAACGCGATAAATGATTGTATCATATAGTGTTTGGGTGGTCATGCTAGCCGGGCTGGAGCACCATCCAGCAAATTACTGCGAAAATTCCCGATAAATGGCAATAGACTCACCCTAATTTAAGGGACTTAAAGTAAGCTGACGAAACGCTAGTGTTGAAACACCTCTGCCTTTCTATTAGAGGAGAAAGATATGATCTTTGTATCTTTCTCTTACGTATCTAGTAAAACTTAAAAAAATCTCTTAGCATTGCACACTGACCACCCGAGACAGATCATCAATCATCCATCATCAGTGAAATTGCAACCCGAAAAAACCGGCTCCATCCAGTTTTGTCGCGTTCGTCTAATTCTAAGTCCACCCTTTCAGTGAGCTTCTACTACGAGCCGGGGTTATTCAATGGAAACCCCTGACTCGTCGCTGTGTGAGTGCACGCACACATACACGGAGCAATGACCCCAACACCTGGCTAGGGATCCGTAGGGTGGGGGCTTTTTGTTGCTTGAATATCGATACCAATTAATAGATACATATTATCATAGACATTTTCAGCTGCATTTTTAAAATTGTTTAATTATTTAATTAAATAGGTTTAAGAAATAAATATAATTTGTTTCTTACATACCTTTAAATATATACAGAATGTTACCTTATTTTTTATTTTACTGCTAACATTATAATATTTATATTGTAATTTTCACCACGTAGCTGTTATGAGGTTAAATAAGTAGGAAAATTCTGCCCAAAGCGAGCATACTACCTTAAAAAAGAACATATTATGTACCTGTTAGCCTTATTGGCTGATGCTTTGAAAGAGCGTTGGGAAATTGAAGTTCCCATCTGTTCCCTTGGATTTATGGAAACAATATTTGGGCCACCACCCCCTACCGTCTAAAGCTAACATCTAACAAAAATCGTTACAGGTAAATGTTTAGCGTCATAGTAATAAGTAATCTCTCAACTTTATATCATCATCACCAGCTTTTTAAAGTCCCCACAGCTGGGGCACGGGCCTTCCTTAAGGATGGAATAATATAGGGAGATTGGGCCATAACCTGCCACGCTGGCACAATGCGGATTGGTGGGTATTGACGACTGTAGATGCAGCCGGGACCAACGGCTTACCGTGCCTTTCGAAGCACGGAGAAACTCGAGATAGTATTTTTTTTGCCACCCATCCAATGACCGGCCTTAGCAAACTTACTTTACGCAATCATAACATAATTATCGATATCATATACGCATGACATCACTATTGCTATCGCCGCCCCCATGCCACGTCCTGCCGAGCTACCTTCTGTTGTGTCTATAACGTTTTAAAGGTAACTAATTATTACCTACTTTTTAATGCGTAAACACAAAAACGATACTCACTTATTATTTAAGACAAACTCAACATTTAAATTAAGTAAATTATAATAAATAATGTGGCTTGAGAAACTACATGAACGTGAATTGAGTGAATGGGAAGATAACAGCTAACAAGAGTCTTCGTATCATTCATCACACCGTAAAAGGTGCTAGTGATGAATGAATGTATAGAAAAGAGACGGAACGGACCATGTCGGCCGAGAGACCGACGAACAGAGAATGATTGGAATGACAATATTCCAATCCATACTGTTTCAAGTTTTGGGTTAAGTTTTACAGCCGGCCTTTTATTGGATCGGACATCAAAACTGGTATTGTTATTAAAAATCGTCTTACCGTGCACAATGTGACGTGAAATAAATTATTATTAGCTGCCAACCCTTATTTCGAACTCTGAATACTGCACGCGTTTGCATACTTAATCGGACCCTTTGTTACAATCTGAGTTGACATCAAAAAAGTTGCGTGCCCGTCCAAAACGCGTTCTAAGCACCCCTTCCTTTCATTAGCATGACAGCTGCGGGCGGCCATGTTGTGACGTCACGCATCGATTTCGCCGCCGGCACAGCAATCGATATTATCGAACGCACACCTGTGTGGCGCGTGCGCAGCACCTTCCGGGTGCATTGACCTCTTTTCTTTATTGCACAGTTCCAGGAAAGTGGTCGAGATCAGAAGGCCTAACGCGGGACGTGGACAAAATCTCTCTCCACCACTGTTCTGTCTCGGGATTTAGTGGGAGTTGGAGCGAGAGGAAAATATTTTATTTTTTCCGGGGAGATTTTGTCCACGTCTCGTGCTACGGAGGCAGCTTGAGATTTGAGGGGGATCGTATTATAGTCAACAGAGCGCGTCAAGTTACCACAATACGTCAAACTTTGTCAATCGACTTTGTGCTTTTGGCGAAAAGACTTAACAATAACAGTCGTATGCATACATTATAGAGACTTCTATGCTGATCTGGGAGAGAAAATAATATAACGTGTAGACAAATGAGCACCTTGGGGCACCCGAATGGTGGAGGGCAAAGTACCAACGACAGCATACCCAAAGAAGGTTTGTGACAGGCAGGCGGCTGGCTGTAAAACCTACGCCAAAACCTTGAGCAGTGGATTGAATTGTTGCCATCCCAATCACTCCGTCCCTTCATCGGTCTCTCGACATTTCCGTCTCTTTTCTAAACATTCATTCATGACTAGGTGTAAAGGATACAATGAATCAAAAGGGAGTGGATGGCTTGATGACGTCTGACCGATATGAATGGAAGAGGAAACATACTCCGACCTCAGATAGACTGGGAATAGAGCAGGAAGAAGTTTACATACATACGGGATCAGGACATTTGAAGGAAAGACACTTGCGCGAATAGGTGCCGAAATACAATGAAATCTGCCTCAATAAAAGTCGGTTAGCCTTCAGGTCGCAAGCATTTGACACTTATTTAAAATGCGATCTGAGGTTTCTTTTTTTTATCACCCGAGGTAGTGCCGTGTGGTGACGGCAGAGTAGAATACAATTGTCACCACCCCAAATCTCTCCCGTGGGTGTCGTACAAGGCGACTAAGGATAAATCAATGATGAGGAATGGGCAGCAGCGTTCCTCTAATATCACCTAGCAATAGCAATGTACTGCGACTTCTGTGCCCGATGTATGGCAATGGGCTCGCCACCTATTACATGGGACCTAACATAATTGGCGAAACGTGGGTACTAGTTCACCTCTGCCTACCCCTTCGGGGATATAGGCGTGATTTATGTATGTATGTATGAGGTAGGATCATAGTTTTGTGAGATTTTCCGTACGCGTAGCGGGTGATAAAGTCCACTTTTCGGACAGGTGTGACATAAAAACACCGCGTTGAGGAGAACTAGATCACCGCAGGCCCAGCTCGGGACGTGGACAAAATCTCTCTCCGCCACTTGACAGTGTTTTATCTCAGAATTTAGTGAGAGTTGGAGCGAGAGGAAAATAATTTCTTTTCCCCGGAGAGACTTTGTCCACATCCCGTGCTATGGGGGCAGAAATCAAGTCTTTTTCCGTTCCCATTCTTCTTGTTGTTAATTACAATACCAGGGGGCCTACCGCCTAACTCGATTGCTGATGATAGCTATATAGCAATGCACTGCTTACGGCTAAAGCAGCCATCCTAAATTTTTAGGCAGCACGGATTTTGTGCCAAATTCATATATACAAAATCATTCGGTGATCATTCGTTCAAAGCTATCGCTAATAGTTTAGGTACATTTGGTGCGAAATGGCAGCGTAACGTCATAAACTATAGCTTTTGCTTTAGCAATCGAGTTAGGCGGTATGCCCCCAGTTTTGTCAATAATAAATCTCTCATCCTTATATTATATCCATATCACATACACGCATAACATATCACTATTGCTCTATCGCCGCCTCCATGCCAAGTCTTTCCCTTAAGGGGTAGGCGGAGGACTTTAAACACTCACATTTTGGAGGGGAGCCTATTGCCATTCACCGCGCACATTATTACTTGACTAGCTACTGACAGTATAAAATAATATTAACATCAATGGGGGACGGAGATGTACGGAAATGACGGAGTGAGTAAGGGGTAGACGGGGGTGATCCCACCCACACCCACATTTCGGTAGGAGCCTATTGCCATTCACCGGGCACATTATTACTTGACTATCTACTGACAGCATAAAATATCAAATCCCTATTTGATATTTTATACTGTCAGTAGCCAGTCCCTACGGGGCTGTACGGAAATGACGGAGTGAGTACGTAGTCAGTGGTAAGGCTTCGTGGTTTTCAATAACGAAGGAAGTGATAATTAATTGTTGTTAGCTAGCAGCCCCTAGCCACATCCTAGTTCCTACTGGTATCAGAATCCCGCAGTTAGATATTTATTCATAACTTTGTTGCTAACAATTCTCTCAACATATCATATATCATGCCTAAAACAGTGATATCTAAGTAAAACAGTTATGAAGGATGGGCAGCAGCGTACCTCTTATACCACCTAGCAATGTACTGCGACTTTTGTGCCCGATAAATGGCAATAGGCTCGCCAGCGCTAACATAATTGGCGAAAGGCTCTTCATTCATGATTGGCGAACTGCTTCTCTCTACCTTTACCGATTTCTCGTCCACTACTCTCGCAATCCTTTACACATTTGATCTCTTCTTTAGTTTTCCTCTCCATCTGCGTCCTTCATCGTTCATACTTAACATTTTTCTGCCAACATAGCTTTCATAACTTCGCATAACATGACCAAACCGTCCAAGTCTAAAACTCCGCAGTCTTTCAGTCACTGGCGCTACTTTTAAGGTTCGCCTGGTAGTAAAGATTAAATACATAGCAGCGATTCAGTTATTTTTTGTGTCTTTTTACTGATTTTTATCTTAAAAAAATCTACAATAAGAATAACTGCTTACTATCCACACGTTTGCACAGTCAAAAACAGGTCGGACTACACAACATTGTCAAAAATCCCCAATCGATTATCAATATCAACCTTAGCTTTTGTTGATGTAAAGCGCAAATTCGACAGAGAAAATTTTCAATATTGTGGTAAACTGACTTGCTATTCACTGTACATCAAGCAATGATTATTATATATTTTTTAAATATAATTATCATTGACATCAAGTATGTATTTTATGGTTCCAGTACCCATTGGACTTTCAAGATCCCAAAAGCAAAGTGCCTATTGGACCTCATTTACAGAGTCCAAACAACCTTTCTAAAATATTATATTAATCCAAGTGCCCATATTATATTAAATATTATTATAATATTGTAAGGGACCTCTTTTATGTGACCTCATTGGACCTATAAACTTTAAAAATTCAACACTCGAATTATGGCAAATGGCAACATAGCCGCAATGCCATTATAAAAAGAAGAAGAAACGTTAAAAATCTACGACAGTTTTTGTTTAGTTGCATTTTCTACATTTTATATTTAGTTCGAACTAGGCACCAAAATGCCTTATCTACAGCAACTGTACAATAAAGGGCCCTGATAAAAACCAATAAATCGATAGTGTTATGTCGACCAAAGTAATCTAACTAACGTTGTCAGAGCCATCAAGTTTATCAATACACGAATCTATTATTACCGTTCGCCATTTTGAAACAAAAACGCTTACCGGGGGGCTAGCTAAATTTGCGCCGATTTCTAGATCATTCCCATTGTGTTCATCCAAGCATAATTTTATGCGATGTCCGTCGACAATTACATCGAAAACTGGCTGCGACATAATTTGACCTAAAATATCGAAAATTGATACAGTGATCTTATAATATCGGAAATCCACCCTCGCTGTTCGACCCGTTTCCATGGAAACGCCGCGAAGTGTGCTCCGCACAAGCGAGGCACGACTACACCTGCACCGTCTCTTTCTGCCACTGGATATTTTACAAGAGAGGGAAAGAGACGCATATGTGGTAGCAATTGCGTTCCAGTTACTGTACACCCCAGTAAAATCGATATCGCACAAGGCTAGTCGTCGATTATCCGTTCTTTCATTCGCTCGATGCGAGATGGTGCTTACTGAAGTTGAAGCTTTCGAAGGATATAGCACGTTGTTAGCGTAGCGTTAAGGTTTATTTTCGAAAGGGAACTTTTGTACTTATTGCTACTTTAGCCGTAGGGTTTGGTTTGTAGGGTACAGAGTGGGTAGCATCGACTATTGATTTTCGCGATCCGCTGCTAAATGACATTCGATTTATTGAGTAATTCTGTAGTCGCGATGCTTTCTAAGTTACGTGGCATCACGACTTGCGGTTTTGGGACTATAAAGTTGTCGCTGATGTAGGGGAAGGCAGCCCAGAGCGGGTATACTTATTGACTTGTGTAAATCATGGTTTATAACGGCCGGTTCCTTCGAGTGGTCAGAACGCTGGCTACCGACCGGGAGGTCCCAGGTTTGAAACCTGGTAGCAAATGTTTGTGGTGTAACACAGAAATTTGTTCTCGAGTCATAGTTGTTTATGTTTAATACAAATATTAATACGTATCCCAAAATTTACTAGACTTGAATAGATCCTGTTCATGAAGACTCGAAATATAAGAAAAACATTTTTTTTGTGGAAAAAAATACTTTTGTATTATTGAAATATTGGCACTTATAATGTTTTTAACCACCTAAACCACATTTTTTCTGAATTTTCTTTTGGATCAGCAACCTAAGTAGCACTGCTATCCATCACAATCCTTAAAAATCCCAGTATCCATAAAGTTTTCCCGCAAAAAATATCATCCAAAATTTTTTTCTATAAAATTTTAAAGGATTTTAAAATTTTATGATAAATAATTTAATTAGTTGTCATCGTCGAAATTAACATTACTAGCAATAAAAAGGATTTTTACTTTCAGACCACTTTCACTGAGCTTAAGAAATAAGTATTAACACTAATAAAGCGAGTTGTTTTAAAAATTGGCGCAACTAATCAAAGATTTCGAAATGGTATAATAATATAGACAAAAAATAGCCACAAAAAATAATTGTGCTATTTAAACAAGAACCACATCTCGTAAATTATTGTTGTTGATAGTAATTACTTTTACTGTGTCCAAAAATGATTAATTATATTGTAAAATATATAAATAGAAATGAATAACAAACAAATAACATGAGGCGTAATGACCGCTGATTCATCACCCCATATATCTGTGATCACCCCCATCTCTCCCGTGCGTGTCGTACAAGGCGACTAAGGGTAAACACAGCGATGAGTGAATGAATAAGCTCGCTACCTAAACATGGGACCTTTTTT
Organism: Cataclysta lemnata; assembly: GCA_963931975.1. Taxonomy (NCBI): domain Eukaryota; kingdom Metazoa; phylum Arthropoda; class Insecta; order Lepidoptera; family Crambidae; genus Cataclysta; species Cataclysta lemnata. The sequence goes on from OZ008363.1 coordinate 8,634,268, forward strand.
TTTTTTTGCGGAGAGGTAAACCTAAACATGGGACCTCACTTAACTTGGCGAAAAATGGGTGTTAATTTTTCACCTCTGCCTACCCCTTCGGGGTTATGGGTGTAATTTATGTATGCAGATATGTAATAAATAAACTATAGAAAAGAAATTTCCCCGCGTAGGTACACATAAAATGCTAACAATACCTATCACTACCTCGCTAATCGCACATGCGATTTTTCAGTGTACAAAAATAATGATCTAGTTGAGTGTTTTATAGTAAATACCTTTTAAAAGCAAAAGTAATTTGACCTAGTAGGTATCTATAATTTTACATTAAGTCCTGTTAGTTAAGTTGCCCTTAATTATTGAGAATTCTTCCAATACCCATTGAATTACCTGTTTGATAAAACTTGTTATGAGGATAAAACAACCCAATTTGGAAAGGCTATGCTTCTGATTTCTATACCTAATCATTTTTCAATTCAAAAGCAAACAATAATTTTCTTGTGCTTTAAACATTTGCAGTGCTTTTAGATATCCTTTTCAGTACCTACCTAGGTACCTTATTTCATTGGTATTAGTTTGTTCGAAAAGCAGCGGATAGATGTCGCTAGTCGTATTGTGTTTGTGCAAGAGACATAGAAATTTTATTTTTCTGTAGCATCAACGATCGAGGAAAAATACGACGGGAGCACTAACAGGATTGAATATATTTTTAATATATTATTATGCATAAAATATTCATTTCTTTTATACAAAAATAAATATCAATTTAATTCTCCTTTCGAATTTAAATAGCTCTTTATTACTGGTAAGCGTGCGAGCGAGGCGTCGTCTTTTCGGTAGAGTTACAAATGTCGCGACAGTCCCAACTTGAAAAATCATTTTTGCCAAATTTTTTGACTGATGTTCAAATTCGTCGAACAAACATTATTGTTACTATATGATATGAACTGTCTAGTTCTACGAGATTGTTAGTGTATGACAATTATTCCTGTATAAATCACGCTCGCCTATTACCTAGGGATAGGTTTTTATGTCCACCCCAAATCTCTCTTGTGTTACCCTTACGTGACTTATACTGCTCTTGAATTTTAGCTTAATAATTATTATAACAGTTTTTTTACAAACATGATATAATATCACGCCTATATGCCCGAAAGGGCAGGCAGAGGTGAATCAACACCCACGTTTCGCCAATTAGGATATAGCCTACATATCAGGCTCGTAAATCGCACTATATTGCTAGCTGGTATAGGAGTAACGCTACTTTCCATTACTAATCGCATCGCGCTTTACCCTTAATCGCATTGTATGATTCCACGGAAGAGATGGGGGTGGTGACTATTGTATTCTGCTCTGCCGTCACTACACGGCTAAATATAAGATTTTTATATTAGGGTTATAATGGGTTGTCCGGTGACATATCCTAACGAATGACCTCAGATGGCTGCCATAGTGTGCTTTGGCTGGATGCCCGGAGAGGACGTTTAGTGGTGTAATGGGGGAACGCCTCTACCCCGAGTCCCACATACCTCTGCAGTTGCACCGTACTGCAGGGATGATGCGTAAATGCAGTTTACCTCTCCGCAAAAAAAAGGGTTATAATGGGAAGTTGGAAAGGTTTGGTGTCAGACGGTGGGCATATTAAATGAAACGCAAATAATTGTGTTTGTTTGTTTGTATTGCATCAACTGTAACACGTTTCAGTTTTCTTCGATATTGAGCAAAAGTTTACCTACATTATTATAACTGCTGACGTGACGATGTGAAATTGCTTAGTAACATTATCGAAACCAATATCCCAACATTAGTTAAAATGGCGTCGGCTGTCAAAATTGGCGCAAACAAGACGGCCATTTTACGCACGCTATAACCTTGCACTGTGGTATTATTTTCTTTTAATTAATATTTTATATCTTACGCGCCCACCTAAGTAATTCCACATCAACCGTGAGCATAACAACGCATGCTATGTCATAATGCTCTGACTTCTCCATGACAATACACACACGACACAACCGTGCCGATTCATATTTTGTTTAAGCTTTAAGCACCAATTTTCTTTTTAACAAGTCGTTCGAAATAATTAAACGACTAAAAATCTATAAATATCTTACTATGTATAGATTAAAAATACATGTTATAACATTTTTACAAGTCTATCTTAGTTATTATTTCAAACCAAATGAACTATTTTAGTGTTTGAACAAACGAACTGTATTGTTCATTTTAATTTATGGAAATAGCACATTTGATCATCCATGGTTTTAAGTACAAACGAAATATAAACTAAAATATGAAAGCGCTGTAAGGAAGAACGTGAGAAGAGTAACATAATTTTTTATGCATTCTAATAAAGTTAAAGTATAACAAATAAAAAAATTATAAATACACTCCGGAACATATTTACAGACAATAATAATGGTCATGGACAAAAATAGGTACACTAAAAATATTTAATAAATTCGCTAAAACAATTGATTAAGTATAATTACACATACAATCAACTAAAAATTCATAACTAGGAGTATTCTTCTATTGGTTAATTACACTTACAATTATTTCTATTTACGTATGTATGTTATTTCAACTTCAGAAATCCACAAACTTAATAATAAGACGGATCCGTGTTCCTTTAAGAACATAATTTATCTGAGATTACAAAACAACGGGAAACAGGTGTAAGATTATAATTATTATCTTGAAGTATTGGTAATGTTAAAAAGCCATGCGAGAATGAAATATTAGTTACTATTCGTTCGAAATAAAAAGCGTGCCTAAAGATTGTGGCGTCGATTAAGATATAGATGCCAGTAAAGTATAATTATAATAGGTACTTAAATGGGTATAATGTAGGTAATTACTAAAATTATACGATATAGTAGAAGTATTTATATTTTCAGCAAACTACGCATATAAGCGTTACTTAATTGTACAATAAACATTAGAAGAGGGTTACAAATGTAATACACTCTGGATTCGAAATAAACTTCCAGACTGTTGGGTGCCCAGCTTTCATTAAATTTGGACAAAAAAACGGGAGTTCTAACAATTTTTACTAAATCATTTTATACTTAGGCAAATAGCTAATAGATTCAAATAGGAAGTACAAATGAAAAAAAACAAGGCATGGGACAGAGCTAGGTCATAGAAAATCTTAAACAATCTCGTAGATAAGCCTTCGCTGAAATTAATTCTAACAATGAAGACAATTATTCAAGTTCCAGGCTTTGAAAATAACGTTTATCTTTATTTCTAGTTAGCACGTTGTATAGAACGCATCATAAATATCATACAATATTGTTGTATCTAAGGCACATAATGTTTAGGCTTTCAATTATTACTCCATATAGTAACAGTGGTGCTAATTAAGAACCAATATAAATTTACACGAGAGAGACAAACAGTACATTTCAAAGGATTTCAAAATATACTTCAAATTGCTATAATCCGGTTGCGTGTCTCGAAAAATGTCTTATTTGTCGCTCTCATACCATAACTCAATGCAAAGCTATCAACAAACTACTACCCAAACTTCTAACGCTGTTATTAATAAAATAAAAGTTAATTACATCTCTTGGATTTATATTTACGGGTACAAATCTTTATTACATTTAATAACAAATGCATTTCATACAACATGTTCTGGCCATCTGTCATAATACAATGTATTATTCGTTTCCTTAGCACTAGCAGTGCATATTGCCAATCATACAAAACAACTATTTCAATATAAGACACGTTCTGAATGAACAATTGAATCACAGTCTAGAATTTTCGGCACCAATGAGCTTTTAAATTCGTCACCATATTTAACTGTCTTACCTCGTTACAAATTCACATCAACAGATGTTATAACACGACGAAATTCTGTAGGTATTTCGAATCAATGTAATCAAAAAGCCTTAGTGACTTTACTATTTAATCTTCTAACTGTTTTTTTTTATATTCTCTAAAGTCTATAGCTAGCAATTGACTATTTCCCGCCCCTAGTTGAACTAATACGCTGTAATAAATTCTAACAATATATTATTTTGTTTTGTGAATAGCTATGTAATAATTGTACCAATCCTCTCTATCAATTTATCATTTTTTAAATATAATTATAGTAGAACCCAGTCTGATAGCCACTTGTCTCTATAGAAAAAATATTTTGCAATTAAATCGTTATGAATATAGGATCGAACTACCATCAGTACCAATTTCTAGCTTCACTAAAGCTGTTTTTGTTATTATAATTAGTTTTATAATTATTATTGCTTGTCATTTGTTGCTACGTTACAACTATGCTACCTATGTACTTAATTTTAAAAATAATAACGTCAAGGCTTCAACAGAAATTGACAACGTCAACAAATATAACGTGAATCTAACTTTAGGACGAACAAAAAGCCAATCTTTTTAGGTTTTACTGCCTTTATGTAACTGGTAATCAATGCTGTATATGAGAATGTGACAGCTTAAAACGTATTTTAAAATCAAAATGCTAAGGTATGTTCTTTGAAGACATGTGTCTGTAATATTACAAGACAATTTACACTCCTTTTTAGAGCAATTTGTTGTCCACTTAAATAATACTCGGATCCCTAAAATTATATATTTTAAGCCGTCACCTCTCATACCTTTACCTTTTCTACAAACAACCAACTTATTATACTTATAAATCTAATCTATTAAAAATCGTGTATATATATTTGGATTTTATTAATCATAATTTGGCCACAATTTTAGGTTTTCCCCTTACTAATAAGCGTAAGGGGCATTGTAAATGTAAATATTTTTTTTTATAATTTTAAGTTATATTAAATTTACATTGTAACTCTAATGACTAGCTTTTCTCGTATGGCCACGGTATTGCAAATAAAAATGGATGACTGAAAACAATATTTTATAAATATGTACTAGGATCTCAAAGTTAAGGTTTACAGGATTTATAAGTAAATATATACTTTTTTATGTTATTCTGTAACCAAAACTATAATATTATAACATTATTCAAGTAACGTCTGATGTGATGTGATGCTTTATAGGTACCATTTGGTTACAGAATAAGTCTTAACTTTACATAGTTATCAATGAATTGCCAAAGTTTAGGGTATGAGCGGATGGATTTATTAAAAAAAACGCTACAATTTACAATTCCCTACAGTTAAGTTTACATTTATCAAAGGCACCTATAAAATGTCCCTCGACTAGTGTCGAACTACGAGAAACAAGCCATTGTGGCCCCCGATTCAAAAGGTAACTCTCCAGATTTTGTGCTAAGCTTAACTGAGATCAAGTTCTTACGCGTATATAAATGAAGCACTCCTGTTTAGAAAACCAAGTAATTCCAAGCAAAATTGTCAATGTTGCTTCTTAAAGTCTTTTATTATTTGTGAGAATTTAAATTAGCCGTAATCTGAATCCAAAACGCCACAATGTGCTTGCTTTTCTTTTGCTACTAACAATACAACTAAACTAATCTCTTAAGCAAGGCTCGTCTTTCTTAAATATTCGTTCAATAAATAAAAAATCTGTAGTCTAATACCGCTTATTCTATAATTTTCAATACAAAACACACAACAACGAAACAAAAAGAAAACAAATATATTATCACACTTTCGTCAATCAGATCATGTTATGACGCTAATATTGGAAGCATTTCTTTGCATAATCCATTTTTCTGTCTCACAGCTCAGCAAAACAATAACTATAAGCTGCACTCTCAATAACATTTTTAATTCACTAAATTACTGGAAGGCTTGATCATATCATAATTGTTTTTATATTCTATAAAAATATTAGAATATATTGTTGTTTTAAATTTCGTAACTTTATTTATACATAGTTATCGTTGGAGTATTGTATTTTGTTTTCGCCTTAATATGTAATTATAGTTGTTGTGTCTAGCATCCGGAGTTGCTTGCAGTGCCGGTAGATGGCGCTGTATACATTAAGTGTTAGACGCTGTAGCAAGGTCTATCGTTGCGAAATCACGTGGTGTAACCACGAATGCTAGTTACATGTACAACTGTTAATTCTAAATTTCAACTACAACCTGCAACTTGCTTCAATCCCGTCTAATTATTTATATTTACAGTTCGACTCTCACACCTCGCCGCCAGCTGCCATCGGAACTAAGCGGATATTGTTTCTTTGTAACTTATTTCACAATTGAATAAATAATCTTCACAACATTCAAATATGAAATAAACAGTGACCCAATAATAAACTTTGTGTTCTACGTCTACGTAATTGACGTCATTTTATATTGTCACTTTACAAAAATGGAATCTCTAGGTTAATTTCTGAAAAAGAAAAAGAGTTTATATGGGCATGTGCGGTGTGAATGGAAACGGCTGTGTAATTTATTCTTGATTGTATTTATTATATTATGTTACCTGCCCCTTGATTTGCAAAATGAAATTGTTATCAACTTCTAAATGTGGATAAACTATTATTACAGCACATAGCTTATTAAAGGACATAATGGAGAATCAACAGTAAATTATTGTCACGCATTATTTTCTCCAATCTATTTCAAACTTTGTTGGGATGAATTTGAACCATTACCACGTCCAATCAAACTGCAACATGCCTATATAAAACTATATTCACCAAGTAAAGCGTAGCGCTAGTAACCGTCTGTTGGTAATTCCAAAAAATAATTATCATCCCCTCCAAATTTAAGAAAAATTGAGACACCTATCAAAGTATTTTGCCGCCATCTGACTTACAAAATCTGAACAACGACTATGATTGTGACTAATTGTTTAGAAATGAGCATCAGCTAATTAAAATTTCTGTTGTTGAGGCAAACGCCAACATCCTAAAGTCTTAGTTTCTAAACTAAAAAGGACTACCGTCGAAATTTATATGTTTGAACTAAAGCCAGTATTTTCTTTTGGAACTACCGTCGAAATGTTTTTCCGCAAGCCGCTTCGTAGTAGAGATTCACGGGGACTGGCTAACAGCGCTAGGCCAAACAGGAAGCTCACATCGTCAATACCTCTTATAGACAAACGTCGAAATATATTTTTGGACTACCGCCAGTAACTTGTTTGGAACTACCGTCAAAATGTTTTGTCAAAATACCACCTCGAAAGCTAATAGTAGAGATTCACGCGGACTGGCTACCAGCGCTAGGCCAAACGGGAAGCTCACATCGTCAACACTCTCTATAGGACTACCGTCAATAACTTTTTTTGGAACTACCGTCAAAATGTTTTTCTGTCAAGTGTTTGTTAAACTATTAAACTGTCCGGTGCGTGACGGGCCGCCAGTGAGGTGGCGGCGCCGGCGTCCACCGGAGGACGGTGCCGGCCGCGGAAGGAGCGTACGAGTACGCGTACGCGTCCTTCTCGAGGGCCGCGGATCACGGCGAGTGCAGGTCCGGCGCCGGCTTGTCGGGCGCGATGTCGTCGGCGTCCACCACGGGCCCGACGGACGCGCCCGTCGTGTCCATCGCGGTCGCCTCCGACGTGATCACGCTCGATTGGAAGAAGCGTTCTGGAATCATTGCGAGTGGTTGATGGCGGGCCGTATACAGGCGATCTCGATCGCGATCCGCGATCATCATTAATTTAAATACCTACATAAATAGAGCCAATTAGATTCATCGTCATCATCACCAGCCAAGCCAGTAATATACTGCGATTTATGTTCCCGATAGATGACAATAGTCCCGCCACCTCAATGACACGGGACCAAATTTTGAGAGGAGCCCGCCTGCGCAATGGCATATTCCGGCTTGCGATTGCGTAAACGATGCAATGTTCGCTAAACCCGGTCATTGGATGGGTGACCAAAAATTTACTATTTCGAGTTCCTCCGTTATTCGGAAGGCACGTTAAGCCGTTTTTTCCGTTTTTATTATTGCATCTGCAGTCGTTAATACCCACCCGCACTGGGCCAGCGTGGTGTGTTATGGCCCATTCTCGCTATATTCTTCCATCATTATGAAAGACCTGTGCCCCTGCAGTAGAGACATTAAGAGACTGGTGATGATGATGATGATCAGTAACTCTATGTGTCCCAAAATGGAAGTTTGAACTCACCATCGTCTAATAAAACCACATGATCAGGTCCCGTTGGTGCAGTCATGATGTTAAACTCATCTTCTAAGGTGAAAGGTGCATTCCATCTGAAATTAAAACTGTATAACATGCATAATGTTTTCATACATTTCAAACGGTAATTAATGTTATTACATATTTTGATTTTTATTTGAACACTGTATAAATACAAACATTTTTAAGGTTAGAAAAAATTATAAACTTAAATTATGGTCTTGCTGCGGGAATCGAACCCGCCGCGTCCTCTTCGAACCGGGCAAGTGCCTGAACCGCTCGACCAACCAAGACGCTAATTAACTTGTCAAAATTCGTCTCACCTTTACACTTCACTTTGTAAGCCAACGGATACCCTCGCCATAATTTTTTGAAATTTTTCTAACCACCAAAATCTTTGTACTAATTTTTGTAACATTTATATAATGTTGAAATAAAAAATCGAACATTGTATAAATGTTAGAAATAAAAGTTAAAAAGAAAAATAGTAGCTCAGGAAAAGTTACTCTTGTGCGGGAATCGAACCCGCGTTTTTGGCGCGCTTTCAACGGCGTCAGTCAGATTTTTGATCCTATAATTCAAAAATTATTTGAGAGTGTACTTTGCGAGGTAAAATGATGATATTTCGATAAAGATTCGTGTTGACATTCAAGTACGCGGAAACATTGAAATAAAAGTGTTGTGGTGTGATCGGTCGCTATCGTGAACTGTGTTATCATTCAAATCGCGACAAGCATTTCACTCATATTTTAATAGAAAATACAAGAAAAAAACATAAACATGGCTTTTTTGATTGCCTTCCTTAAAAAGGGAAAATTTAAACAAACAAAGATTTCTGAAGTACCTTGGAGGTGCTCTAGTAAAATTCAAGAACAATTTTCCCTATAAAGGGAAAAAATAAAATAAGAAAGGGGTGCTTGGAGGGCTTTCAATGGCGTCAGTCAAATTTTTATTTCAATCATTCAAAAATTGTTTCAGAGTGGACTTTGTGTAGTAAAAGTGGTGTTATTTTGATGCATAACGATTCGTGTTGATGGTCAATTATGAAGAATCATTGAAATAAAAGTAGTGTGTTTGACGTTGAGAATTTTATAGTGGTTTTCACCACTTCATCGGTCACCGTCATGAACTCTGTTACCATTTGATCTATTTTAACGTAAATTCATTTCCCGCCTCAAGATCATAATTTTTCGAAATTCTTTTTCTAACCACCAAAATCTTTGTAAATTCATTTCATTCATACATTTCACCCACTTATTATTTCATAAGACTACAGATAAAATATACACTAAAGACATGGCTGTATGGGCTAGACCCTTTGCCTTCCCTAAAATATAGGGAGAATGTACCAAAAAAAAAACTTAATTACCTTGGAGGTGCTCTAGTGGAGGCCCTGGGAGCGTAGAGACCCAGCCCGCCTGGAGGGGAGACACCGCCGCCGCCTGCCCCGCCCATACCGCCCACGCCACCCACCCCGCCGCTCAGTCCCACCCCGCCCAAAGTGCCGTAGCTGAAGACCTGGAAAATAGCGACGTCAGAAAATTAGCTTCGACAATACATACATAAATCTCGCCTATATGCCCGAAGGGGTAGGCAGAGGTGAATTAACACCCACGTTTCACCAAATATTAGGTCCTATGTAATATTTGGCAAGCCTATTGCTATTTATTGGGCACAAAAGTCGCAGTACATTGCTAGGTGGTATAAGAGGAACGCTGCTGCCCATTCCTCATCGCTGATTTATCCTTAGTCGCCCTGTATGACACCCACGGGAGAGACTTGGGGTGGTGACAATTGTATTCTACTCTGCCGTCACCACACGGCATCTATCTTGTTAGTTTTTTTAAGCTAGACAGGGAAGCGGTTGCCCTTCATCTCACCTGATGGTAAGTAACGATAAGGGCCGAAGATGGAATCGAGCATCACCTGGAACCCTCAACCACAGAAGGGCTGGCTATCTTATCACACATTGTCGGAACAAAATAATGCTGTTAACATTATTATTATGGCGACAGATTTTGATAAGATGGTGGTAGCTAGCCAGGCGGACTTGAAAAATGTCCTAGCACCAACCAAAACGAGTACACAATGTCTAATTTAATTTACTCATCTGGGGATCGAACCCGTGACCTCGGGAACTTAATTCCGCTGGTAAGAAGTGAATAGATACTGACCTGCTGCGGCTGCGCGTGGAAGTGGTTGAAGTGCGAGATGGGTGGGTGGCAGTCTGTGCGGTACGAGTGGGGGGAGCGCCGCCGCGGGGACCCGGGCGGCGAGCGCACCTCCGGCGAGGATGGGGACCCTCCCCCGCCACTGCTCACCATCTCGCTCGCTGGTGAAGAACACATCACCATCAAAATCTGAATCTAAATTCGTTAACCATTATGATTTTAACTTGAACATTATATAAATGTTAGAAAAAATAGTACAAAGAATATTGTCTTGATGCGGGAATCGAACCCGGGTCCTCTGCGATCCGGGCATACCACTCGGCCGTGTGTCAGCATCATGACTATAATTATTGGAACTTTTCCGAACCACAATATTATTTGTACTACATTCGTTTATTCATATCTGCTCCTCTGTACAAGAGACCTATCTATTCGAACGAATAGAATCAAAATGTCAGTTTTGACAACTACTCTTGCATTTGACACGACGGTCGCCATGTTGTTTTATCTGTTATACGTTGGTTTCATACATTTTTGTGTTTTATTCGTTCGAATAGATTGGCTACGTGTGTTGAGGAGCTGGTATGATTACAATACACTTAAGAATCGTCTAGACGCTAGGCAAGGATCCTTCTTCCCCAAAATTAGTAAAAAGTTACCATTACACTAGCCGATCCTCTGAAGCAAGGAACATGACAAATTGTCATTAAACTCAGTAAAGAATTGGTTACCAATATACTAGTCTTTACTAGAGAATCGATCACTAAAGAGTTAGTTGCCACTACATACATACATAAATCACGCCTATATCCCCGAAGGGGTAGGCATGTTAGGTCCCATGTAATAGGTGGCGAGCCTATTGCCATTTATCGGGCACAAAAGTCGCAGTAGGTACATTGCTAGGTGGTATAAGAGGAACGATGCTGCTCATTCCTCATCCCTGATTGATCCTAAGTCGCCTTGTACGACACCCACTGGAGAGATTTGGGGTGGTGACAATTGTATTCTACTCTGCCGTCACCACACGGATAGTTGCCACTAAACTAGAATAATAGAAAAAGTCGGCGCGATAACTTACTATACTCACCCGTGGACCTTATGATGGCCACGGGCCTGGCCATGGGCGGCAGGGGGGGCGGCGGCAGCATGTTGCTGAAGTACGCTGGCTTCGGACTCCTCGAGAGCCCGTGCACCTTGAGAGCAAAGAATACTATGGGTTCTTGGAACACTATTCAGGATATTACATCACAAGAGATACGTCACGCCTTTCTCCCCCAAGCCCGGCTAGCATGACCACCGAAACACGATAAGGGCCCGTAGCCAAATGGCAATCGTTTCATAAAGATAACGTGTCGAAGTTCGTCACGGTCGGCCATATTATTTTGGTATCTAAAGCGTCTTAGCTTGCGCTTCCAACATAACTAGGAACTTACGAAGACGATTTTGGTCACGTGATTTCACGACGACTTACGTCAAATCCCATACATTTTGCTTTATCGATCTTCGTTATCTTTGTCGGTATGTTACTTTGTCTAGGCCCCCTGATATAGCCATTTATGAACAATCAAAACTCCATTGATTTTTGACTGTTCAACGCGATAAATGACTATATCATATCGTATATCGGTGCTAATGCTAGTCGGGAAGGAGAGGTAGGTAGGCATTTTAACACTAGCGTTCATCGGCATACATACATTCATGCATCAATCACACCTCTATCACCGAAAGGGTAGGTAGAGGTGAACTAGCACCCACGTTTCGCCACAGGTTCCATGTAATAGTTGGCGAGCCTATTGCCATTTATCGGGCACAAAACTCGCAGTACATTGCTAGGTGGTATAAGACGAACGCTGCTGCTCATTTCTCATCATTGTATATTATATATACCTTTAGTCGTACCCTTAGTACCATACCCTAAGTCGCCTTGTACGACACCCGCGGAAGAGATGGGGGTGGTGACAATTGATTCTGCTCTGCCGTCACCACAAAACAATTTTGGTCATCATCTTGTAACATCACAAGTACTTATGCTACTTAATTTGGCCTATATGTGTGAGTGTAAAAGATTTTTTTTTACATATGTATTTAAGTATGTGTGTTCTCCAATTCTGACACCGTCACTCTTTATATGTTGACTCCATCAAGCCTTGATGGTTACCTCACCAGCTCACCTGTAACTGCTGTACGTCTGTCGAAGGCTCTTGGCAGACGAAGGTGACGAAATCACCGATATTGTCCTGTGGTGCGCCGTCGTATTTGGAGCTCGAATGCTGACTGGACAACGGCTCTGATGCTGCGGATCATTTTAAATTTGGTTAATCTGTTTAAATTTGGACACAAAATAAATGTGTACACAAACTCATTAAAATTTGTTTGTGGACATCTTTCTGTATACAAACCTTTGTATTACAATTAAGGCTGTAATAGTTTATTTTTTTATGGATTTATTCGTTTCAATTGTAATCTGTTTTCTGTATTAATAAATAAAAAATGTTAGAAAAATTTGTAAAAAGAAAATCACGGTTAGAAAAATTATAGTCTTGATGTGGGAATCGAACCCGCGTCCTATGCAATCCGGGCAGATGCCTAAGCTATACCACGCGGCCAACCAAGACGTTGAAGAACGAACTTTTTCTAACCACTTTCCTTTGTCATTTGAAGTGATTAAATGAATCTTCCTTTATCCATAGGGAAAGCCTGTTTCTCAGCAGTGGGGTTGGTGATGATGATGATGATAAGTCGGTTGATAGTAAAGTCGGTATATTTACTGCGATTTCTACATTCAATTCAACATGTAACAGATTTATATCTGTTACATGTTACGCACGCCCTAAATAATACCCATGCTAACATACATAGTTAATAGTTATGTCAACAAAATTGTACAGGACATTTTAACCGCTATAATGATCGTTATAGTAACAATTAAAATTGTAATGAAAGTAATAAAATACGCGAATGCAATTATTAGATTTATTAGTTGCAGTCAACGTACTTTGCGAGTGATTGTACTTACAGCGTTCTACTACCTAGCCGCACGCACCCGTCCGCTTAGCAGCCCGCGAATTACGAATGATTTTTTTATTTTTATTTAATATTAAGAATGTAATTTAATATTTTTCTTAAATAAATTTTATATTTAATTTTTTTTTTGTTTTATGTTTTTAATCAGTATATTTATTTTCAAGTAAAAGAATAGGAAAATATTGATACATTTTATTCTAAAATTAAATTTTACCATTTTTCATTTTTTATATCACCATTGTTTTTATATGACTATAGTGTTATTTTTGCTGTATGTTGTTAACTCATGATAATTAAGACTCATCATATTGCTCTTCCAAGTTTTTCTGATCTTTTCTCTTTCTAATAACCATTTGACAAGAAGTAACAGACCGTTGACCAAACCAAAACCGAATCAGAACACACGTGTCCCGATAGATCTCAAATTAATATTAAAAATAGGCTCACCAGTGGGATGAGTGTCAGTGGGGGGCGGCGCGTGCTGGTAGAAGATCGTGTTGGACGGCACAAGCGGCGCCTGCGCAGAGCTGAGGCCGGCTGAGCTGTGCGGGATGCCTGTAAAGGGGAGAGGGGATATTCTAAGACTTATGTAATAATACACATAAATCACGCTTATGTACCCGAAGCGGTAAGCAAAGGTAAGTCAAAATTCGTTTACAATACACTCATTAATCGTCAAGACGTTACACATCGAAAACTTGTGTGTCCAAGGGAGGATGGGGGAGTGCGTTGTATACATTGCCAGGTGGTCTAAGAGGAACGCTCCTGCCTATTACTTATTACATTAGGTATTTATTAATATTATTATGTACTATTTTTGCAAATTTATTTTATGTGTATTAACAATATGATTCAGTTTTTATTTTGGCCGTGTGGTGACGGCAGAGTAGAATACAATTGTCACCACCCCAAATCTCTCCCGTGGGTGTCGTACAAGGCGACTAAGGATAAATCAATGATGAGGAATGGGCAGCAGCGTTCCTCTTATACCACCAATAGCAATTTACTGCGACTTTTGTGCCCGATAAATGGCAATAGGCTCGCCACCTATTACATGGGACCTAACATAATTAGCGAAACGTGGGTTCTAGTTCACCTATGCCTACCCCTTCGGGGATATAGGCGTGATTTATGTATGTATGTATGTATTTATTTTGTATACTAACACAAATGACTAGTTGTTGGGCCAAATAAGCAAATTTTATTATTTTATTACTCATTGCTGTCTTTGCCCTTAGTTAACTTTATAAGCAGTGCTCAACATTTCAGTAGCGTTTCTGTTTTCGGGGTTTATACGAGTATAGTCATTCGTATGTAACGATCACTTTTAAATCTCTTGGCGGAATTTTTTTAATTAGTCATCTTTATTTAGCCTTAAGCCACACAGCGCCCGATCCGCCGTCCGCGTATATTTAACCCTTCTAATTATAGTTTGTACACCGCGTGCGTCACACTACAAAACAGTACGACGCTAATTATCTTTTGTAATGATTAATTTGGAGGATATTTTTTTGGTGTGTCTGCAGACGAGGTAGGAATGGGGGTAGACCATTAAGGGCCGATTTCACCGTCTCCCATAGAAACTGAGTTTAATAAAACTTGATTTTGATTGATGCAAACTATGTAGCGGAACTCAGTTTAGAGCATAAACCGAGTTCAACTTCAACTGATCGCGTTTAATTCTGCGGTGAAATCGGCCCTCAGATGCGCAATATGATCCAGTTATCTAATTGCAAAAGAATGTCAATTGGGCAACTTATGAGTAGGTCTAGATTAGCCATGTGCCATGTGACTGCAGAGCAGAATTCAATAAAAATTGTCACCGACTCTTCTGAGGGTGTCACACAAAGCGACTAAGGGTTAAGACAGCATACAAACAAACAGACAACAACATACATACTCCAATAACGCCTATTTATCCCCGAAGGGGTAGACAGAGGTGAATAACCCACCTTTTGCCAATTTAGTTAGGTCCGATGTAACAAGTGGCGAGCCTATTGCCATGTATCGGGCACGTCAACCGCAGTATATTGCTAGGTGATGTAAGAGGAACGCTGCTGCCCAATGCTCATCACTGTCTTTACCCTTAGCCGCCTTGTGCGACACCCACGGGAGAGATGGGGGTGGTGACAACTGTATTCTGCGCTGCCGTCACCACACGGCTACTATTGTATTTTGACATTGCTCATTAAAGTTAATTGCCGTCTCTGAGTGCGACAGTAAATTAACAAAGGGCTTGTACGACTTTAGACTGGTGAATTGCCACGCGGCAGATTCCAAGCTCTCCCCACCATAAGGGCAAGGCACACACGTCAGCCGTCTAGCTAGAATGTGCTCCAGATAAGTCTGCGCGCGATGGGTGGCGCTGCCCGCTCACATTGACACTCCAGACAAACAAAATAGCGGGCGGAGTTTTAGTTCCAATTTTTACCACGCGCAGGCTACTTATCTGGCGGGCAGTCTAGCGGATGACACGGTGAAAATGCATTCCACTCCGTCAAGAAAAAAAAGAGAAAAAGGGGCTTGTACGACTTACTGAAACACTGCCCGACGATCATAGATGGCGTTGCCCGCTCGGGCGGCGGCTCGAAGGCGGGCGGTGCGGGGCTGTTGTACCCGCAGTAGTACCCGGACTCCAGTTTGATCCCGCCCCCGGACCCGCCGGGGGATTCTGAGCCCGACTCTTGGAGGATCGACGCTGGAAGGAGACTAGCAACTTGAATACCCAAAAGGGTTTGTAACACAAGTACAAACACATTTGTTTGTACTCAGTTTTGTTGGTGGTAAGACTTCTTTCGAGTCCGCCTGGCTAGCTACCACCATCTTATCAAGATCTGGGGGCCTACCGCCTAACTCGATTGGTGATGATAGCTATATTGCAATGCACTGCTTACGGCTATAGCAGCTATCCTGAATTTTTAGGCGGAACGGATTTTGTGCCTAAATTCATACACTGATCATTCGGTGATCATTCGTTCAAAGCTATCGCTAATAGTTTAGGTACATTTGGTGCAAAATGACAGCATGACGTCATAAACTATAGCTTCTGCTTTAGCAATCGAGTTAGGCGGTAGGCCCCCTGTCGCCATAATAATAATGTTAACAGCAGGACTTAAACTTTGAGTAGCGTTTCTGTATTCGGGGATGTAGAGTCCCAGGTGAAGCTCAATTCCATCTTCGGCTTTTATCGCCTTTATCGTCACTAAGCTCAGAGATTGAGAGTTGCAGGTTCCATCTAATCACAAATTGTCATGCTGTTAACATTACTAATATGGCGACAGATTGTGAAGTGTACTCTGGCAAGTAACTTCCGCAATTTGCAACTCTTTACACGTACGACTTGCACCAAGTTCGGCAAGTCGCTAAAACTTGCAGAAGTCTACTTGCACGAAAATTTACACGTTGGGAGTCGCTGGCACTAGTGTGTTTCTGCCTTTAAATCAAAGTTGTGTCATTTCAAAACACGCTGTAGGCACGCGTCAATAAAACTTCGATTCCAATAAAATTCTCCGGGCTAGTGTTGTAACAGGACAGCCGGTGCCAAGCCGCAATTAATCGCTAATCGATCGATTCATTTATTACCAAACTCCAGCCATAACAGTTTGATAGAAGCCAATTTTTCCTCTGTATCTTGACTTCAATGCGCTTTTTATGGGCACAATTATTTACGAGGCAAAATAAACCTCTGCGCCGCCTTTAAATCTTTTAGTAGGCTGTTTTGATATTGCTTATTCGTGTTTAAGCTTTCATATTTGCCTTGCATTTTTGCTTTCAGCCAAGGAAAAAATGTAGACAATTTTGACGTGTCTATTTTATATTAAAATACAAAAACTAGAATGTGTAATTAAAATAACAAATTTTTCAAAGTTGCAGTGATACTTAGAGAATGTTCAGGCCATCAAACTGAACAATTTTCACTAAGGGACCAACATTACTGTACCTTTATCTTACACCCTATCCCCGAATAAGAAACGCTACTCAAATTTTGAGCAGAGCTGCTTATTATTATTGGGTTAAGTGGACAATACCTGGCAGAATTTGTATGGCAAAACGTCAATTTTGGCAATACTTAAATGTTAAGCAGCACTCAAACTTTGAGTAGCGTTTCTGTATTCGGGGGCTAGAATAATAAATATTATGACACCCGTGGTCGATATTGGGGGTGATTACAATTTTATCACTACACGGCAACGTACATATTTTTAGTAAATCAATTTTAAAATAACTTTTACTTATTGTGCCAATAATGCCACATGAGTTATGTCACAGTGGCTAAATATTAATATTTATGTATGTAATTTGCCTGAGTAACGTAATATGAAAATAGCTAATAGGCATTCAATTTTGAGCCTTACTGCCGCACTCAGAGACGTCAATAAACTTTAATGAGTACTTAATGTCAAAAAAATTCGTTTAAATCTAGACCATAGACCCAGCAAGAGTAGCGTCTATTTTTAATTTGTAATTTTTTGACATTAAGTACTCATTATCATTATCTGACGTCTCTGAGTGAGGCAGTTATTAGATGGTTAAATACAAGCCTTAAATTTAAAAAGCATAAAAACACACAGACGTACCTTTAGACAATTTCCATAGTTCCTTTGAGGAGAAGACGCCAGTGGCTAGAATGATATCGTTGCAAATTACTCCGTTGTACGGATTGTGGCTATAGCCTGAAAATATTTCAGACGTGCGTTAAGCTTTTCACAGAATTGTCATCTCTGTAAAACAACTATGGACAGGCTTTGTTTAGGTGTAACATCATTTACAAAACAAAACACAGAATCAATACATTATTTTTTAAATTACTCAGCATACTTCACTTCATTCAAAATGGTTGACCATCTCTGTTTTTACGGCCTTAAGGGGCAATTTTTTGTGGTGCGACTTTGTTTTAATGCCTATATTAGCAAATAAAATATAATATCTTCTATAAGGGGTTGTCTTTAAGTGAATGGTGTGTTACTTAATAACTTTTATACCCACAGAAAATGCAAAAATCGCCATATTCATAAATTTTTTATTGAGCATTGACTCATAGATGTAATGTTTTACAACGTTTCTGCTAAATGGCACAAGATTAGTAGTTTTTTTTAAACAAAAACATATTTAGTCGCATGTAACACGATTTAAAGCAATAACTTTCTTTGAGAAATTACGTTTTTAAATGAAAGGAAGCATTTTCTCTGAACTTAAACGGATAAACTATTTAATTATACACCTAAATATTCATGAAATAACAAATCTCAGTCAACTTGAGTTTGTGTTTGAACTAATAGAAACGTAACGTTTCACTATTATTCCAATTTTACTACAAGACAACATCGATTAACTACTTCAAAGTTACAAATACTATGTATTTGTGCTAGGGGGTTCTAGGTAAAAGAGTTAAAATTAAAAATCGATCGAAAAGCAATCGAATGGTATTCGATTGCGATTAAAATAGTTCAATTTGTAGTGATTTGTGATCCATACAATGTATTTACAGTGATGAAATACTTCAAGCCACAACAAGTGAAAACATTTATTACTAGTACGAAGACTCTAAAGTGTCATTGCCATTCTAATATGATAAAACGTGAACTATTTAAGGTAATTTTTTTTGTTCGATTTTAATTTTAACATTATATAAATGTTAGAAAAAATTAGTACAAAGATTTTGGGGTTAGAAAAAGAATTTCGAAAAATTATGATCTTGAGGCGGGAAATTTTTTTATTATCCATACCGATTAAGTACGGAAAACAGTTCTTTGAAACCAATTTTGAAAATGCTTTTGAATTTTAAACTATAACCGGTCTAAAATAAAACCTCTGAAATCTTGATCTAATTAAATCTACCACTGAAGGTGTTAGAAGAGCATTGACATAATTTACAATAAAAGTGAAAGAGAAAGAACACAGACTACAAGTAAAAATAATTTACAAAAAAAAATTATCAAACGTTCAAACATTATCGACTGCATCCGAAGAATTCAATATACAAAGCATGAAAGATGTGAGTGCAAGCCAATGCCGGGATTAAGAAAAAAGATTTTCATAAAAACAAATTAAGAAAAATGCCTTTTAAAAAAAAATGTAAAAATCGAAATTTTGTGCGACACCAATCAAACAGGCCCTTTAGTCAAGTATGGCGTTCAGCGGTTCGTAACTCTTTTTAAATAGTAATTAAGTTGCATACAGGATTACTTTAGAGATAGATATCACTTCTCTTTTTTTCAAAAAATAATAACAATCACAATATAGTAATTGTTATTATTTTTTTTTTTTAATATTTTTAAGATTTTCTCTAAAATATTAATAATCTCAGTCCGGCTAGCATGACCACCGAAACACGATATGATATAGCCATTTATCGCATTGACCTTACAAAAATCATTGGATTTTCAACAGCTCAAAGTGAATAATGGCTATGTCTTTATGATATAGCCTTAGAGGCTTATTCAATTATACAATTTAGGCTTATTTAAGTGTTAAAATCCAAGGATTTTTTACTGTTCAATGCGATAAATGGCTATATCATATCGTGTCGTGGTAGTCATGCTAGCCGGGCTGCAACAAAAATGGATAACAATTACTTGGGAATTGAGTTCATGGTTCATAATTGACTTCTATGAGACAGGGAATGTGGTAAGCAAGAACGCTACCATAATGGTTGATGATGTGAAAGTTGGGATTTACTGTTTTTATTTTATTATATGGACCTTTTGAGCACGTTTAATTTAACTGTATTCAGAAAATTATTTTCAGCAGCACAAACTTTGCCCTCCCTCCGAAGGAGTAAAAGTTGTATGACGCTAAAAAGAAAGTTAGAAAAATCGCCGTTGAATTGTATTTCCCTAATTCTCACTCTTTGAACTTCAGAAAGTCAAAACTTCGGAATTATCCGATGGCAATAATAAAAAAAAATTCCAGTAGAAAACCAAACATTGATTTTAAACCAACGTTCTTTGATGTCATACTGGCTTACGTTAGATACGTAGTTTCTAACGAGACTCCTAAGCGTCTGTTCAGTTTGGAGAGGAGAGCAGATTTTATCGCATTTAAAATCGAGTCTAGAATCATTGACATAAGGTTAATTTTAACACTGTATTTGCTTTGAGTGGCTCTCGAGCATTGCTCGCACCAAAATAAGTTGAATATAAAAGACACCTTATTACATCGCCACAAAACTCCATTTTAAACGGACCCCAACCCGCCAATACGTCCTACTGACCGCCAAACCAACTAAAGGGCATCACACACAACACCGACAGATGCCGGAGTTACCTTTGCTTTTAGCCTCGTGTTCGTTCTCTTTATCCCTAGGAGGGTGAGGTGAGAGAGACCCGCTTAGGATATCTGAAACACATCGGATGGATTATGACAAGTGACTGGCCCATTTTAGATCGAACTCGAGGGAGCAATTCTTCCTAAATGTCGGTAATCTAGCGGTACAAGGTTTTGATTTAGACTAGAGCGGTACTGTGCGATTTGGTCTAGCGGTACGAATTATTCCGATCTGTCCCCCTGTGTGACAGATACGACAAAAAAGTTTGATCTGTCCCCCTTTTACCGATAAGGTTACGGTACGGTTAACGGTTATCTGTAGCAGTTCAGTTAGCTAGCTATTCAGTTCGAACCGTCTCTGTTGTTTTTAGTAATTAAACATAAAAATGCTTTGACCAATATAAATATCTTCTATTATTCGGATTATTTCGGATAATACCATTAATATCGGTAATATTTTCAAAACACTTTGAATCAATATTGTTAGGGTCACCTTTCGATTTGAAATCGTTGCACTTTGATTACTAAGGGATATTATATTTTTCAAAACTAAAACTATCTTAATAGCCTTCCGGATCATTCAATATTAAAATAGACCTTAAGGGCAGAGGTTGGTATGCTTTAGGTACAGCTATCTTGTTAAAAAATTACAAATATTTTTCACTTTAAAACCTATAGATTACCGACATCATCTCTCTGCTAATACAAGGAAGGCGATTGTGTTAGCACTGATTTTGAGTATATTAATATACATCAACTAAAATATTAACTACATATTTAATGTTATTATACCTTATTAAATCATACTCATTTGGTAATAAGATTTTTAACACCTTTTATAATGTTAGAGCTTGTTACTCTTTGCGGAAATAAACAAGTTATTTGTCTAATAATTTTAATTGACCTAAGTTCGTGTTTGAGTGACCTAAGAAATTTACTGCATTTTTCATTAGTTATTGTTATGTAATATTTAATAAGAAAATAACGTTTTAACTTTGACATATAAAATCCACCATTTCTAGATGAAATAAGACTAAGCTTAAGTGTAAATCAAGTAATAGTATACAAAATGTGTATGATAATGTTCATAATTTAAAAAAATATTCCACTAAACTAATTGCAAAATACAGAAGTGCCAATATAAAAATTTTTTGATTTGCCATCAAAAACGTGGCAATTTAAAATAAAGTGTAAAAAAGTGTTAGTAATCAATGAACATCTTAAATTTCAAACCAGATCTTAATTGGACTCATTGGCACTCCTGCAAAATCGGAATAAGTGGACAGTTTGAAGATATGCTTGAAACAAATCTAAAGATCGAAAGGTTATTTTATGAAGTTAAAGATGTACAAGTCACTGAGATTGTCAACAAGCATTCAGAGAGAACGATCGGCCAACAAGATTCTAATATTTGTGTTCATTTCTGCCTGTGCCCGACTGGGTCCATACTGAACTATGCTTAGCTTTAAGATCTTAAAATGTACATTACTGATTGCAATAAACAATTGAGTATTGAAGACCATATTTTATAAAGGTCATGTTACTTTAAATAAAGATTATTATTATTATTAGATTTAGTTAAAAATATACAAGTCGCTGAGATTGATGCGTTCATAGAGGACGATCGACCAAAAGATCACAGACACCAACAAACTGTCCAGATATTCCCGAGAAAAGCCAGAGTTGAACTGAGCGAGAGACCTGGCAGACCGTCGCTCCCATTACCATAGCTGTTAATGAAGTTCGCCAGGTAGAGATCTAGTTCCCTGACTGAGACGTTGATGTGGTAGGGGTTCACGCAGAGCCCGGGCTGGGTGCACTCCGGGTGTTTCTCGAGACGTTCCCCGTCAGTGCTCTCGAGGGGTATCGCTTTGAACAGTATCACCATTACCAGGTCCAGACGCCACACCTGAAGAAATCGAAATGGGAATAGTGTGAGCTTTTAAAGTTAACAAGTTTCTACAAAAAATCCAATTGTAATTTAGGGGACAAGTAAATAGAATGTTCTCTTATAATATCTTCACGAGCACTACCCCGACTATCCTTGAAGAAGTGTTTTAACACCTACATTTTAATTTTACTACAGTTACAACAATGTTACGTCTCATGTACCTATCGGGCACGTAAATATTGCTGGCATAACAGGAACGCTGCTGTCTATTACACGCTCAAAATAATATACAAAATTAGTTTTCGGTTTGGATCCGAATCGGGTAGCGAAGGACCAAATAGATTAAGTTTGAGATCTCATTCTGAAAGAGACTCTCTGTCTTAAAAAGACTGAGAGAGGCCAAATATTGGTCCAACGGTGGACTCCTGTCGGCCACGGTATATATGTGTCTGCTGAGGTGATGATGACATTGAATCAAGTCAGCTAGCTAGAATCAACTGTTATAAGCATAATAATTTTATAGTCAATAGAATATAGAACAGCTACTGAACTAAATTAAATCGGTACGTATTGGATGCTATGTAAATATTCCTTAGTGATGTATTCAGAACGGAATTCCCGATCGTGTCAAGACTCTCGTTGAAATGATCAAGGTCGTTGCAAGGTTAATAGTAAATAAAAATGATAATCTCATTTTTTTATTTAAGATATGAACTTTACGTTGTGAATGCATATTGAAATGAAGCTATTTCGAATCCTCGATGACGTTGTTGATCGTTATCACGTATTAATCTACGCATTTTCCGATGTTACGTCACAGGACTTAACGTCGGAAAGCTATAAATGAAATACCTATTAGTTTTGATTCCCATCAACTTATTACTCGAAAACGGTCACGTATCGTATTTATTGTTGGATTAACTGGTTTTCTATCGGGTTTATTGCCCTTCTTAAGTTTAACTCTACAATGTGCTAGTTTTTTTTAAACAGTAATAACACAAGTAATCGCCCTGAATACTGGAGAATAATAATCTTCGCGTTCCAATGCTAACAGTTGACCCTCTTTGGGTATTCACTTCAATATTGTTTCTTATTATTATTATCGTTTACACAACTCATCTAAACTTTCGAGCAATCAGAAAAGCAAGAAGCCAAAATGGGTCCGAACTAAATCAGGACGCTCTTCTTCATTTTAATAGTTAAAAACGTTGGGCATAAATGTATATTTAGGGGCAAATAAATTGCTGTGATCGATGTCAGAAATTTTTGGAAAAATTATTGTTCAGGCTGCCTATAACGATTGCGGAGGACAGGGGTTCGATTTCCGCATCAGTACAATAATTTTTCGACATTTTTCTGACCCCGTTTACATTATAATAATGAAGGGGTGAGTGAGCAAAGGGGTTATCTAATAAGACGAAACAAGACGACTTTCTTTGAATGACCATAAGTGACGGAAAATTGACTGATGAGCTCAAAACGCCCAAATTTTAATTCGTATTAAAAATACAGACCTTAACAAAGCCGTTAACTAACAAACATGCATACATTTCAGGCATTTCAAATACTCAAAAATCATTTTGAACTTCTTGTTAGTTAGTAAACACCTTTGTCCACTCGCCCCTTCATTTTTTTATTCTGACTAACCTTATCCGCCTGCCTGAGGCAGTCTATCCTCCTCATCTTGCCCTTCTGGTCGGGGTTGGACAGCACGCAGACCGCCGGCCTCTTCCCCGTGATGCTGAGCACAAAGTCCTCCCGGCAGTCCTGTGTTATGTCCTTCCGGAGCTTCCCCAACAACCGCGAGGCCCATTTCTGTTTGACTTCTGCTTTCTCGTTCTGGAATCCACGACATGGCGCTTAGATAATTATTTTCTTAACCACCGAATACAGAAACGCTACTCAAAGTTTGAGTCCTGCCTAACATTTAAGTATTGTCAAATTTGACGTTTTTCCATACAAATTCTGACAGGTATCCCCCCGAATACAGAAATGCTATTCAAAGTTTGAGTCCCGCTTAACATTTAAGTATTGTCAAAATTGACGTATTTCCATACAAATTCTGACAGGTAGTGTCCACTTAACTTTTTAAACAGTCCCCTAAATTTGAGTAGCGTTTCTGTATTCGGGGGATTGTCCACTAAACTATTTAAGCAGTGCTCAAAATTTGAGTAGCTTCTACTTTTATATGAGGTCGGTACAACATATCTCTCTATCCATTCCCTTCTCTCAGCTGCTATATTAGCATTCACTTCGTTCTTTCTCGTCTTCCACGCATCCATCAATCGTATGCTCAGTCTTACGTCCGTTCTAAGTCCATCAACCTCTACATCAACACTCATTATAATCTATTCCTAAAATGTAAAAGAGACACAAATCAAAATTCGCTTTCATTTAAAAATGTCTTATGCTATTAGGTAGATACATTTTCTATGCAAAATTTTTCAATTTTTTTTTAGCGTTTATCTAATCAAAAAAAATGTACGTTTTTTTATTGGAGGATTGATAAGGTTAGCTCATTCTCTCTATATCTTCTCACATCAAGTCAAAACTGTATTTTTCGGTCTAAATCATTAAAAGTTTATTAATATCCCTCGCAGTGGACAGATTAAAGGGTAGAGTCATAATGATGATGATGTATTTTGCAGACGGATCGCTCTACATTCAAATGGGAATACCCATCACCAGTCATCATCCATTCGCCATACTGACAGAGCATTAAAAATAAATCCATCCCAACTTGCTTCCCTTCTCTTCTTAATACGTAACGATAGAAAAATTGTTCGCGAGCCGGATTGCGGAGGACATGAGTTAGATTCCCATGACAGGACAAAAATGTTTCGTAGACGGGTACTTTTCACCAGTTTATTTGATTAAATTAATCGTAAGTGTAGGTAGCAATATTTTTGATAGCCACTGCTTTAATGTCTAGGCTAATAATTACCTACTATGGCAAAATTGTTATCTTCCTGTACCCTTCCTACGCACGTTGACATTCATAAAAATTACCTACAGTAGTTCGTGAATAACTGTGATACAGTAACAGAAAGTTTACAATATGAGTTGTCTGTGCTGTGATGGGCTATTTTTATGACAACCTGTAAGAGAAGGCTCGCCACCTATTACATGGGACCTAACATAATTGGCGAAATGTGGGTGCTAGTTCACCTCTGCCTACCCCTTCGGGGATATAGGCGTGATTTATGTATGTATGTAAGAGATGACTAATTGAAAATTCCTCCGTCATGACTTCCCCTATCGATTGTAGTTGATTCTGTGAAGGTTGATTGTATACAAGCCCATTCAGACATTACTTTGAAATACAATCAATATGAGAAATTCAATGAATTATAGATTTCTTATGTTCCAGGGGACTAAATTCTTGAAAATGGGGTTAGTATGATTCTAATAATATATTATATTGCCAAGGGGGATAAAAAAAAATAATGTCTCAGATCAGATCGCAAGTAATTGACTACGAATTTATAATTGTTCGATTAATATGCGATCTAAGGCCTTCTTTTTTATCCCGAGGGAAGATCATAGTTTTATGTCACCCCCTGACCAGGAAGTGGGATTTTCCGTACGCGTAGCGGGCGGAAAAGTTCACTTTATGGTAAGGTATGACATAATAGTATATTATGCTACGAGTATGCTACGTTGGTCATTACATACGAGGCATTATTGCAAGCGCAAGCCGCAGGCGAGCGCGGTAAGGAAGCTGAGTGTGTAATGATCAATGCATACGAGTTGCATACGACGTTTTTCAACACAATTGCGAGGAAAAAACAAACTTGTATTGTTATTAACTTTACCAAAAATACCAAATAATTACGGAATATGGCGCCTACAAGTTTGGTTTTTGTTCTTATTTAATTCTCCTTATTACTAGGGACGGCAAAGGGAACCAGCACATACAGCCTCATCTGATGTAGTCTACTTTCTTGAGTATTAATCGCATTAAAACGCGGATGTGTCACGTTTTTATGCATTTTGGGAGAGTTTGTCGGCAAATTTACACTAACAGCCTATTGATGGAGACTGACGAGGTAGATCGACCACGAAAATGCTCATCGTCTTTCTTATCAAATGAACTTTTGTTTCACTAAATCTTTATATTGTTCATCGCCGTAGACCCTTATTAAACAAAACTACACGTTTATTTAACAGTAAACATCACTCTGTCACAATATTAATTTAATAAAACAAATGACGACTTTCAATAGGCACAGGAAAACCGGCTGTGCATCCGAAGCAGCAGCAAAATAAAAAATAAAATAAATAGTGTTACTAAAGTCGATAGTTAAGTTAATTTATGTTTATAAACATGGAATAAAATGTTTATTTATCATCTTAACTCTTAAATAATTTAATTTACGTAAAAATATTCAATGTCCATAGACAAACTCAATAGGCATAAACTTTGGAGAGTTTGGCGCGTTTCAATGGTGACAGTAAACATTTTTTTCATCAATTCAAAAATTGTTTCAGAGTGGATTTTGTGCAATAAAAGTAGTGTTAATTTGATGCTTAAGGATCATCAGTCGCCATCATGAACTCTGGTACCATTATATCGCGCTGAGCACTCCCTAGATGCGTTAAAATGTGTGACATCCCTCTTTTAACGTAATTTTTTTTTCATTTTTTTTCATTTCACACAAAGACTAAATATACTAAAGACAGGGCTGTATGGGCTAAACCCTATGCTTTCCTAAAAATATAGGGAGAATTTAACAAAAAAAAGCATTAAAAATATACCATTACGCACTAGTATGTAATAAATCATGCACGAGTGCATAATACGCTGCATTATGAACCATAAAACGGTGTAATAAGAGTCAATTTACGAGCAATTGTGTTGAAAAAAGTATAATATTATTAATATCAGATAAAACAAACCTGTAACTCATATTTTGTATGCCGCTCCTCCTCGAGACTCATCCGCTTCTCGTGTTTCTTGTAGTATTTCCGTTTGGCCGCTTGTAAATTGAACCACGTGTACGAAAAGGACTTTACAAATGGCATCAGGGCCTCTATGAACGGATGGAACTCGTCCTGAAACATCACAATAACAATCAAACAGACTTGACAGGTTTAACAGCAAAAATGTATTGGCGCCCAAACAGGGACTTATAATTTTTGGTGATCATTATTGGCGCCCAGAGTGGGACTTTGTTCTTATTCGCCAATTGGATTGAGATTGTCTTGAAACAATGTTTAACTTGATAGACTATGAGAAACATCGTTGATTTCACTGGGGAATGATTGATATTCTGCTCAAGGTTAAAAGTTGAAATTTTAAGTTTAATGAAAAATATTTTATAAACTTTCTCAAGAAATTAATTGAATCATAAATAGATGTGTCTATTTAAAATGTAGAAAAATGCCAATTACTTAATGTTAATTTACATTATTTAAATATGTTGTTGCTTGTGGAAAAAATATCTTGTATATTTATAAAGTTTTAATTTTGTGGCATTTATTTTATCTTAAAACTGTACCATAAAATAAAACATAAATATCTTTTCAAATAGAAACAAAATATTGATTCCATCAGAGCTAATTAACAATTATCTTACACAAAGAGTTTTAAATTGCATCACATATAAATTAACCAGATACATCGAGATAGGGTGCGAATATTCATAAAGACACACAAAGCATTCGCAAAATAATCAAAATAATAAATTTTCAGCGACATTAACTAATTGAAACCAAAGATTTTGTAAAACCGAAAAAGAAATGAACTTTCCCCGTTCAGACTCCTAAGCTAGCTAACATTTTGAAATCCGAGACTAACCCTAACTACTTCGTACTGTCAATGAAAATAAATTAGGGAAAGCTAGCCCAAAACAGGCTTGCTGCCTAAAGCGGCTACTCTCGTGTATAAAATCATTTTCAAAACCGATATATTCCCGTCAGCCTTATTAACTGCTCCCAAAGTTCTTATTCGGTCTCCTTGGGAGTATGAAAACAATTGTAAAGACAAGAAAAGTTGTCGATTTAGACGGCATGTTCGCTTTGGGCCACTTTCCCCTGCTAAGTTATTTGACAAAAAACAACTACAACGACGTTGAGGCCTACTAAAATTTTCAATAAGGCATTTGGCGTTCAGAATTGGCATCAAGAATTATGTGACATTGCAGTACACAATCTAATGTTTGTATCACTCTGTAGCGGCATCGCTTTGCAGAATATTAATACCAACCTCGTTTCTTTCTATTCAAAGGCGAAAAACTATACTTATAATAACATGTCATACTTGAACGCATCCTAATCAGAATTCATTGCGAACCCTGAACATAGTATTGTTGTTGAATCACAAACTTAATATATGCTAATGGCGAGTGATTTATTTGTGTTTGTGGACAAACAATATAAAGGGGCGATGTCCGTTTTCGTGAAAGCATTTGAGGGCTTTTATTTTAAATATTCCGTCATCATCTATGACCCAGTTCGCGAAAATGGCGGATTCGCAGAGTGCATAAGTTGTTTTTGTCGTCTTCTGAGTTCTCTCTTAGTACGAATGGGCGTTTTAAGCTCACGCTCTGTTTTGATGTTAATCTTTGGTAGCACAACGGGTCTTCTTAAATATTTTGACACATAACATTTCGGATACTTAAATATTGTCTAAGAACCGCTAGTCCTAAGATGAATTATTAAATTTAGATTTCCAGAAACAAACAGAGATAATAATTATGTTTTAAAAAGTCTCTGCTAGCATATCTATATAGAATACACGTATTAATTTATCTGCCGACAATACATGCAAGTCAACATAGCACTGATATAAGTAATGTCTAATTAATATAATCTCCAAAATTAAATCTTATCCAGCATAAAACGTTGGTCATGTCTCAAATTGGAAAGACATATGATATTATTTTTAATTTGATTAAATTCGCTACCATGGGATTTGACATAAACATGAGTGTAAATACACATCTGCCTATCAGTTCAGGGATAAATAGGCGTGAATTATCTATGTACGTATGTATGTATAGCCTAATATGCTGTTGATTGTACCAAAACATCTCCGTAAACACCGTTTCAACGCCACGCTGCATTTTAATTAAGAAATTCATTTATAACAACAACAGTAGTAGGTTAATTAACTGCACTTTCTAGCGCCTAGAAGTCTAGTGGTTTGCAAGAGATCGATCAAAGGTTGCGACGGATCTTTTGGCTTCCGTCGAGACTCCGTCTGCCGCGCCTGGGGTGAAGCCAGCTTCTGGTGACGTAGGCTGGGATTTCCGCTAGTGTCTTCCTTGGGAAGCATTTAGTATGGGTAAAGATGGTGATGAGTAATGGACAGCAGACGCTTTCCAAATGAAATTTTCAAAGAACCAGCAAAACCCATAGATTTATTATGAAGTATTTTAATGCAAGAGATCCACTTCCGCTTACGCAAAAGTAGTATCCTTCCAAACTCATAGACAATATTATTTAGTTCACAATCCATAACACAACACAATATTATTAATTTCACAATCCTGAATAAAGTTGCATGTTTTATTATTCCAAAACCACATTATGTATCGTTAATTATTCTAGAAACCCGAATAGGGTTACTACCAGTATCGATTGCCCATATATATTTCATACTTTCATGCGCACAATGACGCGCCTGATATATACCGTCTCGTAAAATAAATCTTCTGGGTTCGACAAATACATTCAGCTATCACACAGATTTATGTGGATCCACATTCGGCTATTGACGATCTGACCCAATGAGCCAGGATATTACAGTTGGGGGGATTCATTAAATTTACTATATCCATTACTAGTAGACGCCCGCGGCTTCGCTCGCGTTAATGTCGTTTATTATATAGCCTTCCTCGATAAATGGACTATCCAACACAAAAAGAATTTTTCAATTTGAGTCAGTAGTTCCAGAGATTAGCACGTTTAACCATACACACAAACAAACAAACTCTTCAGCTTTATAATATTAGTATAGAATTGACTTGCTTCTACACAATGAAATATTAAATACATTAACATAACATAAAATTTAGTTTTTTTATGTTATGTTAGCCATGCCTATTTATGCAGGGGTAGGCAGAGGTGTATATTATATATTGGTCCGCTTTCGTGATCTAGTGGTTTGGGGAGTACAAATTTGTACGACTTTTTTCATGTCCACCTGGCTAGCTACCACCATCTTATCAAAACTTGTCGCCATAATAATAATGTTAACAGCATTATTGTGTTCCGACAGTGTGTGATAAGATAGCCTGCCCCTCTGTGGTTGAGGTTTCCAGGTGAAGCTCGATTCCATCTTCAGCCCTTATCTTCACTTACCATCAGGTGAGATGAAGGGCAAGAGCTTTACCTGTCTCGAAAGAGGTCCTACCACCAACCAAACCGAATAAAAATTTGTACCCCCCTAGGGATCGAACCCGGGACCTCGGGATCTTAATTCTGGTGGGCGAAACACTAGACCACGGAGACGGTTAAGAAAGAACTTAAGACTCTGCAACGCCTCGATCAACTCCATCAATACCAAAATATTCAGGAACAATAACTAACTGTAGGCATATGTTACAAATTTCAAATGCCCCAATTAACTGTGTCAACAACACAAATCCAAACAGACGGCTATCAACAGTTTGCCACGCGGCCGCG
The DNA here is from genome assembly GCA_963931975.1 of Cataclysta lemnata. Taxonomy (NCBI): domain Eukaryota; kingdom Metazoa; phylum Arthropoda; class Insecta; order Lepidoptera; family Crambidae; genus Cataclysta; species Cataclysta lemnata. The sequence goes on from OZ008363.1 coordinate 8,665,287, forward strand.
GCCGTAGACGGAATCTCCAATCATTCTTGGCACCCTCACGCTTGATATTAAACAGAGATTTTTTCATACGTAAACATGAGGTCCAGTCAAAACACGTAGTTGGCGTGTGCCCCAGACGCGCTTGCCAAACCTGTTGGCAGGACCCTGGGTGACGTCACGGAATCTCCTGGCTCCAAGCGGGCCCATTGATCAGAATAAATACTATTTTTACGATGTCTATGTTCGTGATCTCGATGATGGATGCAGCCAGAAATGTTACGGGATTGATAGTAGTGAGTTTTAATAAAGCTTCTCTATTTTTAAGACTCGCTGTATCGATTCTGGGCAGTGCGCGATTCGGTAAGACTTTTTGCTCATCGCCTTTGTTGTTATCTACTGGAGATGCTAAACGAGGATGCTACTTCACCTCTGCCTACCCTTTCGGGGATTTTCTTTACAGTCGGAAGTTGTCACGTTTAATCTATGACTGACCATAAACATAATAATATATTCGATCTTAATAAAATGATTTAACCTCAAACACAAATCAACAATAGTTCTACTGAATACTACCCCCTTGAATGATGATGACAAAACAATTGAAACTCACATTCAACAGCGAACAACCTCAGAAAATTGAACAGAAGACTACAGCGGCGCCATATTGGAAATCGTCTAAAAGCGCGCGAAAGGAGAAATATAAAAATGGCCGTCGTAAAACTATCACAACATAGCACGATAAGGTGCAAATATTTGGCAAATATAAGAACAGCAAATGCTGAATAGTAAGATTGTTGGCAGAGGTGGCCTGGGTTCAGGAGCCGTGAGACTTCGCGAGTAATAACTGTTGAGCTTGCATACTATAAGAGAACTTTCTTAACGCTATTTACGTATTAGAAGATGGCGGCGTCATAAAAAATCTGATGACTGTAGTTATAAAATATGATGCCATCTAAATATTTGGTAATTACGGATACCATATACTTATGTAGATGGCATCACAGCAAATATTTATATTAAAGTACGTACGTACCTGTGACGTTTTTAAATCGAATAATATTGGTGATACTACTCGTCCCTTTCCGAACAATGGATTGATGATTATGGGGAAGTCAGAACAGCTTAGATCACAGAATGCCCACAAAACATGTAAGTTTCAAGCCGTGGTTACAGGAGTCGATAATAACTAACGGAAAGGCTCAATTTTGAATAACATTTTAACTTTATTATCTTGTTAAAGTTCCGCTATGTCTACTTATTGGATGTTACTAACCATGTGACTAGCGGTGTCTAATATGTAGCATTACAACACCATTGTTTACAAGCCCCACCTCCGCCAATAAAACCTGCCTTATCGAATCAAACAAACTATTAGGAGAACTTCCAACGCGCGTACCATGCCAAAACGCTGGAGTGCGTTCACCCCGAAAATTTTGGCGGGAAATCGGCCCGCTGACGTTTCTTTCCTTCATTATTATTTTTTTTTCTGGCGGTCCAATTTATTTTATAGATATTGGCTCCGGCTCATTGGGGATGCCCGGCTGGACTTGGCCGTGGCATCGGTTGGCGAGCCTAACTGGGTCGCTACGTCACGGCATACTTCGCCAAAAACACCTCGCGAGCGTAAAGACGCCGTGGTAAAGCACGCATCGTGCCGACGCCATCTTGCCACGCGCCGGATTGGCGCCGGCGACGCACGCGGTGCAGCTCCTGTTGCCCTACTGGGGTTTGCGCGCCGAAAAAGTTTGTTACGTGTACCTAACTTTGTAATAGGCATGATGACTAATTTTGAAAAACTACACCACATTGTTATAACGTATGTATCTACTTTACTTATAATAAATTATATTTTTGTAATGTCCTTATCCTAAATTATTATTATAAATCATTGTTTCAGTGATTCTTTATTTATTGTGAATTTACAGCATTATCTTTAAAAATAATCAAACTCATCGCTTAGAAATTTTGCAAAACTTATTGACAACCTGTAAGTTATCACAACTATATGGATGATCTTTTGAAACAGATCAACTGAATGTTCCTCCTTATTGCTATGAAAATCTCCTGTGCATCGAATTAATTCAACTGGCTTTCAAAATTTTAGGTACGTTGCATAGTTCCAATAAACAGGTTATTTTATTTTATTCGGGAAAACCAACACTTATTCAATGACAGGACATACTATTGTACAAAATGTAATGCTTATTGTATAACCAGCGTCATTATTTGCAATTTTAATTACAGACTAGTTATTAGTAGCAGTATTATACCATAAACCAAACCGGACTATACAACGAAGCTTCACAAAACACCTTACAAGGCTACCGTCGATTTGCCACGAGCCGCTTCTTCGCCGGCAAGGCCCATGCGACTCCCATCCGCGCACGTAACTTTACAATAAATCCCGCATTCGCACAGAATGCGAAATGCGTCGATTATATGCATTTGGGCACTTAGCCGTGCGTTCTGAATTGGTATTCCGTTACTGGAGATGCAATCGCTATGCGGTACGATGCTCGCAACAATCTCTGAACACAATGCAACACAAGTCTCCCTTGCTGCCTAAGCCATTTGCTATTCGATTTTAATTTCAACATTATATAAATGTTACAAAAAATTCTACAAAGATTTTGGTGGTTAGAAAGAGAATTTCGAAAAATTACGGTCTTGATGCGGGAATCGAAACCGCGCCCGCTGCTATCCGGGCAGGTGCCTGACCGCTCGGCAAACCAAGACACTAATTAACTTGCCGAAATTTGTCTTAACTTTACACTTCACGTTGTAAGCCAACGGATACCCTCACAATGTAGAAATAAATTTCAAACATTCCAAAGCAGATATTTTTACAACCGTGCTTTTGGTTAAGCTTGAGCTTTATAAACTATTCGATTTTAATTTCAACATTATTTATATGGTATAAAAATTAGTACAAAGATTTTGGTGGTTAGAAGTATAGTATTTATTACTATACCGATAGTATTTATTACTATACCAATAGTATTTATTATTATTTACATTGTTTCTGGTTATTAATACGGCCAGCTTAAAGGTGCGATGAGGATTTGGCAATTTAGTCTCCTAATGACGTCAGAGTATCGAAATAGACGTGTTGAGTGCAGCAGGGCATATCTTTGACGGCGGAAGCTCGTCTAAATGATTTTTTGGCGGTTTAAATAATTTTACCTATTCATTTGTATCTGTGGGACTCTTTTCAAGTCCACCTGGCTCGCTACCACCATCTCATCCAAATCTGTCGCTATAGAAATAATGTTAACAGCATTACTGTGTTCCGACAATTTGTGATAAAAAAGCCGGCCCCTCTGTTGAGGGTTTCATGTGAAGCTCGACTCCATCTTCGGCCCTTATCGTCACCGAATGAGTAAAGAGTTTCTATACTCTGTGTCGCCACTAACTCAGGTGAGATGAATTTATTAAAGATATTATAATATTCAATTTTTTTTTCTTTGAATTGGTACTGAACATATTTTGATAATCTAAAGATACAATACGACGAGTCCGACCTATTAGCATAAAGGCTAACAGAGTCAAAAATATAACAAGCCGATCCCAGAACTATATCGAGAGCATTCAGGGCCTTCAATGGCACAGATTCGGTTAACGGCTGAGATCGTAAAGCTGAGGTGTCATGAAAACACAATTTCGAAACTAGAACGTTAAAAAACGGGTTTGAATTACGCAACTTTCATATTAACTTCTGGTGTACCTCAAGGGATTGTGCTATGTCATCTCGTTGGCCAAGATGAATTGTCTGATGCTTTTAGAAAATCTTTTATAATACAGTATACGTAAATATTTGGCTCTAAAATGTTATCGTTGGTAAACAAAATCGTGTATGCATAAATACTTTTCTGTGATAATTGAAATGTTACCCGAACATGCATATAGTTGAAACGAAAATAAACTCCCAACAGAATACAGAGGAACATTGAAACCTCCACACACTTTATCACCTATTGCTACAACCAATAACATCTGATAAGTACTCATCATTGTTATCGATATCGAAATAGAAGTAGTTAAATGTGTTTTGCACAATGCGGACTGCATATTCAACATTGAAATCATAAACAGACGTTCAACGTGTAGTTTTATAGGCATCTCCAAATGTATTGGAATGTATTTATACCCGGCTACTTTGAAGACCAGTAACAGCTGAACTGTTGTGCAGAAATAGAATAGTTTCAAGATCTAAAGTTACGACGCTCAGCCGGCGTAAAGTCTAGCGGAGGATTTGTCGTAGTCTGTACCAGTGCTCGTTTTAAATGGTCTTATTCTTGAGTTGTCCAACTTATAAGTGAATTTAAATTATTATCAGTTAGTCTTAGATAATATTAAACACATCAAAGTTCACAAGTAACTGGATGGGCTAAACAAGAATAGAAGTAACGATCCCACTGCGTAAATTTTAGTGATAATAGCCGAGCGAACAAAGACCGTTATAGAATTGATGCTAGCAAAAGTCTCGTCAAAATTATAAATACAAATCTAACACTCATCTCATATCTCAGAGACTACTGTCTGGTTTTGGAGTGATGTAGTTCTGATTATTCAGATTTAAAGATATTCTCATTTTTATTGATGAGACTAACTGAATGTGATTGTTAATTCAAATAAACCCTAACACTTACAAATATGTAGATAGGTACAGGGAATTCTGGAAGAAATTATGACTTTCTTTTATTTTAATTCAATATTCTTATTCAGAAAAAGGATACAGATTAATCTCTTGTCCAATGAGATATTTTGAATTTAATTTTAAATAAAGGAAATAAAACTATAGTGTTTCGTCACAACGTTACATAAGCTTTTTTCATAAGCCCTTTTTATGTAAGTAAAACTATAAGAATACAATCTTGTACCAAAGCAGGTCATTGCTCTGTAAAACAATTTAATCGCTCAGATTTCGACCGCGGTCTGCACCGATCGACCTTCTGAGCTCGTATCCGAGTTTCATTCAAAGTTACAATGCTAATGCAATCTAGAACATTCTTTCACGACTGCAAGACTTAATGCAGAAGTAACATATAGCGACGTCGTCAGTTCCAAACTTGCTCCGTGGTTTGTTACTCGGAAACAATTCGTGGAGAGAATTTATCATATATCCTGTGGAAGACGCGCTTCACATTCGTAATATTGGAGAGGAAATATTATAAATGTGCTGTAATAGTTTTTCCTTTGCGTTGGTTTTCTTTATTTTGTTTAGCAACCTCAATACATGGAAATATAATCATCACACATTTGTGGATGATTTTACATTTCCATGTGCATGAGCTTTTACCACACATTATTTAGGTTCGTGTTAACTTTTATATGGACGACGTATTTTTATTTTTTCATATGATCATATAATATTTTACAAGCTGGAGAGTCTTAGGAACTACTGATGCAAATTGAAAAATTATAGTTCATATCGAGGACGGTCTTAGGCTATAAAATAACCGATATTAACGAGAGCGAAGTTGCGGGCGACCACTAGTATTAGAATAATTATTCAAATTGCTAGAAACTAGACAAATGAGTAATTGCATAAATTAATAATTATTTAGTATTGTATCATTGCAATGACAGATTTTTGAGCAGACCAGACCTTTTTTTCAAGTGGGATGACTTGGCTAAAGAAAATAATAAAGATATTCATGTAGACAACTTATCCCGCGGGATAAGTTTTGAGCGGGATCAGGGGGCCTACCGCCTAACACGATTGCTGATGATAGCTTTAAAGCAATGCAATGCTTCCGCCTATAGCAGCCATCCTGAATTTTAAGGCGGTACGGATTTTGTGCCAAATTCATACGAAATCATTCAGTGATCATTCGTTCAAAGCTATCGCTAATAGGGTAGGTACATTTGGTGCGAAATGACAGCATGACGTCATAAACTTTAGCTTTTGCTTTAGCAATCGAGTTAGGCGGTAGCCCCCCCCCCCCCCCCAGTTAACCAAAGCCTCAGAAAATTATTATAGTTTGAAGATGCAAATTCTCTAAAATAACTGTTAGGAGAATATATAAGTCTACGCCAGGGAATGCCGTATTGCGATACAATAACGGACGTAGTAGTAGACCAAGTTCTCAAAAGTTATACATAAGTATGAGCGTATGATTTATGTTCTAGGATGTTCCCAACCTGAGGTAAACACGTACGTGGGGACATTCCTAATCACGAAGCGAGCGATCCTAGGAAACCACGCATTAAGGCGACGACCAACACTGCTTATTGGCAATAAATTGGCCTTCAAATATAAATAATTAAGAGAATATACTTTAAGCAAACTTGCAAATGTATTACAAATGTAATGTGGTCGCAATGCTTTTTATTTTATTTAGAGAAAACAAGTTTTTCACGATTCTGTCCAGTCGGCAGTATCTACTGACACGATTCGATTCCAGGCAATAATTATTCTTGAAATAACTAATCAGAACTTTGAAGGATTTCAAACAGTTTCAGCATTATTTTTAAGTAAAGCAAAAGACACATGATCTCTTTCAAACTTTTGAGAGGTTCTGACGCATTCAGTATCAATTTTGGTATTGAATGCATCTGGGTCAGTGCTTCGTTCGCGGATCAGATTGTAGCTGGGGTTTTGAGACCCATAATTACAGACTGGGGCATTTGGCGCATTCTTGTCACCCTGTTTATTTGCAGTCTTTTCCCCACCTCCAAAATTACATAACCAACGGCATATTTGCCGATTGCAACACCATCAATAATATCAAACTTGAAAACAACTACACTGCGGACGTTTAATCAGAGTAATTCAACAACTTTAATCAGCATTATTAACAAAGTTTATATGATAAAAGTCATAAATATCGAATCGCGTGATGGTGAAATATTTGCGCGGAAAGAGGGGGGAAGTGCCGCAGTGGATGCCGGCTTTACTTAGCGAATTAATTTGTTGAATAAACTGTTTATTTAGTACAGACATTATTTATTTCAAGAACTGCGACTAGAGCGCTTGTCAGCGATTACATAACTAAGCATAAGTAAGGCTGTTATTTAGATTGGTGACATAGAGGCAAACTTAATGTATTGAATATTATACATAAATAGATCCATAAATGACGCCTATATTATCCCCAAAGGGGTAGAAGAGGTAAATCAACAGCCACGTTTGCCAATCGCGTTAGATCCTATTTCAATAGGCGAGTGTGTTCCCCTCTATCGGGCACATAATTCGCAGATATTGCTAGGTGGTACACATAGCCGTCTTGTACGACACCCGAGGGATAGATGGGGGAGGTGACAATTGTATCCTGCTCTTCCGTCACCATACGGCAATAATGTATAATCTCGAATTGCACCTTGCTTTGTTTGGCACGTTAAATTGTCCCGACTGCATACCCATCAATCCGCACTAGGCCAGCGTGGTGTTTATGATTATGACCCACCCCAACAGTGGGGACATTAAAAGGCTGGTGATGATGAGACACTTCCTAATACTGCGTCCTTCAGTAATAGGTGTAGATTACGAAATATTTTGCCAGAAACAGTAAGAAACATATATTAGGAAGCTTTGGGAGAATATTAATTTATGAACACTGTGCCATAAAAGCGTATGTTGTATTACATGTCTCATCTTAATATATGTACATTCTAATAACTATTTTTTCTTAATGCAAACCACTGGACCAACGGATTGTCTATGCCAAGCGTCCGAATATAGACAATTCCTTTTTATATTTTGTCTGCAATATTTATTTATACTGCGTCAGCACATTGTACATTGACTATTTTGTTTTAATTGCAATCGAATCAGTATTGTTTTTCATCATCCACATACCGTATCTTCTATTCCATCACTCTTCAAGTATCTCTCATTTCATGTTAATTTTTAATTTACCTCACCGTTCACTATTGATGTCATGACCTCTAAATAGCATGACTACAAAATTATAGGTGAACTTAGATTATAAAACTCACTCACTTTATCGCACCCGACTGACAAAGTCAATGCTGAAAACTTAAAAGTTCCCTTTCTGTAACATTATAATAACTATTGATTAACTTAATACATTCATAGTAAAATTTTAAACAGATTAGACATCAAACATAAACCCATGTTGCAATTAAGAAATTTGAATTTGAATACTGTGATAATAAGCTTTACAAGGACTTGCCCTTAAACGGATCTCCAAAGCACCACATACACAGGCGTGTTTATTATAATTCAATGTGTAATAGTACTTATTAAGGCATGGTACGTGCTAGTTGACGGTAGACGAGGCGGCTCCAGGGCGTATCCGGGATCGCTCACGACGTCTTGTTTGCTTAGTAGTGTCCTTGTTTAGTTGTATCCAAGACGTATTTTGGATACTGTCAAATAAAGATGAAAAATTTTAGGAAAAATAATTTAAATGTTATTTAATTTGATATTTTTTTCAATATTTTACAATAGCAATACCACAAATAAAATTTTGGTTAACATTTTTTTTAACCACAAATTTCGTTGTAATTATTTTTCTAACATTTATATAGTGTTCAAATAAAAATCGTTTATTTGCGTCTTAAATGAATAACAGTTTTTCCGATAATCCGATTTAGAAATCAATGACTGATATGAATGGAAGACGAAACATAGGTACTGCGCCGACAGCCAGATAAACTGGGAACTGGGCAGGAAAAAGAAAAACACCGTTCCGTTACACCGCTATAATACTTGCAGCTATTAGTTAACCAGGCGCATCATCCCCTTATCCTTCATATCTATTTCACCCCTTTGTAGTCTCAACTCGTCCAGTCCTCTAATCCCTTCCATAAAGTGTCCACACCGCATCCAGGAGCTCAGCACTATCCTTAGCATTCAAGCGTTAGGCTTCAACCGTCGGCTAAGGCAATAAGTTGCGCTCTGCGTAACTTAGCCTGTCTTAATGAATATTTGCGTCTCGTAATTCTACAGCGACAGTAAATAGGTCACTGAGATAGTAAAGTACACGTTTAATGTGCTCGCTTTCAGTTCTGTTGAGTGTGGTTCGTGTTGGGAATTTTTCTGTCGATTCTTCGGCCCATAGGAATCTGGACTGTGTGGTTTTTTGACTTTTGTATCGATTGCTTTTATGTGTGTAAATATCTGTGGCATTTTGAATGCACCTTTTTTTTATTTCACCTGGTAATTGAGTTAGTGTTTTCAACGTTTTGTACTTAGTGAATGTTTTAGAGACACTTGTATATATTCATGATGCAGAAGTTAAGGTTGACAAGTCACATACAATCCTACGGTTCCTACGGTTTTTCTACGAATCCTACGGTTTCTTCACTCTTTCATAAATGTATGTAATTTCAAAATGATCAGCGCTTTAAATTTCGAGACCGTGGTGAAGAGCTTTATCTTTACTCTCAAACCCATGTTCTTTTCTTGACAAAAGTCCAAAATTGAAGACTGAAAATTTTTGAGTAGCAAGTCGACATCGTTAATCATCTTTTCCTGGAAACTGGTCTCAATCTTTTAAATTTTCCAATCAGAGGAGAATCCGTTACCAGCTTCCAGTGGAGTTGCTAATATCCCAATAGCAATTTGTCCAAACCCTCCCAACTCATCAGTCACGTCTCCAATTCCACAATACTGCCCAAAAGTTTATGATTCACGGCCGCGAACGAGTGATAGTGAGCTAGTATATTTGGCACCAGCGCAAGTAGCTGATTACGTTCAGCGTGTTTCAAGGTTGCCCTAGCCGAAATGGAGTCTATCATTTCCTTATTGGTAACAATATTGATCATGGTATTCGTTGAGGTTTATCAACAGAGTCTTATTATGCTCTCATCTTTCTCGAGAACGAAAAAAGAGGCAAAGTAGAGACAAACTTAATTTCTTCAGTAAGAAATATAATAAGAGGAGCTTAATAGCGCAGTAGCTTAGCGCGCTTGACTTGCGATTGCGTAAGCAATTCTCGCTCAGGCCGGTCATTGGATGAGTGACTAAAAATGTATTATCTCGAATTTCTCCGGGCTTCGGAAGGCACGTTAACCCGTTGGCCCCGGCTGCATATGCAGTCCGAATACCCAACAATCCGACCGAGGCAGCGTGGTGGGTTATGGCCCATTCTCCCTTTAATCTTCCATCCATAGGGAAGGCATAAGTGTTTCTTCAAGATGGAACTTGAGTTAATTATATTTTAGGTCACCTATCAAAAGACTAGCCATAGCGAAAAACGAGCTACACAAAAGAGCTCTTCCTTTATAATGCATCTAACCGTCAACGTTGGGGCTCACAAAAAACACTGTTCCGTCAACGCGTCGCAACCGCCACCCCGCTAATGCATGGCATAACAATTCCATTATATTCCAAATCAATCAGCAACGCAACAATATCGCCAAATCCCGCAACCTATTAGCGGATCCCGCGGGCCTACCGCTAATCCTATATCCTATATGATTCCAACGTGCACTCATTTCACATTCCATATACGCGCCACAAGGTGAGTGGAGGCCGATGCACCGAGCAATCATTTGCAAATAAACTGACGGTATTCCAATCACGCGCTCAAACTTTTTTTTACAATGGCCCAGGATTGTTTGACGTTGTTGTATAATGTTATGCTAATGTCCATTGTGTTTAACGAGCAGCGTTGTGTAACCTAGTCTCTCCAGGATTTCCTCGGGGTCCTTCTGTTGGTGCAGTTTGGAATCTAATACAAACTAAGCAATGTCCGCTAAGGCTGGCTATTGAATGGGTGACCAAAAATGTTAATACCTCATGTTTATCCATGGTTGAAAAAATATTTTACTGATCTCTAATCTTTAGTACGCACATACATACATAAATCATTTACTATATAAAAAATATTTTACTGATCCTTCTATTGATGCAGCTTTGGTGACGGCAGTGTGAAAAGTGACTGGCTGACTGACATAATTATCAACACACAGCCCAAACTACTAGAATTAGAAACATCGATTGGATGAAGCGTAAGTCATTGGCTGGGTGACCAAAAATATACTATCTTGAATCCCTCCGTGCTTCGGAAGGCTCGTTGGTCCCGGTATCGGTATCTACATGGTGGGTTATATCCCGTTCTCCCTAAGTCTTCCATGCATAGGGAAGGCCTGTGCCCAGCAGTGAAGACATTAAAGGGATGATAACGAGAAAGAGAGAGAGACTATCGGCAGTTCCAAAATCACCAGTCAGAACATTCATTCTCAGATCACGCCGTGTGGTGACGGCGGAGCAGAATACAATTGTCACCACCACATCTCTCCCGCGGGTGTCGTACAAGGCGACTAAGGGCCGGTTTTTTGATCCATAGTTAACTCAACCAATTGTTAAAAACTGTTACTAATTGCTAAACATCAGCCTGACATGTAACCATTAGTAACAATTTTATTTACTAATATTACTAATGGATAAATATCAGTCTGGTATTGTTACTAATTATTAAATATCAGTGATATTTAAAGATAAGTAACAACTTTTAACAATTGGTTAATAGTTAACTATGCATCTAAAAACCGGCCCTAAGAGTTAAGACAGTAGCGAGTAATGGGCAAACAGCGGCCTCTTATGCCACCTAGCAATGAAGTGCGATTTCCGTGCCCGATAAATGGCAATAGGCTCGCCACCATATGGGACCTAACCTAATTGGCGAAACCTCTGCCTACCCCCTCGGGGATATAGGCGTGATTTGTGTATGTATGTAGTACATTCACGTCGACCGTAGCAACAACTGACAGCGCACACACGATAAACCCCGAGCTACCGTCAAAACTGTTTATTGCAATACACAAACGTACGAGGCCAATATCTTACGCTAAGCCAGACAACATGTAAGCTAAGCTAACTTACATGGGATTAGTGATGTGCCCGTAATCCCAGGGCGCGGGACAACAGGGTGCCATTTGCATACGGATGCAGTTAAACGTCATCTGCGGGATTTGAGGCGCTTGTCTTAGAACTACCCAGTTAGGTGCAAATTATTCGACTGTTGCGAATGGGTCGGATTACTTTTTATCACCTCACTAGGTATTTGCCTAACCGGAATGGAGTTGGTGGAACTGGGTGCTTTAACCACGTCGTTGTTTTATGAGAACTGTCTGATTATGTAGGCGCAGAAAATGAGATTAGAGTGATTCAAAATCGGTTTGAATAGTTATTTTTTGTACGTGAGTGCAAAGTTGTTTTTTAACCGCGTGCTCAATTTTGATGACCGAGCTAGCGAAGGATTCTAAAATTGAATCACGAGCGTAGCGAGTGATTCAAAAATTAGAATCCTGAGCGATAGCGCGGGAATCAAAAGAGCACAAGGTGAAAAATCTTTGCACTCGAGTGCAACACGTAACTTTTCATCCCCCCCAACGAGGAAATTGCAAAATACAAAAAAAAATACAATCACAACAGTTTCTGTTTTCACCCAGAAACTTCCACAACACCCTCCCATTAACCCAAACACACTCTCAACACCCACCCAGAAACACCCACAACATTCACACCCGCAATACACAGACACACCCAAAAAACACCCACTCAGACACACCCAAAAAACACCCATTCACCCAGAAACACCCACAAAACACCCATTCACCCAGAAAAACCCACAAAACACCCATTCACCCAGAAACACCCATAAAACACCCATTTACCCAGAAACACCCAAAAAAACCCATTCACCCAGAAACACACACAAAACATCCATTCACCGAGAAACACCCACAAATCACCGATTGACCCAGAAACACCCAAAAAACACCCATTCACCCAGAAACACCCAATCACACCCAAAAAACACTCAATCACCCAGAAACACCCACAAAACACCCATTCACCTAGACACACCCTCAAAACACCCATTCACCCAGACACACCTCCAACAGCCACCCATCCACCCAGCCACACCCGCAACATTCATCTAGACACACCTGTAAGTACCTAATGAAAATTACTCCGAGACGGTCAATCAGCTTGAGTCAAGCACGTTGATTTTCTGTATGTTTTTGTTCCGTTGCTAGCGTAAACAAATCAAACAGACATAGACAGACATAAATGCTTGACTCAAACATTAAGCAAGCGTTGTAGACGATCAAAATGTTTAAAGCAAGATTGACGCCAAGCTGATTGACCGTCACGGAACTCCTAGGTTTTAACAAATTTATGACGTGAAAAGAAAATGGCGCGCGCAAAGCAAATTACAAAAAAAGTACACCAAGGAGGTTCCGAGTCTGAGTTTTTAACAAATTAAAATAGGTTGCATGACAATTTTGGCACCATGGAGGTAGAAATAAATATGTATAATGATGTTTTGAATTCACAAACAGGCTTTTGAGAGAGCTGAGGCTTTTGCACTCAGAAATCGAAGAGCAAAAACGCCTTTTCCGAGATGGTGGGATGAAAAATATATTTTTTTATGCTAGATAGGGAAGCTCTGTGCCTTCATCTCACCTGATAGTTAGTAACGATAAAGACCGAAGATGGAATCGAGCTTCACCTGGAACCCTTAACAACAGAGGGGCTGGCTTGTACATACATACATACATACATAAATCACGCCTATATCCCCGAAGGGGTAGGCAGAGGTGAACTAGCACCCACGTTTCGCCAACTATGACAAGTCCCATGTAATAGGTGGCGAGCCTTTTGCCGTTTATCGGGCACCAAAGTAGCAGTACTATTGCTAATTTGCTAGGTGGTATAAGAGAGTGGTATATATATAAGTGGTATAAGAGAGGGGCTGGCTTATCTTATCACTAATTGCCGGAATACAATACCTAATGCTGGCAATACAATAATACATTACTACGAGTATTATGGCGACAGATTTTGATAAAATGTGGTAGCCCGATGGACTTGAAAAAAAATCCTAACAACTACCAAACCGAGTACAAATTTGTACTTCTCTGGGGACCGAACCCGGGACAGCAACGTTCCCACGACCTAGTAATATACAGGGATTTTCGTGCCCGATAGCCTGCAAAAGGCTCGACCCTTATAAGATCGGACTGGAGCTCAACATAATCCCTAACATTCAAGCGATATCGTTATTTTCATTAAAGCCAAATGGAAAAAATGAGAACTAAAACTGGATTCATCTTCAAGCTTCGTTTTCTTAAGTGACATGACATCTTCATCAGGTCAGGAGTCATGGTGGTATCATCATAAAACTCAGAATTCTCAGTCGTGTAGGTGTATCCATTATCACGAAACGCGGATTTCCCGAGAATGCATCAGCGTCAGGAATTTCCACGTCTTTGGAAGACGAGTGGTAGCCATCTGTATTGCACCTGAGGGTTTGCTACGTGCCTGTCACTTGAGCCTATAAAGTTGCTCGCTAGCACATCTGGTTAGAATAACAAACAAGGCCTGCAGGATTGACATTCAGAATACCTCCGACTTTGCGTACGAACGATCCATCTGAGCACTATCGAGTAGATAATTTCACCGGATAACAAAAGATTGTGTGAGTAAGCTACTTTGCAACGCTGTATAGATCAAGAAAGACCATGTGTAGGTCTTTGAGATTTTCAGTTCAGTATTGAAGATTCGGGATCACTCGAAATGCAGGGCGGCTGGGGAGGGCTTTGCCCAGAAGTGGGGTCTTTGAGGCTAGTTAAAAAAAATTGAAGACTTGATGATGGAGTGGCTAGCGCGCTCAGTCTGTGATTGCGTAATACATACATACATAAATCACGCATATATCCCCGAAGAGGTAGGCAGGGGTGAACTAGCACCCACGTTTCGCCAGTTATGTTAGGTCCCATGTAATAGGTGGCGAGCCTATTGCCATTTATCGGGCACAAAAGTCGCAGTAGGGACATAGCTAGATGTTTGAAATAAAACAACTTTTACGGATAAGACTCGCGTATAAGTCACGGGGGGACTGACCACGGCCACTGTAAAGTGATCGAAACGTCGGGTTAAATAATTAATATGCCAAACACCAAATTATACGCGAGTCTTATCCGTCATCATCATCATTTCAGCCGGGAGACGCCTAATGTTAGGCGTAAACCCCAAGAATCTCCAAGCCAATCGGTGCTGCGCTACCTTGTATTGATTAAGCGATTTGGTAATAGTTTGTTCGAAATTTTTCAATACCGTTCTTTCCTTTGGGTTTTAAAAGAATAGAGGATTCAGAACGAAATATTTGCTCTACTTCTCTGACGTAATCCGAAAAACAGTTACTTCTATTGACAAGAAAAGTGCAGATAGGACATTAATTAGGTAAAAATTAGCTCGCAGTTTGTAGAGCTCTTGTTCCCTTTGGGTTTTGAAGGAATATCGGATTCAGGACCAAATATTTGCTCTACTTTGCCGACGTAACCCAAAAAATATGTTACCATCTCTGGAAGGTCTTCAATCTCAATCTGTCAACAGGAAATTGATACAAACCAACAAACACCAATTCTTATAACGAGCGCAAAGCTCGGTTCGCTTACTATTCCGCATCCGTCAGAGATCGCTCCACGCGTATCCTAATAAACGGGGCGATGGATGCATAATTTATGGTGTGCATCTAGCCACATGGCGCCACCGGTTCTGTACAAAGTTATCAATATAAATCACAACCGGTGAAAGTTATTGGAATCAGATCCAATGAAACTCTTTCTGAATCCCTCATAAAGTAGACCCTTTCGAATTGGCCTAAAATGGTTTCAAGATTGAATCTAACGAATGATGTGTATTGAAACTTTGAATAATTATGCAGCAGAGCAGAATACAGTGGCCGCCACCTTATATCGTTACCGTGGATTCTGTATTAGACATCAATTAATGAGTGCTTAATATCAAAAAATTTCATTCAAATCTAGACCATAGACCCGACAAGAATAACGATTAGTTTTGAATTGTCATTTTTGACAGTAAGTACTCGTTAACGTTATTTGACGTCTCTGAGTGCGTCAGTTAGGGTTATAAAATATGATGTGCTGCAGCGCAGCTGGTAAACCACCTAGCATTACTGCGATAGCGTGGGAAATTTCATGTCATTAAAAAAAATACAGTTGTCAGGCAGAGCTGAATACAGTTGTCACCACCCCCGTGGGTGTCGTATAAGCCTCAGGGTAAATGGTGCGTTTAGTAACAGGCATTTATACTATTTTTTGATAGGAACTACTCCAGGGACCCTTTACTTTACCCTGGCAAGTAGCTGGATTGTTAATACGCCTCTGTTTATAAGGGATAAATATGCGTGATATGTATTTGTAAGCTATATATTTGTATACGATAAAAATAGGCCGTGTGGTGACGGCAGAGTAGAATACAACTGTCACCGCCCCAAATCTCTCCCGCGGGTGTCGTACAAGGCGACTAAGGATAAATCAGTGATGAGGAATGGGCAGCAGAGTTCCTCTTATACCACCTAGCAATGTACTGCGACTTTTGTGCCTGATAAATGGCATTAGGCTCGCCACCTATTACATGGGACCTAGCATAATTGGCGAAGCGTGGGTGGTAGTTCACCTCTGCCTACCCCTTCGGGGATATAGGCGTGATTTATGTATGTATGTATGTATTTGAAATACAAAAAAGAGTGTCCTTAATCTACAAAGACTTCCTCTATATCTATACTAATATTATAAAGCTGAAGAATGTGTTTTGCTTAATTTGGTTAAACGCGCTAATCTCAGGAACAACTGACTCAAATTGAAAAATTCATTTTGTGTTGGATAGTCCATTTATCGAGCAAGGCTATTCCTCTTATACCACCTAGCAATGTACTGCGACTTTTGTGCCTGATAAATGGCATTAGGCTCGCCACCTATTACATGGGACCTAGCATAATTGGCGAAGCGTGGGTGGTAGTTCACCTCTGCCTACCCCTTCGGGGATATAGTCGTGATTTATGTATGTATGTATGTATTTGAAATACAAAAAAGAGTGTCCTTAATCTACAAAGACTTCCTCTATATCTATACTAATATTATAAAGCTGAAGAATGTGTTTTGCTTAATTTGGTTAAACGCGCTAATCTCAGGAACTACTGACTCAAATTGAAAAATTCATTTTGTGTTGGATAGTCCATTTATCGAGCAAGGCTATAGGCTATATAACAACCGACATTAACGCGATCGAAGCCGCAGGCGACTACTAGTGAAGTTAATAACCCTGGCACATCTTGGTTATCTAGAAAAACTAACGCATTTACAACTGAACAAACAAAAGTCACGTCCGAGCCCTCAGTAAGTGGTTCCCGCTCAATGGCCTCCGTCATTAGGAAGAGGGGGAAGTAATTAAAAAGTCCGACAAACTGCCGCACTCAGAGACGTCAAATAACGATAATGAGTACTTAATGTCAAAAAATGACAATTCAAAACTAGTCGCTATTCTTGCCGGGGTCTAGATTTAATTGAAATTTTTTAACATTAGGTACTCATTAAAGTTATTTGACGTCTCTGAGTGCGGCAGAAAAAGTCCTAGAACAACGGCCGCTATTAGAGCAACTGCAGACGCTTTTACCGCCTCCGTGGTCTAGTGGATCAGCCACCGGAATTAAAGTCCAGAGGTCCCGGGTTTGATCAAATTTGTATCGGTTTGGTTGGTGGTAGGACTTCTTTCAAGTCCGCCTGGCTAGCTACCACCATCTTATCAAGATCTGTCGCCTTAATAATAATGTTAACAGCATTATTGTGTTCCGACAATTGTGATAAGATAGCCAGCCCCTCTGTGGTTGAGGGTTCCAGGTGAAGCTCGATTCCATCTTGGCCGTTTATCGCCGCAGGCGAGATGAAGGGCATGAGCTTCCCTGTCTAGAATAAAATCTAGAATAAAAATAAAGATGCATCATCATCATCATCACCAGCCCTTTAATGTCCCCACTGCTCGGGCACGGGGCTTACCTATGGATGGAACAATATAGGAAGATTGGGCCATAACCCACCACGCTGGTCCAGTGCGGGTTGGTAGGTATTAACGACTGCAGATGCAATGCAAACGGGACCAAGGGCTTAACGTGCCTTCTGAAGCACGGAGGAACTCGAGATAATAAATTTTTGGTCACCCATCCAATGACCGGCCTTAGCGAAATTGTTTAGTTTACGCAATCGCCAAGCGCGCTGTGCCACTGCGCTAGTGAGCTCCTCCTAGTGTAGTAAATACTCCATCGGGGAACACCTCGGCTATTCACACTGTTTGGCATACGGAGCGCTATCCAGATCACTCGCCATCGGGGCGTTCATTCAATATTTTTTTGCCGAACTCTGTAATTTTCTTGGCTCGAACCCGCCCGTTTACATGCCAAACAATAAATTTATTGGCCCGCGGGAGGAGTGGCAGCAGTAGTGACGTCAGCACGTCCACGTCACCGATGCCGTCACGGTTAGCGTTTTTGAAAAACTCCAAGAGACGCCCGCTTGTCGGTTATGTAACGCCGCCAAGGTGACTCTGCCGAAGCCACCACAGAATCTATTTTGGTTCGAATTTCATAAATACCCCGTGACAGCAATCTACGGCGCGCCGATCGGCACGTTGCGCAAGTGATGGCGCTAGTATCGCGTCCTTCCTAATTTTAAAGTCCTGAGGAACTGGGAAAGTTCTTCGTTTTGTTTGATACTAGACAGGAAAGCTCTTGGCCTTCATCTCACCTGATGGTAAGTGTCGATAAGGGCCGAAGATGCTATCTAGCTTCACCTGGAACCCTCAACCTCAGTTCTTCATTTTTTTTTTTGATGCTAGTCAGTAAAGTTCAACACGCCAGCCGCCTAGCTAGGGGCTGGTATGGTGTGTAAAGGCATTCCACTCCGATAAAAAAAGGCAGGAAAGCTCTCGACCTTCATCTCATCATCATCACCAGCCCTTTGATGTCCCCACTGCTGTGGCACGGGCCTGCCCTATGGACGGTTCATCTCAACTGCTGGTCAATAAGGGCCGAAGACGGATTCGAGCTTCACCTGGAACCTTCAACTCAGAGAACTGACTATCTTATCACGTCGGAACACAGTCGGTATTGCTGTTAACGTTATTATTATGGCGGAATACTTGGATAAGATGGTGGTATCTAGCCAGCAGACTTGAGAAACGTCCTACCACCAACCAAAGTACAAATTTGGACTCCCCTAGGAATCGAATCCGGGATCTCAGGATCTACGAATCACTAGACGATGGAAGCGGTTAAAAACGCTATGACGGACGCATGACGCGGGACTTTCGGCTTGCCGGAACAACGGTTGACGCAGAAAAACCGTCAGACTGGCCGGTGCGTCCCGTTTATATATAGAAGCAAAGCAAAGCACCTTGAGGACGCCCGACCCGCCGATAATCGGACGCTGCAAAACTAATCGTACATACATACATACATAAATAAATCACGCCTATATCCCAGAGTAGGCAGAGATGAATTAACACCCACGTTTCACCAATTAGGTTAAGTCCCAGGTGGCGAACCTATTGCCTTTTATCGGGCACGCAAATCGCAGTACATTGCTAGGTGGCCTAAGAGGAACGCTGCTGCCCATTACTCATTACTGTCTTAACACCTAGTCGCCTTGTACGACACCCGCGGGAGAGATGGGTATTCTGCTCCGCCGTGATCACACGGCTAAAGAAATTGGTATCTACATTAGGAGAAGCATCAAAGCATGTACTTTGAAGCTTCTCCTAACATAGATAGAACAGTGCGTTCACAGTTATTTTACCTCTGACACTTCTCTTCATCCTGCTATAACGGAAATGTCATATTAGTATCCTTCTCTAACATCGAACGTAAAAGGAAACGTCAGAGGTAAAATAACTGTGAACGCACTGTAGAAGCGTGATTGTCAGAAATCCGAACACTGGGAGAATGAAGATAGGGGTAGCAAAACTAATCGTATATCAAAGTACGCGGCAGATGCGCCGACCGTAACTGCCGGCCGCCACACTGCCATCAATATCGAGGGCTAATTGAATATTATACACCAATTTGTGTAGCCGAAAATCTGGCTGGGCGCGTAATGTGCGGTGTCCATATATCCTGGGCGGGACGGTGTTAATGTTTTCTATGGGCGCGCTGCGATGCAGTATTGCAGAACTAAATTTAGTGCGTACGGCCCT
Source organism: Cataclysta lemnata (assembly GCA_963931975.1). Classification (NCBI taxonomy): domain Eukaryota; kingdom Metazoa; phylum Arthropoda; class Insecta; order Lepidoptera; family Crambidae; genus Cataclysta; species Cataclysta lemnata. Next base: position 8,685,238 of record OZ008363.1, read on the forward strand.
GTTTTAGCTCGGGTGATGTCGTTTGCGCAACGAGCGAACCGCCAGAGCGGGACGGCACGTTCTATTAACGGAAAAATGGCCGCCGTCGGTCGAGAAGCGAACGCTAGGCGGCATCGGCACTCCACCAAACTTTGTCCGCGCCTTTAGGGAAGTTTAGTTTGTACTGTTTGTATGCCGCTACTGTTTGTTTGCCGCGTGGTGACGGCAGAGTAGAATACAATTGTCACCTCCCCAAATCTCTCCCGTGGGTGTCGTACAAGGCGACTAAGGATAAATCAATGATGAGGAATGGGCCAGCAGCGTTTCTCTTGTACCACCTAGCAATAGAAATGTACTGCGACTTTTGTGCCCGATAAATGGCAATAGGCTCGCCACCTATTACGTGGGACCTAACATAATTGGCGATACGGGGGTGCTAGTTCACCTCTGGCTACCTCTTCAGGGATATAGGCGTGATTTATGTATGTATGTGTACTTTGTACTGTGGGCCTAGCACGGGAACGTGGACAAGTCTCTCTCCACCACTTGACAGTGTTCCGTCTCGGGATTTAGTGGGAGTTAGAGCGAGAGGAAAAGATTTTCTGTCTCCCCGAAAGAGATGTGTCCACGTCCCGTGCTACGGGGGCTGGGTATTGTAGTTCTTGTAATATGGACGGCGTTGAATTTTGGATATCAGGGTTGCATTATTCTAGCTGGCTTAAACCACACACGCAGCTTAGAGACCATTAGCTTAGCGACTGGAATTAGCTTAACGACCATTGCTTATTTTGCGTAAAATAAGCAATGTTCGCTAAGTCCGGTCATTGGAAGGGTGATCAAAAGTTGACTACCTAGAGCTCTTCCGTGCTTCTGAAGGCACGTTAAGCCGTTGGTCCCGGGTGCATCTACATACATACATACATAAATCACGCCTATATCCCCGAAGGGGTAGGCAGAGGTGAACTAGCACCCACGTTTCGCCAATTATGTTAGGTCCCAATATAATATAATATAATCCCAATATAATAATAGGTTGCCATTTATCGGGCACAAAAGTCGCAGTACATTGCTATTGCTGGGTGGTATAAGCTGGCTGCATCTGCAGTCGTTAATACCCACTAACCCGCACTGGGCCAGCGTGGGTTATGGCCCAATCTCAATATCCCTATATTCTTCCATGCATAGGGAAGGCCCGTGCCGCAGCAGTGGGGACAATAAAGGGCTGGTAATGATGATGATTGTAGTTTTTGTAAAATGGACGGCGGTAAATTTTGGATATCAGAGCTGCATTCTAGCTGATTTAATGAGGTGTGACCGATATGAATAGAAGAGGAAACACACTGCGCCGACCCCAGATAGACTGGGAACAGGGCAGGATGAAGAAGAGGGTTCTAGGTAGCCGTGTGGTGACGGCAGAGCTGAATACAATGTGTATAGAAAACGAATGACCACCTTCCTGTCTTGGTCACAGTTTACCAGTTTGCAATAATAATAAAAATAATACCTGGAGATAGTGCAGTACGCCATCAAGCCATTCGCTCCATTTGATTCATATCATCATGATGAATCATGATGAATAAATGTATAGACAAGTGACAAACCATGGCGAGAGACCGATGAACGAGTAATTGGGATGACAACATCCCAATCCGTAGTGGTTTTGGTTCAGGTTTTACAGCCGGCCGCGTGCCTGACACCAACCCTCTTTGGGTATGCTGTTGTTGGTGGTTTGCCCTCCACCGTTCGGGTGCCCCAAGGTGCTTATTGGTCTACACCGGGCAATCTCCCTTAGTCGACTTTTACAACACCCCCGGGTATAGTTTTTATAGTTGGGGCTGGCATATTCTATATTATTACATGTTATTTTTTTCGCTCCCAGGTCAATGGGAACTGACTAGCAACCCACACAAATGGAGATAAATCTCTACATATATCACGGCTATACATCCCCAAATGGCAATTTATGCCTACCGGCAGAGGTGGTATTAACACGGACATGAAGTGTTTCATTGCGTCTGTTATTTTTTTTCAAACTCATTCCTGCTTTTTTAAACAAAACTTTTTCCTACGCAAATGCTGCGACAGTGTGCCTATTTATTATAATTGAAAAAAAAATATATCAATGCTACTTTCTAAGTAATAAATTCAGTTAATAGCAATATTTTTCTTTGTTTCTGTAAGAACTGATGTTCTAGTTTGGAGCAAACAATTCTCATCAAATTATATTCAATTTGAGACATTAAAACTCTACCAGCCTTATCTCTCATGCCAATTTCTCAAACCCTTACAACTAAAAAGCTGAAACTTCGCAATTCATACGCCGTATAATTCAAGACCGCTCAACATCCAGCCTTAGTGTAATCGAATTAAGGCACATTTTCCATTCCGGCACGAGTGTAATCCGACCGGCTGTAATACCAATATTTAGTGGGAGCGGTCCTGGATTCAGCAAAACATCAGAAACAGATTCCTCGAAGAAAATAATTTCAGTTTTACTCCGTCGAATTTATCGTGGTACCTGCCACTGACAACGCTTCGGAGATAATATCTGGTATGCGCTCGCTATTCTCAGTTTTCTTCGGAGACTAACTTCTTCTCCGAAGAAATGGAGGTAGAATTATTGATGTATATCTTGCGCAAATAGTTTGGACAGCGCCATTGTTCGTGGACTACTGTTTTCGGCTACGTTTCATACAAGACAAGTGGTTAAAGTTCACCAACACGTAAATAAAGCGATTAAAAGAGAACTGCCAGTTTTTGACAATTCTTCTGTACGAGAAAATGTTAAAATCCTTCGGTTCAATAGAAGTCGCCTGTTTAACTGCCGCACTCAGAGACGCCAATAACCTTTAAACAGTATTTAATGTTAAAAATTTTCATTCAAATCTAGACCATAGACACGGCAAGAATAGCGACAAGTTTGGAATTGTAATTTTTTGACGTTAAGTACTCAATAATCAATAACTGAGTGCGGCAGTAAGTGTTAGTGAAAGTTAGGTGAACTCGAGCCTGAATAGTATAAAAATAAGGTACGAAACGGACGAACTGAGAAAACGCTACAGTGAACGTTGTGTCAAATGTCAGAGTAGTTGTCTAAAATTTACATTCGTTCGATAGAAACGTTGTATCTTTGCCACTAGGCTATAGGCACTCTGTCGTCATGTATGGATCGGAATGTTCGGCTGTGAAAAAGACGGATGAAAGAAAATTGCACGCGACAGAGATGAGAATGTTGAAATGGATATGCGGAGACTGAGAGATGACATGGATAACCTAAGGAAGAAGAACAAGAGATAAAGAAGAATGAAAAAAAAATGGGGAGAACGGGCCATAACCCACCACGCTGGCCCAGTGGAGATCGGTGGGTAATATCAACAACAGACGCATCTGGGATCAAATCAACGCCGTAATGTGCTTTTGGAAGCGCGGCGGAACTCAATATTGGTCACCCACTGCCTGTATGCATTTCCCGGGTTATCTTTTATTATAATTATTGATCTTATTTGACGATTGGTTTGCCTGCAAGAGATTACTTTCTAGCAGATTGTGGAGAAAATTAATAGTACATTATATACCAAGGGCGATAAAACTAAGAATGTATAAGATGGCGAGTAATTGATGATAGATATGCGATCTGAGGCCTTCTCTTTATCGCCCCCCGAGGTAAAATCATACTTTTATGTCATCCCCTGGCCGGGAAGTGGGATTTTTCATACGCGTAGCGGGCGAAAAAGTCCACTTCGTGGTCAGGGGTGACATAAACAGATAATTATTTATTACGAAGCGAAGGCACGGGCTCTACCGCACAGCCATATTTCAGTGTTATGTGTCATGTTCATTTCCTTGTATTATCGCGTGGTAACCAAGAGTGACATTCGACAAACCCAAGACGAGCCTAAAAATAGTCCTACAGGAATCCGTAAAGAGGGCTGACGTCAACTCTCCCTGGACCACGAGGGCGGCTACAGTTGCCAAACGGCCAGCCTTGACACTGTCCATTGCTGTGTCAGTGTCACATTTTGACAATAGCCAAGCTTCTATTATTTAAACACAGTCTTTTGAAACGCCTATTTGTTCAGAGGTGATTTAACTGGCACGTTTCGGCAATTATGACCGGTCCTGTGTTATAGGGCACGAGCCTATTGTCAACAATTACTAAGGATATATCATGTACACCTACTTCATGTTCTATCAGCTGCCATTCTTATAATACTGACTTACTGCCGCACTCAGAGACGTCAAATAACGTTAATGAGTACTTAACGTCAAAAAATGACAATTCAAATCTAGTCGCTATTCTTACCGGGTCTATGGTCTAGATTTGAATGAAAATTTTTGACATTAAATACTCATTAAAGTTAATTGACGTCTCTGAGTGCGGCAGTTACTCTTTGCAGTTTTTCAATGACTTGTGACCCAAGTGTAGGTTTACGGGATCCCTTATCACAACCAACATGCCAACACTCACCGTCGCCACCCCAACTCCTCTCTCTGCCCAGCCATATTTGGTAAGATTCCGTGAGAGCCGCCTTAGAGACACGTTCCAGTGTAGAACTTACGAAAGCTCTAGACAAGCCAAGGTGTTTGAGGTCCCAGTTCACCAAAACGTAAAACAAGCTATTAAAAGATAACCGTCAGTTTTTGACAATTCTTCCATACGGTAAAATGTCAACAAGAGACGGTTAAATAGTAATCTCCTGTTTAAGTGTTGGTGAAATCCAGCCTTAGTAATGAATATAGGGATTTAGCTTTACTAATATCAAATTAATAATCTTGAAGACAACTTGAAAAACCGATTCAATTTACCCCACTTTAAAGGTAACTCAATTTACTTGAGTAGCCGTCACCAGTCAAGAGCGTGGTCGTGACGGCTCGGAACCACTCCTGGCCTACCCCCCATGCCCCCCACTCGGCAGCAGGCCGCGCAAACGGTTATATCTCTGGCCATTAACAGTTTAAACTTTCAGCGGGCCAGCCCCCATGTTTTTAAAAGCTAATTACGTTCCTAGTACAGGCGCAGATAGCTGTACATGCCTGACGTTATCTTGTCTATTGCTGTTCGTAATGAGTTCTCATATGGTTACTGGGTAGTAGTGGTTTTTATATGACTTTCTTGATATCTTGGTGTTAAAATAATATTAAATAGTGTGGTGACGGCAGAGCAGAATACAATTATCACCACCCCAAATCTCTCCCGTGGGTGTTGTACAAGGCGACTAAGGATAAAGACAGCGATGAGTAATGGGCAGCAGCATTGCTCTTATACCACCTAACAATATACTGCGATTTTATGTACCCGATAGCTGGCAATAGGCTCGCATGGGACCTAACTTAATTGGCGAAAGGTGCGTGTTTAATTCACCTCTGCCAGTGATTTATGTATGGAAATATTAAATATTGGAAACCTTTTGACTTTGACAGACACATTTCCAATGTTCGTAGCATGTGCTGTGATGCCCGATCTGGCAATAGGCTTACACCTTATAAGATGAGACCTGCTATAATTAGCGAAACGTGGGTGTTATCTCATCTCTGAAGAGGCAGACCTTTTTGAGATTAATAGGTGCAATTAATAATTATGTATGTAGTCGAGTAGTAAGCCGTAGGTGACGGCAGAGCAGAATACAATTGTCACCAGACCCATCTCTCCCGTGGGTGTCGTAAAACGCGACTATGGGTAAAAACAGCGACGAGTAATGGGCAGGAGCGTTCCTCTTATACCACCTCTTTTTTTTTGAGAGTGTGGATTGCATTTATGGCACCATACCACTAGCTAGGCGACTGACGTGTGTGGGACTCGCCCGTCTATCTGCAGCCAGGAACACGCCACTAAACCACTCCGGTGTTCCCTAGCCCTTTGAGTGGAGAGAGTCTGGGGTCCGCCGCGAGGCAACTGTCCAGTCCCTCTTATACCACCTAGCAATATACTGTGACTGTCGTGACCGATATATGGAAATAGGCTCGCCACCTATGGGCCCTAACTAAATTGGCGAAAAGTAGATGTTAATTCACCTCTGCCTACCCATTTGGGGATATAGGCGTGATATGTGTATGTATGTACGTAGTCGAAACGACTCATATCCCCAAAACCAAAATATGTAGTAAAAATGATCCCTAGTGTACTAACACTGACTGCCGAACTCAGAGACGTCAAATAACGTTAGTGAGTACTTAACGTCAAAAAAATTTGATTCAAAACTAGTCGCTATTCTTGTCGGGTCTATGGTCTAGATTTGAATGAAAATTTTTGACATTAAATACTCATTAAAGTTAATTGACGTCTCTGAGTGCGGCAGTAAGGATCTTTTTTACTGCACATTATACAGCAGCACCTAGCAACTATGCTAGGTGCTGTTTTTTTTAAAGAAAATGTCTTTTTCATTCAACGTAAAAGCGTCAACAACATCTATTTCGGAGCACTACGTTATTTCACTATTCCGGTGTATACCTATGTCTTCTAAAAAATAAGTTCACGAGTATAATAATATTACGCTCGCGCAAATAACAAACACTCAATATTAATTTAGAAAGAAAGAAAAGTAGAAAGAAAGAAATACCTTTATTGACCTCGAATATTAACAGTTTAAAATTAATAACAGATGGCACAAAATATTATGGAAATTAAAGCCTGGCCAATTGTTTGTATTTAAATTACGAGCGCAGTTTCAATATTTTCGAATAAAAAGAAAACCGGCCAAGTGCGAGTCGGACTCGCGCACGAATGGTTGCGTACCATTACATACATACATAAATCACGCCTATATCCCCGAAGGGGTAGGCAGAGGTGAACTAACACCCACGTTTCGCCAATTATGTTAGGTCCCATGTAATAGGTGGCGAGCCCATTGCCATATATCGGGCACAAAAGTCGCAGTACATTGCTATTGCTAGGTGGTATTAGAGGAAAGCTGCTGCCCATTCCTCATCACTGATTTATCCTTAGTCGCCTTGTACGACACCCACGGGCGAGATTTGGGGTGGTGACAATTGTATTCTACTCTGCCGTCACCACGCGGCGACACACGTACCATTATCTATGAAAAAATGGCACAAAATCATGTCTATTGTGTGGGAACTCCCTTAAATTAAAAATTTGTATTATTCTGTTTATTATTGTTTATAGCGGCAACAGAAACACGTCATCTGTGAAAATTTAAACTCTTCCTATTTTTTTGTTATTTTTACGCTTCATGAGATAGAGCCTGGTGAGAGACGGACGGACGGACGGACGGACGGACAGCGGAGTCTTAGTAATAGAGTCCTTTTCACGCTTCAGGTATGGAACGCTAAAAAATGACGAAAAAACTCACTGTTAAACCCATTGAAGCCTACAGATCGAACCTGTCCAAAAGTCATCCGCCTAATCCGAACAGGGCTATTACGTAACCTTGGATGAAATTGTTTCAATCAAAGTTTAGAAAGAAACAGAAACAATTGTCTGATAAAATGCAATTACGCAAAAATGTTTCAGTAAATTTTGTTCCTTGCCTATCAATAAAATATTAACGTGAAGCTGATCTCACTGAACTCATTTGGAGTGCAAACAAAATAAAATGCGACAGAAAAAACCGATGGGGGAAACACCGACAAATAAGACAAGGCTGTCCTGTGCGAGCAGGACGACTGCACAAGGAAAGAGACGGCGCGATTGCAGTGCTGGAATTGCGAGCGTCTACAAGGGTAGTTGCTATTGCTTTTCGTGCATTTATTGTGGTAATATCGTCTCTTAGGCTAGGCGCACATTGGCGACACCGTACGGCAAGGGATCCTTCGGCATGCCTACATGTAAACGCACACTGGTGGTTACAATGCCGTGGTATCCGAAAGCGTGCCGAGGCGTCCTTAGACATGCCAAAGCGTTCCGAGGGAAGCCGAGGCGACCCTAAGGCTGCCGATACGGCATGCCTAAGCATCCCACGGCATTGTTTTTGTACCTACGACCTACGACATTGAACTTTCAACTTCATTTTCATACTTTTTAGTTATAATAATAATAATAATAAAACTCTTTTTTGCACACAAGACATGGAATACAAACAAAAAAAATAATAACAGAGATGTTCAAACTAGGCGGCCTTATTGCTAAAGAGCAATTTCTTCTAGGCAACATTGGGCTAGAGGACAAAGTTGAGAGTGCAGAAATATGGGGGCTTTAGTTACATTTTTTCTTACTAATAGAGTCCGTTTCACCCTTTGGTTACGTAACCCTAGAAAATAATGAAAAAACTGACTGTTAAACCCACTTAAACATGCAGACCTAGCGTTATAGACTGAGGCAAGCTGCGCACTCCTCTAATAGGTCCCATGTAATAGGTGGCGAGCCTATTGCCATTTATCGGGCACAAAAGTCGCAGTGCATTGGTAGGTGGTATAAGAGGAACGCTGCTGCCCATTCTTCATCACTGATTTGCCCTTAGTCGCCTTGTACGACACCCACGGGAGTGATTTGGGGTGGTGACAATTTGTATTCTACTCTGCCGTCACCACACGGCAAATCATACCATAGCAAATCATAATCATACCAGATATGAATAAATGAATATTGACCACTAAAGACACCAAATCGAACCCGTTCAAAAGTCATCCGCCTAATGCGAACTGATCTCGCTGAACTCAAAAAATATCTTGCCATGCCATGCCGCCAATGGGCGCCGGCCCTTAGCAGTCTGGGGGTCTGATTCTAGACAGAGCATTCTCAGTACGGGATTATGAGCCGTTGCACTTGATTTATCGCTAAGAGGGTAATTCGCTATTGTGCTCATATTAATTACGACAAATTGAAGGAGCTTCGAGCTCAAAACGCGTTAAGAATAAACCACTTCTACAGCCAAGCCAGCCACTTTCCACAGGGCAAGAGCTTCCCTGTGTAGCATAAAAAAATCTGGGGTTGGAACAGTGATGAGAAATGCACCAGCATTCCTATTGTACCACATAAGACCTAATTTAATTGGCGAAAAGTGGGTGTTTAATTCACCCCATCCTACCCCTTCGGAGATATGACAAGCCAGATAAAAATAACATAGAACGAGCCAGTTCCGACTCATCCCAGGGGTCTCATTAAGGGAGATTGCCAGGTAGACCAATACAGTACACACATTGAGACACCCGAATGGTGGAGGGCCAACCACCAACAACAGCATATCTTAAGAGGGTTGGTGTCAGGCAGGCAGCCGGCTGTAAAAACTCACCCAAAACCTTGAACAGTATGGATTGGAATGTTGTCATCCCAATCACTCTCCATTCAACAGTCTCTCGAACCTTCTATACATTCATTCATCACTAGCATCTTTCCGGTGCGGCTTGACGACGTCTGACCGATATAACCGATAAAACATACTGTCTGGGGTCGGCCCAGATAAACTGGTAACAGCGGCTTTTAACGTTAACAGCCACTGTGTAAATCTTTAAACAGGATCAAACACCACAATAGTAAAGTGCTTTGAGTATATTAAGGACCTTAATTTATTTTGCTTGTTTTAAACTATGACATTAGTTTGATCATTGATCAGTAACCTCAAATTTCAGCTCTTTTGGTAAAATTTAGTTCGGAAAATTGTTGAAAAAAGATAAATATTTACATATTGGCACAAGCTTGGAAGGAACGCTCGCCCTGCGACTGCGTAAACTAAGCAATGTTCACAAAAGCCAGTCATTGAATGGGTGACTAAAAATGTATTATCTCCTCGAGTTCCTCCGTGCTTGGGAAGGCACGTTAAGCCGTTGGTCCCGGCTGCATCTGCATTCGTTAATACCCGAGCAAGGGTGATGGGTAATGGCCCATTATCCCTATATTCCACCATCCATAGGGAAGAACTATGCCCCAGCAGTGGCGACGCTTTAAAATAGCTGGTGACGTGACGTGTCTTTCAGTATTTTTTTCGTAAACAATATATTTCTCTGTAATGTTTTTTCCTAAAGTTACAATGTCGAAGTTAAGAACTAATAATAAACATTGACTCAATACAGTCATTTAAACTGTGGACGTTAAACAAAAGCAAGTGTATATCGCATCCTCACTAGAATAAACAAAATCTATTCATATGTATGAGTGCCGTGTGGTGACGGCGGAGTAGAATACAATTGTCACCACCCCAAATCTCTCCCGTGGGTGTCGTACAAGGCGACTAAGGATAAACCAGTGATTAGGAATGGGCAGCAGCGTTCCTCTTATACCACCTACCAATAGCAATGCACTGCACTTTTGTGCCTGATAAATGGCAATAGGCTCGCCACCTATTACATGGGACCTAACATAATTGGCGAAACGTGGGTGCTAGTTCACCTCTGCTTACCCCTTCGGAGATATAGGCGTGATTTATGTATGTATGTATGTATGTATTCAAGTATGACATTTTATATCAGCATTTACCTTTGCCTGCCAGTATTTTGGATAATAAAATAGACGAAGGTATGGTATCTACGCATTTTAAAACCGTAAATTCCATGTTTGTAGATTTCGCTCCTTATTATCTACGCTAACCTAGCCTACCGGTGAAAATTATATTATTTTCTAAGATCACGAAGCAATTGAGTGTTTCTCTAAGAAGTAGGTTGTATAATAGTGCGATTTGATTATATTAATAGTTGTTAGAAATGTTAGTGCACGAAATGCTTATCTAAACATAGACTAATAATCTAAGCTAGCTGGTTCGCTATGTTCTAAGTTAATATCGAGAAAAACACCACCGTAGCAATTATTTAAAAAATCCCCTGAAAAACTTACACAGAGCTACCGAATAATCATCGATATGCCAAAAACCAATTCACTAATGGACTCTCCTTTGCCTTCCACGGGAAATTGAAAAAAGAAAAAGAAGAAGAATGAAAAATGAAAGTAGGAATATAGAAACGTGCAACATTCTTGCTCGGGGTAGTGCATTCGGGAGTCATGCACATATACAGATCTCTCAACTAACATATAACAGGAACAAGCCAGAAAAATGTAAAACTGTACGTTTGCGTAAAAAAAATTGCTTAAAAATGTCCACAGAGTAATGCGTTAATGTTTTTATTGTTTTATATTTTTCCGGCTTAGGTAGAAACATTGAGATAGAAAACAAAATAATACAGTTTTATTGCGTGCAACGTTATTTGAATTTAGAACGATTCCGACTCATATGAAAAAGGATTGATTTTTAATCTGTGTTTTTTCTTTTTTTTTTTTGTTGTCACAATAACGTTACACGCAATAAAGACAACTAATTACATGGGTTAAATATCAACATTAACAGTTAGTGAAAACATTCCAACACCGATAGTGGCAAGAAAAGGTGGTATAAAGAGAAACAAACACACGTAGGGGGATAGAAAACATCGAATATATTTCTTAAAACACCGAATGCGCACTGCGCGGCCGGCCGGGTATTTTTGGACATATTTTTTGTCTGTGGAACTTTTTTCAGAACGTTCCGTTTTACGGTTTCATAACCGCGGCGTGCTATGTGTGAACCATGCGCTATTCACGGGAATATGGGTGCTACGCGTGCTACTCTGTCGGCGGTGGTTGAGTTCCCTATTTTTAGTTTTTTTTTTTTTCAAAGAGGATAAAAATAAATAATTGGTCTGATAATTAGTTTTTCTCGTATATTTTTAATAAAAACACTTTATTTATAAATTTTGGCTTTTGTATGCACGCGGCTTGAAATGGTTTTTTTTTTTTGGTGCATTTAGGTAATTTCGCAGTGGGAAAAACTATTTTAGCTGTTAAGAGAGTTATTGTTTTTAAGTTTATGTGGGTTACATAGGTATTTTTCAATTGTGTGCAACGTATTTTTTTTTGTAATGTACCATTTGTGAAAAGCCTGTCCGATAATAGGCCGTTTGCCGGGAAAATTCTTTTACATTTTTTTTGATTTTTTTTTTAATTTCTTATGACGTTAAGTAAAGCGTAACATTTTTAAAATGATCTTTTAAGTTTTACATATAAAAATTAATCAGACAATTTTTGAAAAATTATAGTATCTGATGCGGTCGATTCCCATACCAGGGAGGACGAGGGTTCGATTCCCGCATCAGGACAATAATTTCCCGAAATTATTTAGACATTTCTCTGTAGCATTTGAATTGAAATGTTCAAAGAAAATCAAATCATAATACAATTAATCTAATATAAATAATCTCATGTCACAGTGTTTCTTATCGAACTCCGACGAAACGGCTAAGCGGATTTTTATGAAATTTTTCGTCTGTATTTGATAGGTCTGAGAATTGATTGTGGGCTATTTTTATACACTGACGGCCTTACCAATAAACACGGCTTAAGCATTGAGTAGTTACTCAGTGTATTGTCCTCGTCTCACAAACATGACTTTGAACGCGACGTTAAGGGACAAAACACTGCGTAACTACTCAGTGCATAAACCGTCTTTATTGGTAAGGCCGATGATATGGGCAAAACAACGTTCGTAGAGTCTATATAAAAAAAAATACAGACGAATTGAGAAATTCCTCCTTTTTTTGTGAAGTCGATTAATAATGTGGCATATTTTTAAGTGGCATTATTAGGCAAAACACGACATATTTCCCCCCCCCCAGTCCCCCCCAAAGTTTTTCCCATCCTTCCACCCACAGCAATAGGGCGCCTCTTGTCCTGATTACTAGCATCGAGCGGCCGCGTATTCCCATTCATTCCAAGGACTCATTTCATCCCGGTTGTAACTACAGGGATGTTGCTGTTTTTCCTCCCCAACAAAGAAAATGATCTCTCAACCAATTTTTCTACCGTCGAATGCATCATGTGCCATGGGTACAACCAATTCCGAAAATTGAAAAAAATATAGGAAATTATAATTAATAAAATAGGTGAAGGTAATCTAAAACAGGCACCCTCGAGTTATTTTTAAAAGTTGATATTTTGCAGTAAGCATCGTCTGCTGCCCCAAAACTGGTCAGAAAGAAATTTAAATTCCTATCTGCCTTCTTGGGTATGCAAATATTACGCACGAGAGTTTTGGGATATCTTCCCTTATACTTATACCTATATAAAAAAATATTAATATAGATAAAAGAATATTTAATATTTTTTTTAATTAAAAAGTTAAGTTTATTGGTACTGTCATCAAGTATGTGAATGGATTCAAATACTTTATTTCCAATAAATTTTAGTGTTATAGGTATAACACTAAAATTTATTGGAAATGTAATGAACCGAATGTAAACCATTCGATTCAATGTAATCTGCAACTCAACAACTGATTCGTGCCTCGCACATTGCTTTCAGATATTATTATCTAACCTCCTTGCAGTAAATTCAAATTGTCTATTTATAATAAGTTAATTATCTTTTTGACGTACCCTGTTTTGTTGTTAGAAAAACTATTACGAGGGCATTCTGGCGAATCCGAATATAAAGCAAATATGTCTATAAGAGAAAATAGAATTTAAAATTTTGAATGATCATATGAAAACTGATAGACCACTGTTTTGCGCTGAAAATAAAATTGCAGATAAAGCTCCTGCAGTTACACGGGTTGTCAGAGAGAGCAGAAAAACTAAGCATGCGTAATTTTTATTTTTAGTAATATAACTTCCGTGATTCGTTAACATTATATATCTTTGTATATAATAATTAGTGATTGTCTATGTTACGCAGATTACGCATCACAAAACATTACCCGTGTGTAGAGTAAATAATAATATATTCGAAAAAGGAACGTCGAAATCAGAGACAGTTTATTCTAGATTTGTTTTTTTTTTCGTTAACCAAGCAGTTTGGTAAATTGAAATGAGATTTCGTTCTAAGCTGCTGTAATAGCTTGTTCCGCATCGGCTGTTGCTGACTTAGCCAAGCTTTCTGAAGCAGAATGCAGACACGTAAGCTCTTTTCCATTTACACTCCAGATTTTAGGCGAATTGTTTGTTTTATTTATGCAAACGACAGCAAAAAAACAAGATTGCCAGGCTTACAGAAAAATAACATATACTACTTTTTGTCTTCACTATTAAGAAATATGATATTAGGTTAGGGGACGGATAGCTGTAGTTTTACGTATAAAATAAATGTACTTTTTGAAAAATTATACATATTCTACAAATTAAATAAAACATTATATGAATATACTAATCAATGCATTTTCGCTTTTTTCGAAGTATTTATCAGATATTGAATATACTGTGTTTTGTAATACATAAATTACCCAATTGAATTACCGAAAGTCAAAAAAAATTAGTTCACTTTAAAATTACGCATTTTAGTATTATCTTATCAATCATTCTTAACATAATTCTACTTCGGAACATCCTAGATATTTCTACATTCAAAATCGTATCAATGGAATGTTAATTTACTATTTTTTTTTGTAAATTACTGGCACTTATTAAGTGATTGACTTTTTTTTTACTGTCGTACCTATTATTTTTTGCCTATAATAAATATTTTTATCTATAATTAACATTTGAAAGTCTATGAAACAAAACAAACATTTAGTTTAGAGCATAATATCGTTAACTCACGTGAATTTTCTTTTGAAATTAAAAGCTGATAAACGTAAACAGGAACAGATTAAAAATAATGGTTAAAAAATTTAAAAAGAAAACATCGTTAATTTGCGTTATCTTTTCATTTTAAAGTAAATTTTTGTTTCAATTTTTTTCAGTATCTAATCCAGAGTCACAGAGTCCTTCAGTCGCATACATTTTGTTTGTACATACTACAAGTAACTAAAATGTCAAATTCTTTCAATGCAATTTTAATCAAATTTATCAAGTGGACCAGTTTAATACAAAACAAAACAGATTGAGAAGAATGATGATACAAATGTGAAAAGTCAACATCGTTATTGGCATCTTCTTTTCTCTTTAAAACAGACAAACGTAAAACAGAAACACAACCTGTCTTGCCTTTTTAAACTAATTATTAAAATGTTGCCTTTTTTCTTTGAAAACTATGAATAATCAAAGCTATAACCTTAATCATAAGGTAATTCACGAGTAATTTCTTTTCAAAATTTTGAAAAGCAGTTAAACGTAGGTAAAACAGGGACAGATAAAAATGATTAGGTGTACAAATTTAAAAAAGAACATCTTTAATTTGCGTGTTCTTTTCTTTTTAAAGCAGATTGTTGTTTCAATTTTTTTCAGTGCCTACAGTAACTAATCCGATATTGTGAGTACCTACATCGATCTAGAGTCCTTCAGTCGTATTTGTTTGTTAAAATAAGTACGAACTAAACATAGCTAACTAAAACTTTAAATAATTCTTTTTCTACAAACAAATTAATTTTTTCATTGAAAAATATAATAAGTTTAAGAAGTGACAAACGATTAAAGATAAGTGAGTAAAGCAGATAAACGTAAAACGTAACAGATAAAAAAGGATGGTTGTACAAATATGAAAAGAGAACACGGTACAACTGCGGACATGAATGGGCGTTATGCTGCCCAATGGCGTAGTTTCCCTGCAGTTAGCTTTACACATCTTCGCCACCCCATATCGATTTACCACTTTTGCAATACTATAAAAGTTCCCGTCTCGATCTTTAATTTTCAAATGGTCTTTTCCAACCAATGAGACTTATTTACACGATGTTTACGATTTGTTAATGTAACCCACCATTGAAACGTTCAATTGTTTTTTAATTACTTTTTTATTTATTTTTCATAATTTACCATTGCGGAATGAATGAATGAATGTGCACATAGGTAGTTAGTTATCGCTAATTTGGTGCAATATTGAAGTAGTAATTGTAAAATTTGGTGCTGCCAGCAGAAATAAAATATTCAATGAATTTTCTTTTTCAAATTTAAACTTTTATCTCTTTTTTGAAAAAAAAAATGTGTCATTGTTGCACTAAATGAACGATATTGAAATTCTAAAATGCTGTCCCAAGACATTAGATTTGTCTTGCTACTTTCGCTTAAATAACTTGAGGTTGCGTCAAGTTTATTTTTGCTGTTATTTATGTGTAGTTTACGATCGCCATGACATTACTCACGTGGCGCCGATGACTTCCCACTTTTACATTTTTCCTATTGCACCATTCGAACTGAAAATTTCTTTGAGTCATATATTTTGCCGTAGTAATAGGGGAGCAGTTGGACTTATTTCGAAAAAGTATCGATCCAAAAGGCTGTAGCAATAGAACTTAAAAACTGTAATGTTTGTGCGGTATTTGGATTGAAGCACGTGCTTGCAGCGCGAATATTTGACTTGCAATTTCAAAAAACTTACGTCTACTGTAGCTTGATATTTTGTTTGTATTTGTTAAGGGTTGTCGTAATTTGTTAGGTAGGTATTTATTTTTAGGGGCGCATTTAATTCATCACCAGATTAACCTAACCTAAGCCACGAAATTCGTAGGTATGTCGGCTTCTATTTAATGGAAAATGGCATCTATTCAACAATTTGCGGTTGACATTCTTTTGTTTTTGTAGGTCACTTTTTTCCGTTTATTTACGAAAAACACAGCATCCCTACTCGCGCGAGTTTGCACCAAGCCGTGTTTATAGACTATCGATCTGTTTACGTGGTTTGTTGTGACACATTCCCTGCGCCATTATCCCTAGTCTTCTCCCGCGCTTTCTTCTGTGTCCCGTTCGAATTTAGAACGTTGCTAGAGTTCTAGAATCACGTGCGAACATCGATCCGGCGGCGAAATCGGTTCGTCCCGAAAATACCCGGGCGGCGGACGCTCAAGGAAGCAACATTAGCTCACAACATCTGTTAATATTTCATTGTTAATTACATATGGGTTCTTGTTAATATACTCTAGCCACCTGTCCCGAGGAGGGCGCTTGCAGGTACG